>VYXF01010460.1:1718-18629 GCA_013397295.1 Polioptila caerulea
ACTTGGGGTGCTCTGTGTGGAAGCAGTTGCTTCCTTTTTGCCCAGTTTGCCCTGGTGGGAATTTCTGCCCAAACCAGCTCTGCCTCACCAAGCCTGGCACCTTCCTGCTGTCAGCAAAATGAATCCCCAAACGCCAGAGGTTTGTGCCCAAAAAGGAGACAGAGGAGCCCTTTGGCTTTATTCCAATAAAGGCAGAGGCCCTGGGGCATCCCCTGGGGTCTCTCCCATTTTTGGAGGACACAGCCTCCTTTTTATCCCAATTGCTGGCCACATTTCCCTCTCTCTTTCCCCACTGGCTGAGGGACTTGAGAGGTCGAGACTTCTCTAAGATTCCCCTCTAATGTAAAACCCTCCCTTTTCATTTTTAATTCTGATGGAATTTATGGTTTCTCCCCTTTATTTCCTTCACCTTTCAATATCCAATTTCATTGATCAGCAAACCTAGTTTGTTTATAAGGGCAAATACCTTTTTTCCATTCATCAATCAGTGGAATCCTTCCCATTATTTATTTTAACTCTCAGCACTAATTTTATCTACCAACAGACCCACAACTCATTTGTAGAGACAAATCCCTCATTCCTCTCACTGCTCTTGCATCTGCACTTTCCCCACTCTGGCAATCTTGCACCCTGGAATCTTGTCCCGTGCTGTGCTCATTCCAAACCTTTCCCTTCCCTGTTTGCCACCTGTGCCTGTCTGAGGTGAGTTATCCTGAGGGAACTCCCTCCTTTGGAGTGTTTGAGACCTTTTATTGAGTTAAGTCCTGACAGATCCACCCCTCTCCTCATCCATCTCCATCAATCCCAATCCCCACACCCTGACACACAAACCTCTGCATGCAATCCATCCCTTCCTTACCCATCTCCTTCCAGCTGAGGGACAAGGATGTCTGTGGAATAGAGGATTTGAAAATTATTTTTACAGAAGTCCTGAGGAGATCCATGGCAGTAGAACTGCCTCAGGAAGCCAGGTTGGTGCAAGTCCTCGTGCTCAGTGAACTTCTGGAGGCAAGGAAGCTCATCCCTGTGTCAACAGCAGAGCTTTCTGAAATTCAGCTCCATCCCAGGAACACCCCCTGGATTAGACCAGCGCTGCTTTTTCCACATCCCAGACATTCCCACACCATTCCCACACTGGTGTGCCCAGTCCAACACCAGACTGGGCCAGGCTTTCTTCTAACACCCAACCCTTCAGCCATTCTGCACAGGGTTTATTTAGAAACAAACACAAGTTGGGATCCTGCAAACTCTGATTGTCCTGGGTTGNGCAGCTGCTGCAGCCAGCCCAGGAGCCAAGCATTCCCAGCTGGATCCAAGCTGGCCTTTGGCACAGCCAGCAGCCTTGGCACGGCATTCCCAGAGGGAGCCCAGGCCCAGCCATGCCCAGGGCACCTTCCCAGGGAAACTCCCCCTTTGTGCAGGATCCCTGCTCCAGCAGAGCCACCTCTGCCACTGCAGGAGGGCTGCAGCCCCCATGGGATGGCCCTGCCACCAACCCTGAGCCACAGGGCTCCCCTTGGATCCTGACTCTGCCCCTGGCCTTGGCTTCTGCATGGCTGCATTTGGATTGGAGTTCTCCTCATGCACAACTGTTCTTGCTGTGCCCATCTCTCTGCCTGAGAGCCCCTGAATTTCCAAATGCCAATAATGGGGAGGGAGGGGGTTTGCATTCTGCATTCCAAGGGAGCCTCCTGCCTTCCTCAGCACACACCTGCTGTTCCAACCATGACACTGATTTATAGCTTTTTATTTTTTACAAAAAATACATTTTAACAAGTAAATAGAAACCATTTCCATAAGTCCACCGTTGTCCAAAGTGTAAATGTACATTGTAAATTTGCCATTTTTAATATAGACATGTGCTCTATTTTGCCAGCTGTCTACAAGAAATTCAGCTACAGTCTGATGAAACGTAATAAATAATGATTAAGAAATGGCAAAGCTACACACCAAGAAATGGGAAATATAAACTTTGCAAAAATCATACGTAGTTATATTACAGCCACCTCTTCCCAAATCAAACATTCAACTTCTCCTTTATAAAGTACAACAGTAGTGCATTCCTGTTATTGGCATAGAGAGAGATCTTCCATTGAAATACTGTCCATGAAAGAATTCCACTGAGCTACAACTCAAAGGGACACAAGGGGTTAACTCAGGACAGTAGCAGTGCAAAAGCCAACAATATTGGCTTTATTAAAAATAAAATTTTAAAAGTACTTCCTAAGAATTAACATATTGAACACTAACTCAATGATTTTCTTAAATTTATTTTTTATATTTAAAAGCGTATTTATATTTTTCTGGCTAGCTCTTTGGGTGACCAATCCCACCACAGAGGAAAAGATGGATTTGCTGTCTTTGCCACCCAGTTTGGCATTCCCAATGACTTGGAAAGAAATCCCTGCAGCTGCCTGGGAATTCCTCTTGGTGATGTTGCTTCCAGGTTTTCCCATGACCATGGAAAAATGGGGAGATTTAGAACACACAACTCTAAAGGGGGAGATGTGAAAAAGAGGAATTCCCTTTTCTTGCCTATCATAAAAACTGTCTAAAGCTGGTGAAGCTGAACATTTGCAGCTCTAGCTCACCCTGTAGTTTACACCACAGATAAACATCCCTCCTTTTCCAAGTGCTTCCATCCAACTGGTCCATCCCCAGTTTTCAGGGTAAAACCTTTCTTTTGGTAGGACCACACAAATATTCCCCAAATATGGCCCAAATTCTCACCTACTACTTACATTTCTATCCCATGAATGCAACACAGAACACTGCTGGGAGCAATGAACAACACTGTGGGATACAACTCTGGGAAGGAAATCAAGGGAATTCCTATTTTTTTTTGCATTTCTAAGATATTCCACTACTTTAGAAGAGGAAATACTCACAGGTATTAATGTTTATATAAGATCCCAAGTCAACCAAAAGGTGTCTGTAGAAAAGTATTAAGATTCCTAATAGTAAAAATATCTGCAAATTTAATTACAAATACGTTTCCAAAGCAAAATCCTTAATTAAGTACATCAGGGTGGATCAGTACTGCCAGTGTTCCTTGAGGAGAGAGTGAACAGCTAAATGTGGAATATTTACACTGAGAGATCCACCTATGTCCAAAATATAAAGTGGAGCAGCCCTATTTACAGTCTGGAACCTACAATTATCGTGGAAGAGCAATTAACACTCTGCTAAGACATTTTTGATTTTAAGTACTGCTGATTTCATGCATTTGTTCTACCACTTGCCCCAAGATTTCATCCACCACATCAATGTCATAATTCACTTGCTGCAGGTCCAGGTCAGGCATGATGGTGGCCAGGAGCTGTCCCACGTTCACGCGGAGAGAGCGGAGCTTCAGGCTGGGGAGAGAAGGGCACAGGGTTACACAGAGAGACAATCCTGCCCTCAGAGCTCACCTCACAAAGCTGGACTCATAATCCACACTGGAGATGCTCCAGGAGTCCCACAAAGCAACAACAGCAACAAAAAATGGGTGCAGGTAAAGCTGCACCAAGATGATTTCTAGATGAGTTTTTCTAAGCTTCTCTTCAAGGGAATATTCCCTCAGTTTCAATGCTGAAGTGAGTTCCTGTCAGAAATGGTTCAGAATAAGCATTGGTACAATCCTTTACCCCACACCACCTGCATTTCTCAAAGCTGATATTTTTCTCTGTTTAGAAACCCAAATTATCACAACCCACAGGAACAAAAGGAGAGAAAAAGAGAGGAGAAGGCAAGAAAGAGGAGTTTGTCCAAAGGCTTTAAAACAGAAATAGGAAATCAGAGTTATAACCCCAGGAAAAGGCTGTGCCTCCCTTTTTTTTTGTTTCTTTCCTGGATGTCCTTGCTGTGTCCTCTTCCTGATCAAATTGTTTTGCCATGAGCCATTCCCTTCTGTGGCCCAGTTCCTTCTACTCTCAGATCCTTTAGCATCTCTGTGACCAGTTCTCCCAGTGCTGCCATATCTCCATCAACTTGTGGGGGAAGTCACTTCCAAGTCCTGCATTTATTTGCTAATTCTTTTTAATAGACACACTTCAGAGCTATAAGGAAAAATAAAATTAAATGCTGACAGGTAATTTTTAAAGTGGGTAAATTTTTTTTTAAGACTGAAAGGCGTCTCTGGAAATTAATCCAGCTGATTCTCTGCCACCCTCTGCCAGGGTGTGCAGAGGCAGATCCAGCACTCCCTGGTTGGGCTCCCAAAGCCCAGCACCAGGAGGAGTCACTTGCCCAGTGCAGCCCAGCAGGAGCTGGTTTGTGCCACCAGCAGAGAGCTCTGCTGGCCCCCAGGGCACTGCCAGCCCCAGCACCTCGGGCACCTTCCTGCAGCTGCTGTCCCAAGCTGGCTGCAGCTCGTGCTCCTGCAGGGAATGCACAGGTGCCCTTGTGGAAATTTCAGGGGTTTTCTTCCTGTTTATCCAATTTGTCAAAGTCCCTCTGCAGCAGCTCTGCCTTCCTGAGCTCCCTCCAACCTGCTGGCATCAGGAATTCATTGAGTTCACTTGGCTCTGTCAGCCAGGCCATGAATCCCCAGGGTGGGGAGAGAACTTTGGGATTATCCAGCCCAACAATCATCCCAAAATGACATCCCCAGGGGCCACAGCCAGACTGCTCTGGGACAGTTCCAGGCACCCCAAACCTCCCTGGGGAGCTCAGCCAAGGCCTGACCACTCTGCCAGGGAGATTTTCTTTCCCAATCTCCACCCTGAGCCTGCCCTGGTGCCATTTGAGGCCGTTCCCTCTCCTCCTGTCCCTGCCCCTCCTGGCAGGAGCTGTGCAGAGCCACAAGGGCCCCCCTGAGCCTCCTTTGCTGCAGCCTCAGCCCCTTCCCAGCTCCCTCATTTGCTTCTCGCAGGATGTTTCCAGCCCCTTCCCAGCTCTGTTCCCTGCCCTGGCCATGCTCCAGCCCCTCAATGTCCCTGTAAAGTGGCACAGAACTGCACACAGGACTTGAGTGCAGAAGCCTTTTCCACTCCTGGCCTTGCTGCTGATCCCCAGTTTGCCCTCAGTCACCCCATGCTGCTTGTCCTTACTCCCTTTTGACTCTCCTGGGGCTCCAGGTGGCTTCCAGGTACATTTATTCCATGTTTTCCCTGGCATTGAGGCTGCAGTGCCAGGCTGGAGCTCGGGCTGTCCTAAATAAAGGGCATAATTGCCTTTTTCCAGGAATGTTAACTTTTGGAGATGCAAGGCCCTCAGCTCCCTCTGAAATGCCTCTCACCTGCTCCTAGGATCAATTTGCTGAATTGGTCCCTTCATTGAGTCCCCTTTTATCACAGGTGATGCTTCCCCCCCTTGGATTCTCAGCTCACTCTGCTCTGGGCTTTTTGTGTGTGTGCTATTCCCACTTCCCAAGAGCTGGAAGTTTAAGTAGCTCCTGTTAAATTCCAGGGCACACCCTGGACCCTGATTCCACAGGATCTGCCTGCAGCAAGGAGTTCTTACAGGAAAGTTTCAAATCCAGACTCTTCAGCTGATTCAAGACAGAAAAACAGACTCTCCAAGTGAAGTTCATTACACAGCAGAGAATAATGATCACCCTCTTTCCTGCCTCCCTTTTCTCTCCTTGGTTTGCAAGTTGTGTTTAGAAATTTTACAACATTTTTGGATATTTTAGGAAGTATCAGTTGGCCATTCTGTTGTGCAGTGGCCAATCCTGCTCACACAAATAAATCACAAATCACAAACATCACTTGATAAAAAAAAAAACAAACCACAAAACCAACATTAGTTAAGAGTCACAAAAGGCAGTAGCAAAGAATTCCGAGCATCACATTTTATTATACAATTATCAGACATAACCTTCAACAAAACATTTAATATACAACCAACAAGCAAAAATCTTGAACTAACATCTAGAAAGAACAAAACTGATACCTTTCTCCATCAGAAAAATTTACAGAGTCTTCTACATTACTGGTGGTAGAATCATTTGCACGTGCTACAGCCTGGGGGATTGAAGCTTTTAACTGAGCCAGCTCTGCCTTGAGCTCCTCACACTGGCAGGCCATTTGATTCTTCTCCACTTCTAGGACTTCAAGCTGCCAAACAAAAGAAAAATAAAGCTGTAAAAACGATCCAAAGCATTGTGTGGCAGAAGAGCTCTGAAGCAGGGGGTAAAAACCAGAGATCATTAAGGGCTAGAGCGTCGTGGCACACGTACCTGGCTTTTGTATCTGTCCCTCTCAGTGGTGCACTTGTCCAGCTGCCTGAAAACATCATCCAGCTGCACTGCCATCTCATCCACCTCACTCCTGCTCTCACCATCAGCACACTTGCTGCACTCAGTCTTTAGGTTCTGCAGGGTGCTGCACTGCTCCTTGAGCATTGCAATTTCCCCCAGGGCCTGCTCATACAGAGCTGTCACCTCTGCCAAGCTCCTGCCGTCAGCATCTCCTTCTCCAGAGCAGGGAACTGTCTCCGTTGCCTGGTGGCACATTTCCTTTTTTACATATTTATTATTCATCTCCAAAAGCTGCTGTTCCAGTGTTTCCACTTGTTTGGTTAACTCTTCACATTTGCTTTGGTACATTTCTTTTTCTCTGCTCAGTAACTGCAGCTGATTTTTCAGTTCGTTTTCCACCTCTACAGATGTCTCAGGAACACCATTGACCTCGTGCTGTTCCCATTCCATCCCTGCCTCAGGAATCTGCACTGGGATTTCTTCCACCTCTTCCTTTTTCACCACCAGGTTTGGGAGCTCTGTCTGTGTTGCTGAGCTCAGCTGTTCACTTTTTGCCTCTGAAGTGGTTGCACTGCAAGGTTCCCCCACAGGAGAGTTTTCCTTTTCCTTCTCCTTCTCCTCCTCCTGATCCAAATTGATACATTCTGTTTTTACCACAGCAACATCAGCATCTGCTGAAGGCTTTGGAGTGCTGCTCTCCTCTAAAATGATGACATCTTCATCATCATCCTCCTCCTCCTCGTGGCTGTTGAAGGTTTTGTCACTGAGCCGAGGTGTCTTTAGGGACACAGGGGTCACACAGCTCTGTGTCCTCCTTTTCAGACTGAGGAGGAAAAGATGAAAAGAATCAGTTTATTGCAAAAATGCTGCCAAATCATTTGTTTCCAACCATGTGCAGTGTTCCTCTGAACACTCTTCAGAAATTACCAGTCCAGGAAATCTCCTGCATGGGATTTTAACTGGTGCAGCCACAATAAATTCCTGTAAAAACAACTGCCTGCCATCCACATGATTCTGAAACAGACTCAGCATTCCCAGGAACAGCCCCACAGAGTTCCAGGAGCCTGTGGAGTGTGGAGAACACAAACTCTGCTCCTGAGCAGACAAATCACTAAAAACGCTCCTTTGTTATTTTCTTGCAATCACTTTTGCTCTTGACAAAGTCTCCAGGTCCCTTTCACCTGGAGCCTCCCATGCTCCCAGAATTCCCACAGGAATTTTAGCAGCTGAAGCTGCCCCCAACAAAATCATTTTCATTAAGTTGTTAATTTTAGAAATAAACAGGAATCTCCTTGGTCCAGCTCCACTCACCTGCTATCAGCATCCAAATGAGGGGAAGATACTTTAATTAAAATAGGCAGAGATCTTCTAACAGAAGCATCTGATGATTTTGTTAAAAGTACCCTTGGAAGAGCTTCCTTTGCATTTGGAGCTGAGAATGCTTTGAAGTCTTTACTTGAGGAAACAGATGTTTTTAAAAATATTTCATTACTGATCTAGGAGACAATGTAAGTTAAGAATGGAAACAAACAGGTATTAGTAGATTCTTCAGGAGAGACTGAAGCAGTTCTTTATATACCAACATCTAAAATTCTGACATTTCCATATCCAAGTACCTCCTTGAATCCAAGCTCAGGATTTTAGGATGAGAAAGGCTGACTAGACTACTGCAAATGCCAGTTTTTCCTTTTGAAGTGCTGTGCAGAATCCCAGGCTTTTCCCAAGCTGGGTCTGTCTGGAGTTTGCCCATCAGACACAAACTCCAGCACAGACATCTCTGGGAAAGCTGCTCAGGGTTCACTCAGTTGGCCCAAAATGAGCAATTCTTTCACTCTGAGAAATGACTTTTGTACTGGGGGAGATGTACTGGCAGAGAAACAATGAAATGGAATCAATAGGTTAAAACAGCACATGCAGGATCCCCTCTCCAGAAATGAAGGGATCTTAGGTCAGAAAGTGACTTTGAATGCAACTGAAACTAAATCCCACTTAGAAAATTGGATTCTGAGTTACAATCCAGACATTCCCATCAAAAACCTTGATCTGCATCCAGATTTAATCTAAATTTGAGTGTCTCCTTGCACAAGTGAAGCTGTTTACCCTCTGTCTATCCCCACCCCCTGAGATCCCCCCTTTTAAGGGCATCTTTACTTCCATATCCTCATCACATCTCTGTCCAACAACCCCCTCTCAGGAACTGGGTGTCCTGCCACAGAAACAGCCACGAGTGCCTGACATCTCTTCCAGTTTTAGCCAGAGACTTTTGTCCCTTTTGCTTCCTAAGGAGAAGGAAATGGTGGCTTTTCCATCTCTGGGCAGCAGAGAAAGGGGATTTGGGGTTTCCTCATGGGGGGCAAATCCTGCAGAGCCAGCAGCCTGAAAGTGGCTGTCAAAGCAGACACTGGCAGCCAGGGCAGGCTCCTGCCAGCTTCAGGAGTTACCTGGTGGTTGTACTCCAGTCGCCTCTTCAGTTTTTCCCTGTCCCTGCACAGCAGCAAGGGAAAAATAGAAATTAGGAGCTTAGATTCCAACTGTTCATTCATTACGAAAACGAAATCTAAGCTCTAAAAGCAAACACAAACACTCCTCATCTCAGCTAGATATAATAATCTAAGTATTCTTATTTATTGAAGGAAAATTTCCTCAGAAAAGCTGGGAGCTTGTCTGAAGTTAGCTTACCTTCCAACAAGTTCCCTCTAGAATATTTATTAAAATATTTCAAACAACCCCAAACTCCCACTTCTAGAATGTGAGCCAGCATCACAATTACCCAAATCAGTTTTTGTCACACACCTTAGCTAAGAACCCTTGGATTCCTACACAAATGTATTGATCTTTGCAATTTGCTTCAATGTGGACCTTGGACACAGCCAAGGTCTCCTAAGAGCCCTCAGAGTTTGCTTCTGGGTTTGCTTCAGAGTTTCCCAAACTATTCCCACACTGCCAAATCCTATGGAACACCTATGGATCATCCCTCTGGGAGCTGGACTTTCACCCCAACTGCTGCACAGCTCTGCTTGGTGCTTCTCAGTGTTGAGAACATTGTCAAAAGCTGCAGAACTCACTTTTTCTTGTAGGTTTTCTCATAGGTGGGATGTATTAAATCATCATCCTCCGGTTCTTCGGGCACGTTACAATTCCTGAGGGAGGCAAGGGGACAGGAAAAACCCCCAAGGGAAGGAGCTGAAAATCCCTGCTGCCTCCAGGGGAGCAGTAGGGCCTGGGGGGTGTCCCTGGGCTGTTCCTTACCGGAATTGGGGGTCAGGGTTGAGGGAGCAGTACCACTTCTCTGGCAGGTGCTCGATTCCGTCCGGGAGCTTGCGCCACTTGAGGCACGCGTCGCACTGCACCCACGTCTGGTCAGGCTGTTTCCTGGGGAAAATCCAAAAAAAATCAGGGGCTGCACAGCAGGGAGTGCTCTCAGAGAGAGAAAGCAGTGCCAGGGTGTTGAGCTCTCTGCTGGCACGCTGGCACTCACTGGATCTCCTCGACGGGCAGAGCTAAGGGATATTCCTCGTTTTTCTTGGTTTTCATCTCGTTCCAGTAATCGTTGAGTTTTTCTCCCAGTGCTGCTATTGTGAGTCTACAAAGAAAAGAATTTGAAGATTGCCTTGAATGATCCAATTCTTGAGAAAAAACCTTAGAAACTCCAGTGATAGAGTAAGTGCATGAACCACTTTAATATTTCTAATTGCAGAAGAGTGGGGAATAAAGCTTTTCTAAAAGCTTTTTCTTTTTGATTTATAAAAAGTTTTTCTACTTAGAAACCTGTAGAAATGAGGAATTGTCTCAAGTCATGTTTGTCAGCAAAGGAATTCCTGGAAATATGAGTCAGAGCAGCAAGACTGAAACCAAGAGTGCTGCTCATGGACAGAGCAAACCCTGGAGGTTTCACCAGTTCAGCCTCAAGCAGAGAATTAAAAAAAAAAAGCACAAAACCAATCCAGCACCTCAGCCTGGTTTTGGGTGTTCCTGCACATCCCAAGTGCAGCCTCATGGCTACTCTCAGCTGATGTCCAGCTCTACAGCAAGGAGCTGGCAAACATTTGCTCACTTCAATGTGACACCAAGTCTGATAAAAGGAGCAGGTCAGCCTCACCCAGGTTATTTCCAGTTTTGTTTCCTGCTCAGGGCTCCTGGTGCAGCTCAGGGACTCCCAGAGCTGGCACACCCAGGAGGGAGAGGGGAGGAACAAGAAGAAAACCCCCAGGGGAGCTGGAGGTGAGGAGAGCCCCTGGATTCCCCTCTGAGCCATGCAGGGGATCAGTGACCAGCCCTGCCCTCCCTGGCCTGGAGCCAACAGCAAAGTTTGTGCAGTGACCTCGTGTGACCCAGCTTGGCTCAGGGCACCTCTGAACCTGGGCAGGGACTGCTGAGCCAGGGGCACAGAGGGCAGAAATGAGCAGGGAGGTGTGGAGGGGACCACATCCCTTCTCTGGGGAGGGAAGAAGTGCAGGGCACCTTTTCCAGCCCAAAACAAGAACATCTTGTGAAAGCCTGGAGCACTCCTGGCAGAAAAAGCTGCCCAGAAGGTGTTTCAAGGGTGGTGTCACTGTGCCCACCCACAGTGCAAGTGTGGGGGAAGGTGGGAAAATCCCAGAAAGTTGGGAAGTGCCATGGCCATTGGAACAGGACTGAAATCAGAGGGGAAATCTGCTTCCTGCAGGGAATGGAGACAGCACAGCCAGGTCCTGCAGGAAGCCCTGCAGGGGTGGGAACTCCAGGGAGCAGCCAAGAGAGGAGAAGCTGTTCTGGGGCTGAAGCAGCAGCTGGGCTGAAATCCCTCTCCTCAGATGAACTTGGTTCATTATAATTTAATTGTGAGATTAACTCACACCTCCACCCCAAAGTCAAGTCCAATTGGAACAACTGGAAGTGGCACTCAAAGGTTTGGAGGTCTTGGAGGTCCTTTCCAACCTCAGTGATTCTGTAATTCTCCCCATTGGATATTGACTTAATATTATTTTTTGGACAGACTGGCTGGGCACAAAATTCCTGAATTTCCTGAGGTGCTGACAGACAAATCAAACCCAAGGGATTGAGGAAACTCCCCTTTCATGGGAAGTGTTCAAAAAAACCCCAACAAGTGGAAAACATTCCCTGCTCACTGCCAAGGGCATTCCCAATTCCTGCTCCTCTGCCAAGGAAATCCAAGGAAAAAACATGAGAACAAGGCTGGTGTGGATATTGTGGGAAAATATTTATAAGGGAAAGACACAAAGAGGGGGCAGACAAAAAAAAGAGCTGTTTGTATTTCAACCAGTTTGCCCAGAACAGCAGAAACTTTTAATCTTCCCATTTCAAGAAGAAGCTTTATCAATTATTTCCTAGGAAATGGTAATATGGGATACAAAATGCAGATGAAAATACCTGTATTCATTGGTGTAGTCAAAATCTTGTTTGTTGTGAGTTGGTTTTAGGAAGTTGCATTCAATAATCCCAACAACACCCACACCCATGTTGTTTGCCTGCAAGGAATTAAAGTTTATCAGGAAAAGCAACACAAAATCCATGCCAGTATTGCAAGAGCTTGCTGGAGGTAATCATTAACTGGATCTACATTGGGTTAAAAGGATTTTCTGGTTTATGACTCCTCTCCATGGAGAGTGTCTTGATGGAAACCCCCTAAATAACAAATTCTCTGTTCCACCTCTCTTTTTGTCCTGAAGGATGTGCTCAGATTCCTATTTTTGTACCAAAAAGCCTCAAAACCAAACAATTCCATACATTTTTTAACAGCTGCACACAACAAAAAGGTGATTTTATAAAGTATCCATCAGTATCTTGCTTTCCACCCATATTCTTTTTAAAAATCAGTGTTTGAATGAAATTTGTCAAAATGTTCAAATGTTTTGAAGCCTCAGTTTCTCACCTTTAACTGACAGCCAACTCTTTCATAAGCTTTGATGAGTCTGTTTTTGTGGTACATCATTATTCCATAATGATCTTTGTTTCTGCAGTTAAATCCAAAAGTAATTCTGACTGTTTTGGCCTTTGAGCAGGTATTAAGGAAAAATAGGGTGGATCTCATAGAACACAAAAAATAAGAATTACTCTGAGTGGGTCTTAGAGCTTTCTTTTCTTATATTGAGATAATTCCTACAGCATGACTTAAAAAACAAAACAAAAAAAAAACCCCAAAATAACCCAAAATCCATCAATATAACAGCAAGAGAATCCAGTCACAGAATTCAGTTCTGCACTGGAAATATTAAAGGATACATTGAGAAATTTGGGTCTGTAAATATCCCTCTCAATGAAGGCCAAACTTTTGGAAACCAGCTGTGTTTTCACTTTCTGTCCTCTCAGGATGATCTGCATGGTTGGCTTCAGGTACAAAATACTGCAGTAAGCCTAGAAAACACACATTCTATTAAAAATGAAACATTGACACCCTCCAGCTTCCAAAAAGAAACCCAAGTTTCCAAATCCAACACGTACCCTTAGGGAGTAATCACTTTCTGGAACAATCTGGTCCAGTCTCTCCTGTTTTTTGTAGCCTCTTTTGCCTGTTTCATCCAAATCTTCTGGAATTCTGATGTCATATTTATCCTTGTCAAAGTCAAATTCTGGTTTGCCATTTTTATCTCTAAGAATTAAGATGGGAAAATGGAGAAATTACAGGGGAAAAAAGCAAATACATGAGGAGGTGTTGTGGTAGAGCCAGGAAAGAAGGAAAAATAGGGGAATTCCTCAGAGATTTGCTAAAATACACATTTGAGTCCAGCTTCCCATTTTTTTGGAACTGCAAACAGCTTGTTCCAGTTGTTCCACACACAGAAAAACCCCAAATCCTTCTATGTTTGCATGCACTGAAAGAAAATGTGAAATGAATGATAGGTAAGAGACTGGATTTATCTTACTTTCTAAGATTCCAAATGATAATCCTGGTGCCTTTTTTCCCTATGATGGCATCCAGCTCTGCCAGTAACTTCTCCTCAGTAGAGAACAAGGAATGTGTCAGGATGGCCTTGAGGCTGTTCTTGGATTCTGCTGGATCACTGACCTGCCGTGGGCACTGTGTTAAGGACAGAGACTCGGAATGCAGCAAAGATTTCAGAAAACGAGGGAATTCCTAGATTCTCTTCCCAGCTTCTCATCCCCCATCTCAAACTTCCAAGTTTTTAACAAATCACAGAATTTTTTGCCTTCTAACCCCTCTCCAAGCAGCCACTCTTGACACAAACACACATAACACCCCTGAGGATTTCCTTTGGCTGACACTCTCCCCCCAAATTTGGGACGTACCCACGGCTTTTCCCCGGGAACGCCCAAAGGATATGTTGGTTGGTGAATGTCACGATGGGAACCATGACGTGCTCTGCTTTGGTGACTTCCAGGAAGGTCTGGGACAGCAGCCCCACGCTCATGGTGTCCCCATTCTTGGTGAAGACAATGGCATCCTTGCCCAGGCGCATGGAGCCCGACTTGAAGCCGTTGCCGTAGAGCCCCACGGGCACGCGGCCGTTCATCACCGACTTCTCGCTGAAGCCGAAGCTGCAACGCAGAAAATGTGAGCAGGGTGGGCAAAAAAATCCCTGGAAAACTCGAGGGTTCACGGAGGAATGGTAGGCAGAGGGGATTGCAGGCTTTCTGTGCTGGCTGATCCTCAAAGATACGCTGCATTTGATCTGAGGCCGTGGAAAAAGTGTCCAAAACGGAGTGAGAGCACTGAGATTATGGAGGGGCTCTGTTACTGCCACATGACCCTGCCCTGATAGGGGAGGTTTGTCCTTTAAGTCCTTGTTCAGTAAAAAATGATCTGGACTCTGGTTGTTCTCACTCTCCAGGTTGTTCATTCTTTCCTTCTCAGCAATTTCTGCACCCCAGGCTTTACACCAGCCTGGCCTGAGGGACAAAGGCACCAAAGAGCCTCCAACACACACAATCAAGGCTCTCTTCAAGATCATTCACCCAATTCTCACCCCAAACCTGCATTATTTCTACTTTCCTACCAATGACTGACTGAACTTCTGTTCCCCTAACCCTGCACTAATTCTGACCAATGGTCCCCAACACTGCAGAATGTGCAGGAGATGGAGGAGGAGGAAGAAGCCCCAAACCCACAAGGATCCTCCACCTTGTCTCCATCTCCTCCCCATCCTAACAAACCCCAAAATCTCCATTTCTCACCCTGGGATCAATCACACATTCTGCTATTATCTAATTGACATTGCTGACAATTCTGTCTCATCCCAAAGCCCAGGGAGCCTTTCCATGGGCAGAGGTGAAAAGCAGGATTTGGCAGAGGGGTTGGATCCTTTCCAACATGCACAGGAATATTCTCCAACAAAATTATGAGTGTGCAGTTGAATAAAAGTGTGTTGTATCACAGGGTAAAAAATTTAGAATTTAAAGTTTTTAGAATATAGTAATATATATGTAGCAAAATAGAAATTTTAGAGTGTAGTCTTCTTTTTCACAAGTTTGAATAATTTTGTGTCATTAGTTGAGAAAATCCACAATACAGAACACAGATAATTAGTTATTGAGTGACAATTAAAAATAAGTTAATTAGCATCTCATATTTAAGTAATTTAAGCTTAAAAAGACCATAAAGCAGAACTCTACACTCCATTTCTACTCTGTTAACATACAAAGTAAATAAGAAATAATCAACATCTAAATCCCAACAAGAATTCTGCCTCTCCTGCTTTCAATCCTGACCCTGAGAAGAAGAACCAGATAAAGCCAAGGGGTTCAAGGTTCAAGTACAGGTTCAAGAGATTCAAGTGCAGGATTTGCCAAATTACTTAACCCAGCTCTCTTGTTCTAGAGGGGCCAGGGACTCCTGAGCAATTAAATCCTAAAATCACCTGCACAACTTTGCAAAAACTCAGGAAAATCTGCTTTAAATCTGGAATAGAAACATCAAGTCTGGAATAGAAGTGTCAAGTCTGGAATTAGGTGAAAAAGCATTCTTGTGGGATTCTGACAATACTTCACAATAAATACCAATAAAAGCCCCTAACTCTGGTGTTTTTTCCCCCTCTCCACTTCCTACAAAATGTTTGATCCACAAGTTTTTCATTTCCATATCACACTTCAAGTAAAACAGGGAAGTGCACATGGAATTTAGGAGGGTATTAATTATGGTATCCAACAGAAAAATAAGTTTGAATTCAAGCCTGCTCAAACTGAAATCTGCAATTTAAGAGATAAATTGCACAGGAAGCTTTTTGCTGCTGTAGAAATGAGAGAAAAATCAGTTCCAACCCTACAGAATATTTAAAGATAAATAGACAATTATTTAAAAACCAAAAAAAATCATTAATTTTTCTACAATACATTCCACTATTAATATTCCAATGGGTTTGAGCTGAATCTTCTTTTTTGTCTCATTCACTAACTTAAATTAAAGGAATTAGTAATAATAATAATGATGATTAGGATGATAGTAAAAATAAAATATTTGAATTCTCCTTATCTCCACTAGCAGGCACTACAGAGAGTTTCCAGAGCATAAAGAGGCGGCTGAGAGCAAGGATAAGAGGAAATGATGAGGTAAAAGTTCCCTGACAAAGTTACAGGGAAGCTTCAGTAGCATCTGCCTGCTCAGGAGTCTCACCTGGACACGGAGCCCCTTCAGAAACGCTGAATTTATGAGCAAAATCAGCGAATTACGTGGGAGAAAGGGGAATAATGTGCGCAGTGAGAGAAGCAGAGCTGGGATTTGTGCAGGGCAGGGGGAGGGGCTGCCCACCTGAGCATTTTGTGCAGCTTCTCTGAGTTCATGCCGTTGCCATTGTCTGTGAACGTCAGGCAGATGCTGTCGTTGATGACGGTTTTGTCGATCCAGATCTGCTTGGCACTCACGTCTGGGTCATAGGCATTGTCTGAGGGCAGGGAAAGCAAACAGCGTGGGAGACCAGGAAACAAACACTCAACTGACTGCAAACGTGTCTGAAAGTGCATCAGGGTGTTAGATGGGATAGCTGCCTCCAACCCAGAGCACCGCACCCAAACCAGCACAGAATTCCCCAGATTATCAGAGACAGCAACTCAGAGAGCAAAAATGTAGCTGGGGATGTTCACACGAGAGCAGAAAGTGAAACCAAGCCAAGATTCGAGTTTCATTTCCTGCCAGCAGAGGAGCTGGTACAATGTTTACTTTCTCCCAGCCCTAACAGAGAGGAGCTGCAAAAGGCTTCAGCCTCAGCTTTCTGTTTAGGGGACGTGAAACACAAACCAGGGCTCCACAAAGCCCTCCTGGCAGCAAAGCCAGGCCCAGCCTCAGCTGCCCCCACACCACCTTCTTCCATCTCTTCCCTTCATCCCCAGAGATTTGGGAGCAGGAGGAAGGGTGGGATGTGATGGCACCTCTGCCTCACTGCCTGTTCTGCAGGTTCAGCTGAGAGACAGGAAACAGCTCAAGCCAGTAAAAGGAACCACAGCTTGGCTGGTTTCTTCCTATAAACTTTAACTCCAAATTGCATCACAGTGAAATATTTCATAAAATGTATTTCAGCACCACAAAAGAGGAAATAGAGGCACAACTGAAAGTTTGGAAGTATCTGGAGTGTCAAAAGAGCTGAGATGATTTAACAGATTGTGCTCCCAAAACAGCCAGGCCTTTCCACAGCCACAGGGCTCTGCTCTCTTCCTTTGGGACAGCTTTGGCTTTACCCAGCTGGAAAATCCCTGTTTTCTTATGTTAGGGTAATTTTTGGGAGGAGGGGAAGGCTGGGGAAGGCAGGGGAAGGCAGGGGAAGGGAGGGGAAGGCAGG
>VYXF01010462.1:0-95606 GCA_013397295.1 Polioptila caerulea
TCTCAGCCGGGCCAGGGAGACTAGATTAGCCCAAGTCCGGCCACGCCGGGCCGAGCGGGCCGGCTCGGAACCCTCTCGGCCCGCGCCCGCCCAACGAGCCTCACCCGACTCTCCGAGGGCCTCACCCGCCGCTCCGAGGGCCTCACCCGCCGCTCCGAGGGCCTCACCCGCCGCTCCGAGGGCCTCACCCGCCTCTCCGAGGGCCTCACCCGCCTCTCCCAGCCGGAATTGAAATGCGCTCCCCTCCGCTTTTTTTGTCTTAAGAATGTGTCTTTACAAAAGCGTAAACACTTTTTTCTCTCTCTCTTTTTTTTTTTTTTTTTTTCCATTGGCTGAACTGAAACAATGCCACCCTACGACAGAAGGTCACTGCGTTTCTGTAATAGAAAGGCTAATCAGAGCATAGTCTGTCTCTATAGCTTTTTCCGCAAATACTAACTATATTCTGATATATTTTATCGGCCATTAATGTATATTGGAGATTTTTTGTTAAATTAGTATATTCTTTGCTTATCGGTACTATTGAGAAAATTATCTCAAATTTTCATTTTATTTTCATTTTAAAAAATTTTGAAAAACAGTAACAAAGATTTGCTACGTAATATACAAACTCTAATGTTACAGTTTTGATAGAATATGATATTTACTTGCTGGACATCTCCAGGGAAAAACCCTACTCATTTCAGCTAATGTCTTTAAAGAAACTCCATTTCTCTTTTCCTCCTCCCTCTCTGTTCCACTAGCTGAAAAGCCAATAAAAAAAATTCTCCTCCTCCCCAGTTCAGAACAAGATCTATGTGCATTTCTTCCAGGCATGCTTTGAGATCCAGAAGGGGGTGAAAGTAGTTAATGTAAACAAGGAACCTGAATTTCAGACACAAACCTGTACCTTTCCATTGACCCTGCAGACATGCTGCAAGCTAAATATTAAACATTTTTTTTAATCAATTGAAGCCCAGCCTGGGGAGAAGAAACAGTTAAAGAAATGTCTCAATTATACTTGCAATCAGCTAATCAGACTTCATGTGCATCTGTGGATAGTACAGAACTGAAATTAAGCTCTCATAATGAAACAACGAATGATAAATGGACCGAAGACTCCTTTCCAGGATTAGAAATACTGTGCACAATTTATATTACGTATGCTGTGATCATTACAGTGGGTCTCCTTGGAAATGCAATACTCATCAAAGTTTTTTTCAAGATTAAGTCAATGCAGACGGTTCCTAACATCTTCATCACCAGCCTGGCATTTGGAGACCTGTTGCTTTTGTTAACCTGTGTGCCTACAGATGCAACACGTTACATTGTGGATACCTGGATCTTCGGAAGAATTGGGTGCAAGCTCTTGTCTTTTATCCAGTTAACATCAGTTGGAGTATCAGTGTTTACCCTGACTGTTCTCAGTGCTGACAGGTGGGTCTGTGCAATTGATTTGCCAGGAAATGCTGCGGGTTTGAAGTTAGAAATAAATAAAATAGCAGATATTATCATTTTGCACAGTCTTAAATGACATATTGTAATAGACTTGTAAAAATCCCAAACTACCAGTTTCCCATGTAACTTAATAATGTGTGTTAGTAAAATTGTAGCACTTGTTTTTAAGGGAGTGAAGTGAGAAAAACTCTAATTCTACTGACCTTTTATTAGTTTGAAGTATAGTACAAGGGTTTTTCTCAACAGCACAGAAAAGGGAAATGGCTTAAGTCAGGAAAAAGACAGTATCTTGGTGCTATCTAGTGGTACAGTGAAGAAGTCAAGGAAAACGAAAAATAAAACTGAATATGAGTGAAAATTCTTTAACCTATGCACTCAGGGAGGCTTTAAAATCCTAGAACAGAAAAGACTGACATGAGATAAAAAGTCAAAAGAAAACACAGAACAGACTGGGAGACAAAGGAATGACTCTCATGATTTGATGGCTAATGTAATTTTCACCTTGAAAAGCGCAGGTTTTTTTCTTTTTTTCTCTTGTAGTTCTATCTTTTACAGAAATATTTTAGCTCAGGGGTTGTGAAATTAAACTCAGATTGTAATGAAAGTATTGCTAGGAGAGATCAGGGTGACTGCTGTCAGGAAGTGCTGAATCTGTTTTCTGTGTACTTCTTTTTTGAATGAACAAAACTAAGATGAGATTTCAGTTCAATCAGCAGGAGCAGGAGCATCGAGGAGTAGACAAACAAAAAATGAAATTTAGTATTAATAGAGAAAAAGATCTTCATCTTGTCTGCCAGCAATTGTGGATTGTATGTAATAGCAAATTGTTCAGGTGTCCACAGTTTTACCAGTAGTACTGTTGCTGTGCTCCAAAAATAATCAGCCAGCACAGGGGTGGCCACATAGGGTCAAATCAAGGATCCATGTAGACCAATACCAGACTCCAGCAGTGGTAGTATAAGGAGAAGAAAAGACAAATATGAAGAATAAAAACCTATATCCAACTATAGTTTTAACCCTATGCCTTCAGATGACACTGAACAGATGTGGTTTCTGTCTGTCTAATAACCTCAAAGGATTTCTCTTCTGGATACTTCTTCAGTCTCTTCTTTAACTTGCTTTGCAATGACTTTCACTGCCTGTACAAAACAACACCTTTTATTTCTGCACTGCACACAGCTTCATTTTATGGTCCTGGCTCTTGTGTCAGAAGAGACTGTGATCTCTCTTCATGTCTCCAGGCTATTCATGTTGTAATTCATCCTTAGGTTGTTGGTATTTCTTTTAATTAAGGTGTGCAGAGCAACACATGGTAATAAAAAGTTGCATGAATCAGGGATACAGGTAATTGCACAATTGTCTCTTTCACTCTCCATTATTTTCCTAATACTACCCAACATCTTGCTTTTTTGTTGTTTTTTTAGTTTAGGTTTATTCTAGGATTTTTTTAACTACTGCTGAAGATAAAGCTAATGTTTACACTGAATTATCTATTGTAGCTCCAAGGTCTTGGTCCTGTAGGATGTCAATGTGGAATTCATTATGACTAGATGACCTTCAAAGCTCCCTTCCAATCCCAACTCTTCTCTAATTCTATGGTTTAGACACTTGCTTCTGTATTTAATTCTTCATGGTAGCTGTTATATAAATACTCGGCACTACATTTTCACAGAGTAACTACATCGTGAACTTACAGAGCAAGCTCAGATCAGTCATGTGCTTAATGCCAAACTGTTGTGTTCCAGTATGCTAGAAGAGCTCAGAGTCAATAACAGCGGTATTTATTTGATAAATAGCAAGCCAGCTCCCAGCTTTCTATTTAAATTTGCCTAGAGGAGAAAAAGACCAGATCCTCAGCTTGTGCAAAATGGGATAATTAAGCTGTCTTATCCTCTAGGTCCTTTTTCACCACCTTTCTTTTCATGTCAGCTTTGTGCACCCCTGGAGAGGTCACTTCTTTCTGTGTTATTAACACTCCTTGGTCATTTAGGAGCAGGGTGTATTGTTTCCCATGCTTCATCCACCTTCATGCAAGTTGTCCTTTTCCATGTCCCATTTCCACATAGATTATCACACATCTATAGATCAATCCAGATTTTCGCGTATGTCTGACTCAGTCCATATGCTGCAGAATCACAGGCATGAATCAACACCAGTGCCCTCTCCTGCTTTATGAATATGAATGAGTCCTGGAGCATTATTTTGAGTCAGTTCACTCCACTCAGCAGGGGTCTTAGGAAGACAGAGGAAAGGAGGGACAAACACGCTTGCTTTCATGTATTTATAAAATAGTTATTCTGTTTCATACCTTTATCAGTTTTGCATACTAATTCCCTCGTTTATCTTTCAAGGCAGTGTCATAAAATTAGGAGTGGTGATTGCCCTTAGTGGTATCAATCCAAACTTTAGAAGTCACCTTTGCATAGGAAGGTTTGAATGGCAACTCCTGCCTGCCAATCCATTAAAATACATGCTTGAAATTAATTTTTACATTTCCATTGTTATTCCAAATAGATAATGTCTGTTTTCATTTCCAAGAGAATTGCAGCACCCTTTGTTTAGCAAGAACAGTAATGGCTTTTGCCTTAAGAATTTTGCAGTGTCAGTGCTCCATTATTTTTGTGTTTATTCTGACAGTGATGTTGGTAATTTTAGGTACAGAGCCATCGTTAAACCCTTGGAACTGCAGACTTCAGATGCACTCCTGAAGACCTGCTGTAAAGCCAGCTGTGTTTGGATTGTCTCCATGATATTTGCTATCCCAGAGGCTGTTTTTTCAGATTTGTACTCTTTCAGCAATCCTGAGAAAAATGTAACTTTTGAGGCGTGTGCCCCCTATCCTGTATCTGAGAAGAACCTGCAGGAAGCTCACTCCCTGGTTTGCTTCTTAGTATTCTATATTGTGCCCTTAGCTGTCATTTCGGTCTACTACTTTCTTATTGCCAGAACTTTATATAAAAGTACATCCAACATGCCAGCAGAAGAACATGGTCATGCCCGTAAGCAGGTAAGCTCTGATCAATTTTCCAAAGTCTATTGTGCAGATTAAATCCAAATTCTTAAGTACAAAACTTACCTGATAATTGAGTAAAAAGCTCCACAAACTCAGCCCATACTGGATTTGAATCCAAACTCAGCTGTGCACTTAGGCACATGCTCATGACTCATCATTCATGAGTGTCCACACTTTCCTATAGAGAGACGAGTCTGTCATGCTTTTTCATGGTTCTGTAAACTCAAGAGTTAAGACATTGAATTTTAAACACTGGGACCTCATCCACGTGAGCTGACACATTAATTAGTGTATTTTTAAATCCTAGTCTAGATGAGAGTGTCATATGATTTATAATGGAAACTAAATGTGATCTGCACTGGGAATACTTCGTTAAAAAATTATGAAATAGATTTATTTTCCTCCTTAGTTCTTCTAATTTAGAGCTTTTGTTTGTTCGTTTGTTCGTTTTCTTTTTACTTTTTAGTTTTTTGTTACTCGTGCATTTAGACTTTTAGACTTATTTGCAAATCAGCACCAACAACACAAATGTTTTACTAATTGCTATTAATACCAGTTATGCATTTCTTTCTTGTAGATTGAATCCCGCAAGAGAGTTGCAAAGACAGTGCTGGTGCTTGTGGCTCTGTTTGCCTTCTGTTGGCTGCCCAACCACATCCTCTACCTGTACCGCTCTTTCACGTACCACAGTTCTGTCGATGCTTCCACCTTTCATCTGATAGCAACTATTTTTTCCCGTGCCTTGGCCTTCAGCAATTCCTGCGTCAATCCTTTTGCACTTTATTGGCTGAGTAAAAGTTTCCGGCAACATTTTAAAAAACAAGTCTCATGCTGCAAGGCAGCATTCTGTGCAAAGCCTCCCAGTGCTCCCCAGATCAGTTCTCCTACCAGAGCCCTGTCAGTCACAGGCAGCATGCGTGGCTCAGAAATCAGCATTACACTGCTAACAGATTATAGCATCACGAAAGAAGAGGAAAGTGTTTAGTCCATGTGGGATGAAGAAGGACAGAAACTGAGTCATTGCAATCAAGTCACTGCTACTGGGATCCTGGAAAGAGGTGTCATGGCTTGCCCGGTCTGTGAAAGTATGTCCTTCGGGAGTTTCTCATTTTTCAAAATATAGAATAAAGAAATCAAACTGTGTGGGGGAAGAAGCTCCGACAGCTGAACTTCCCACCATAAACTCAAAGGGATTACTCATGTTCCCAGGCATGAACACAGATTCCTAGTTGGAATTCCTGGACTGGGCAGGAGAGGATTTAGCAGAGTTGGCGCAAGAATTGGCTGTAAGGATGATTTTGTTCTTGGTGACTTGCTCTTTGAGTCATGACTGAGAGCTCCCTCTGACAACTATTTGCATCTTCAGCAAGCAAGCAAAGCCATTTGGTCATAACATAGTCAATCAGGCACATTTTTGATTATTTATTTTCTTGTCCTGAGTGTTAAAAATGGGTAAACAAATGAAAAAGAATGCTAAGGTTTGTAGCACTGTGAAGTAAAAAAAAAAAAAAAAAGCATTATGGGCCAGATCCACGTAGCTGTTGGTCTGTCAGTGACTTGGAAATTCTGGGTAAGATCTGACTGCTTTGTAGTGAGATGCATGTTCCAAAGGAAGTCAAGGGAACGAGCAGGTCATCATCTCTCTACGAAAGTTATAATAACCTTTAACCACTCTTGTAAAATTCTTTCTGATGTATGGGTAGAACATCTCAATAGTTTAGAGTTCTTTATCATTACAGTGATTTAATATCAAAAAATTAGGGTGGATATGTATCAAGAGTTCTATTTGGGATTTACGGTGCACTTCTGAAGTGCTCAAACATCCCCTCCTGCCTTAGTTTACATCCCAAAGTGGTCTTGAGTGCACAACCTGGATTTCTCTCAGATGAAACTGCGTGTGCAATCCACCAAACCAAACTAGAGGGAGTTTGTAGTGAAAGATGTACAGTGTGGTAAGTCAGACTGGCTCTTTACCTGCACAGATGCACTCCCGCTGTAGTGTATGTGGTTGTATCTAAGTGGTCTACACATATTCAAGCACACTGGGAGAGCTGGATTTTTCTACTGTACTAATTTTCTATTCTTCAAGTTGTATCCTTTTTTAATATTAGGATAGGCTGTCTTAATGCCATAGGCCTTCTAATCTCAAATCCACTGATTTTATGACTGGGTTTGCAGAGGCAAATCAGAACAGTCTGTCCATGCTCAGCAGCACTGCTGGCAGGGACTGCCTTCCCATCAGGAAGTACAGGAGGCAAGTCTTCCTATCCCATATTACAAAATATTTGGGTTACACTTATTGTTATGAATTTTATGTTCCCTGAACCAAAATTTTGTTCTGTGGAAGCTGGTGATAGAAAACACAATAGATTTTCCATTGTTTAAACTAAGGGACTTCTATCCCAAAGAAGAATTTGTGCATTAAAATATAGAACAGAAGTTGCAACATATGGATTAAAATAATTCTGTCCATCACAGAAGCTTCAGTTTTAATTAACCCTTGACAGTATAGCCCCCCTTCAACTGCACAGACCTCCTTAGCAACATATGACTGGAAATCCATCTACTCATGCACCACTAACTAAGCTGATTATAAGATGAGAAAATGTATTTACAGACTCTCTCTGTTGCCTGCTCTAATCAGAAAAATGAAGTCAAACTCTAAATCCCAGGGGCACTGCAATACAACCTCTGTCACCATCATAAACCAGTCAATGACAGACCAGTTTAATCCCATCACACCTGGCCTTGTTTTAGTACAGTCCTCATGTTACCAGCTACAGCAAGGCTACAAGCACTAATTTTCAAATGCATTCCTCTTTTTATTGTACCAATTGCATACTAGGATAAGATCACTGAAATAAATGGAAATCCAATAGCACAGAAATATAATTTACGGCACAGCAGACTCCAGAGGCCTATTTTTACTGTCTTTGTCTTAATGTAACACATTGCCTGGTAGAGTGCCATGTACGTATATACAATATAAGAAACCTGTTGCACTGCTATTTTATTCTTCTCTCTTTCCTTCATGGAGCTGCAGGGTGAGACTAAAATAAGAAGAGGAGCCTACACACTTATGAACCTACATTTATCTTCCTGGATCTTACTATAGGGAATTCTAAACAAAAGAAACATCCACCAACAATACCGTTGCTTACAGCATTCTTTATTCTAGCTTAGAAATGCCTTTGGGAAAAAGATCTACGTGTTTCTGGACTTCACAATTTGTGTCTTTCAGAGACCGAATTTCCCACTGCAAAATCTTTGGCTACACCTCACAGTAGCCCTTAAAACCCAGTTTCCTAATTCACCATTTTTCTTCCTTCTCATGCAGCTACCTTTTTGCTTGTGTAACTACTCCTCTAACTGGATTGTCCTTCTGCTGCTCATATATCCTGTTACAAAACTGATGGTTTTGCTATATTCTGCACATGTTCTGTTTAAAGACTGGCAATATTTCAAGCCACAATTTCATTATTTTGTGTACTTTATGCTTTGATAATTCTGTACTTTCAAATCTTCATGGCATGATGTATTGGAGTGATATATGGGTCAACATATATTTTTATCTAACGAATCTGATATTATTCATTCCATCTACTCCCCACAATATCATTATCCTTAAAATGTCTCCACATTACCATAACTAGATTTAGGGGGAAAGGGTTGTTTCCTTTGCAATGTTTTCTCAGTGTTCCAAAGCCAGTTTTTTCACCCCTAAGTAATACAAGTGTAATATAAGAGCGCATGGGAATACTATCTATTTACATAAATATTGAGTGTAATCTAGCAAATAAAAGGCATGAATAATTAGGGGTTCACTGTGTATGTCCACAGTGTAAAAACAGGTAGAAAAAAGGCATGAAGTACTGAAAGGCAGACTCCCTCAAAGGTTGTGTCCATATGGAGTCATACGGAGAAAGTAAATACGGTTTCTAGGACGTACTTTTTTTACAGTTTGTTTTGTGAATGAGATGTACACATTTAATGTTCACATTAGCAACAGTTTTAATATCAGTAGTTAGTTAATCCCCCCAAAAAAATCCACAAACATTAAGAAACATATGTCAAAGCACCGCTAAGGTGCGAGTGACTGGGGTATAAAAGTCAGCTAAAAATTATAGCCATTTTAAAGCTCCTGCTCCTGTTCCCATAGAAATGGTTTTATTTCACTTGGGCTGCCTGTTGGCACTCCTGTGTTTCTGCTGAGAATATTACAATTAAAGAATAACCCAAAACTACACACAGCTACAGCACTTACACATTTCAATCAGTGTTACTTCAAAAAATGTAATATGGGCTTTAATCATCATTTATTTTTGCCACAGATGGTCCCCTCAGTGCAAGGTGAACTGTGAGGTGGAATTTCCGTCCATGAGCATATTTGTTTTGGTTTAGAGCAAATTTGGGAAGAAATTTTTGGATGGAGTCTTTTTAGAAAGCAAATCTGAACCGCCCCTCCCCCCAGCTGGTTTGGGACAGGAAAAAAAAAAAATTCATTGGAGAAAAGTAGAAAAAAGTTGTTTATTTAACGGGCAAAGCACTCTCCAGCACAACAAATGAACAATACTGAGCAACAAAACCTCTCGCTGCTCTGCAGAGATGACAAATTCAGAAAGTCTCTCTCATGGGGTGTAGCTTGGCTCGCTCAGTTGCTGTCAGTCCCTCTGGTGCTGGGAAAGGCCGGGCCCAGGCCAGGCCCGGTGGGAGCTCCTGGTGCTTTTTTGGGTTTTTAGTCTAGAGCAGGTTCAAACAGTTCTAAGAGAAATAAAAAAAACCACAGTCTGGAGAACTTCTCTGCTTCCGCTAGCCAAAAATTGACAAAAAGCAAAGGAGAGCTCTCTCTCGCTGTCCGCACTGCAGACAAAACAGGCCGTGTGTGAAGGAAAACTTAAAACTCGAATCTTTATGCTTTGAAAACAATTGCTGCAGACATTCCACTGCTTCTCTTTCACTCTCAGATCTAGTTTTAAAGGTACAAAACTAATTTCTGAGCTAAACAGACAAATGGGGATAGAATTCAGCATCAACCCAGGACAATGAGACTGGATATTGATATCTGTACTGGCTCTGTAATATTTCCTACCATTAAGACTCCTCATCACTCTCAGCAATCTGTGTAACAGCTACAGGCTCTAGACCCCTGAAAAGCTCAAAGAGCAGCAGCTTATCTGTACTTACTCATTACTTAGTGCCTTGATTTAACATAACAAAGCCGCTCAGGAGTGTCTACCTAATAAAGGATTAACCAGCAAATTGCTGGTTCCCCTATCAAAGGGAGCAAAATACTTCAGGAAAACCAATGTGTCTTTATTTTCAATAGGTGGTACCTCTAGAACAACATTCAGGTTGCATCTTTAGAACATCAATCAGCTATGATGAGTCAAAATTGGCTCGTATCACACAGATACAGAATCATCATGCTAAGGCTTCCTTTTAATATTTACTTTGAGAACATTTTGCCAGGATTTAAAACACCGTTTCTTGACAGCTTGGACTGATCTTAGCTGTTGAATGCTTGAATTCTTTGCACCTTCCTCAGAAGATGCAACTTGCAGCAGCAGTGCTTGTGCAGCCATGATCTATATAATTTCTAGGGTGAGATTGAGAGGAAAGTTGTCTTGGTCCCACAAAATGATGAGTCTCCAGTCGTCTCCCTGGGCTGTTCACTGTGTCTTTACCAAGGAGGAAGGAACAGATGGCAGTGGTGCCATTGGAGGCTGCACTGCAGCAGCTGCTGTCACACATTCTGTTATGTGAGGGAACCCGAAGCAGTTTGACCCCATAGCTACATCAAAGTGTGCAGAGCAGATTCACTGAGCATTAACCCTGCTGCACACAAGTACTCTCTCACTCCCATTGGATTGAGAATAAATTTGGATTTCCTGCTCCCCAGGACTATCCCTCGCTGTAGGCAGATCTGCACAGTAGGGAAAGCTGTGCAGACCTCACTGCAATCCCTTAGGAAATAAACATTAAAAACCCTGCAAAAATAAAAGAAGCAGGTTAAGACTTAAATTGTATATCTCTTAAAAAGCTTAAGGCTATCATTATCTGATTTCCAAACATATCCCCAATTCTAAATTTTATAAGCAAGCACAGTTTATGTCAGGCCTCTTATGCTCCACTCCAAAATCCAGTAACTGTTCGATAGTGAAGACAAATGTCACTTAGGTGGAAAGTTTATAAGGGATCACGAGGCAATCTTCAGACAACTACTGTAATAGACCTGCTAAGAGAAAGTTCTTGAAGCATCAAAGATGTCATTAACTAGGCTGGATGTTCTTTGTGCAACAGCAAAGGTAAGTCGAACTCTGTATTTATATCCTCAGCAATTTCGTCTGACAGTCTGGTGCCCAGACAGGGAACTGATGTTCATCTCTCCCTGAAGAGCTTTACAATCACGTCATTGATTTTATTATCATTCCAGTCTGTATATTTGTCCTGGTATACTAATTTCCAGAAAACTTCTGTTTATAATTTTTCTGAGTGGAAAGATGGTTTTGTCCCTGGCAACCAGCCACTGCCAGCTTTGCTGGGGCTGTTCAGCTCAATTTTCATTTATAACACGTACAGTGATACACAGGGTTTTATAGCTCTAGTTTAAGGTTTGCAAAAGAAAACATGAAGACTATGCTGCTTCATTCTCATATTCATAAATACTTTAAAATACATCAGCAATTAAAATTCGGTTTTCATATAATGCTGTCTGGGCTACACTGTAAGAACCAGTAGATGGCGCTAGACGAAGGGCTTTTAAAAGAACTGGGAGAAATTCGTATTTAAAATATTTAAGTATCCAGACAGAGTATTAATTGCAGACTTCATTAATGAAAAAGGAATTGAGTGTTTTGAAGCCAAGCTTCATCCCACTAATGCGACGTACCAACTCTTTCCTAAGGGAACACAACCGCTGGACACCCTCAGCCAAGAGGGCAGAGCGAAGCAAAATGATTTCTTGACATTTAGAGTGCCATTTAAATCTCCTTTTTCTATTTTTGGTTACATGCGTACACTTCCAGTGCCAAACGGCGGCCAGCCCTGCACAGCACCACTGGCAGCAAGCCACTTCACTGTCCAGAGCTGTCGTAGGCGCGACAGGGATAAGCACGCAGCAGGGAGGACTTTCTGTGCCCCAAACTTTTATTTACTATGTAAGTAAAGCTGCAGTGGTCCCCACGCAAAGCCCATCGAAGTATAGCTTCTCGCCCAAAGCGTCTGGTGCTCCAGGAGCAGCTATCCTCATGCAGAGCCCCAGCTTGTCGTGAAACAGCGCCGCAGCCTGAGGGTGAAGGGAAAGTAAACGAAAGGGCAAGAGAAAAGGGGGCAGGGTCACTGTGGCGACTGCCACCGCCCCATGGCGGACCCATTCACCTCAGGCCCCGCCCGCGGCCCCGGCCCCGGCCCCGGCCCCGGCCCCGGCCCCTGCATGCGCCTGCTCCGCCTCCCCAGGAAAGTCTCTCCTCCCTCTCGCTCTGCTCCCCATTGGCTCCTCCGCTCCGCGCATGACTCCCCAGCNGGGGCGGCCGTGTGCGGTGCGGGGTTGTCCGCGCGCGCTCCCGCCACCGAGCGGGCGTGCCTCAGGCGGCGGCGGAAGCACGGGTCCTCGAGGCCCAGTGAACGGGGCAGGATGAGCAGCGAGGACGGAAACGAGGAGTTCTACCGGCAGCTGCAGCTCCAGCAGCAGTACGAGGCTAAGCCAGCCGAGGGCGAAGGCGAGGCCGAGTCTGACCCCTTTACCTATGTGGACCCGGCGGACGGGGCTGCCTACGAGTGGGACCTGGAGAAGAAGGCCTGGTTCCCGAAGGTGGGTACGGGGGAGCCCCGAGGAAGGGGGAGAAGAAGGAGCGGTTGATGCCGGATCTCGTCGGTATGCAGGTGTCCGCGTTCAGCCGCATCTGAATGCTTGCTACGAGGTCTCCGCCGCACCAAAAAAACCCCACCTTTTTACTGGCAAAACCACGGTGTCGTCTCCGGCTTTGATCGGCAGTGCTGTTGTGAGGAGCTGTACGTTGGCTATTCGCCTTGGCGGAGAATCTGTAGAGTTGATCGGGCCTAGCATGAAGTCACGGTTGTATTTGTGGATGATGATCGCAGGTGCCTGGCGTGTGTTAAGGTCTCTGTCACAGTAGCTGTGGTGATCTCTTTGTGGGTAGGTTAGAAATGAATTTGTGTATTACGAGGGTTCGATGAAAATAGAGTAGTATGCCTCTTTTATTATTATCTGAAAATTATGTCAAATAAGAGGTGTGTTGCTCCATCTCCTTCAGTCTCAAAGTGCACTTGAAAAATAAGTGTGCGTGTCTTATTGGCATTCCACAGCATGAAAAAGCGTTACAGTTTCTAATTTACAAAAAAAAAATTATTAAATGTTTAAGGTATAAAATATGATCTTGCTATAATAATATGGCTCTTCAAGGGGAGAATGAACATAAATTTAATATCTTGAGCCAATCTACTGATCTGGAAGTGAAATAGTAGTTTTGTTATCATAGAGCAATGAATGAGGGCAACTACTTAGTAGTAAGACATCTCATTGATGGATGTAATGTGCCAATTCTAGTTTTTGACTGTGAATTCATTGCAGTTCAGAGAATCTGAGTGAGAGTGAAGCCTGTAGTGCCAAGTTTCAATGTGTGTAAACCTAGAAAGGTGTCTGTGGAATAGTTTGCTTATGGAGGGGTAAAAATGTGAAAAATCCAAACTCACAAAGTGGAGTAGTGGAGAAATGAGTATTCCTGGCTCCCTGTGGAGTGCCACATCCAGTAAGCGCAGTAATTTGTCAAAGGGTTCTTCTTGTTTTGCACCCATTTCTTCCACTTCTTCTCACCTCTCTTTTGAGAGGTCCCTTGTCAGTAGCATTTGTCTTTCCTAAGTGCATCTCTTATCTCTTCTCTCTTGGGGAAGAGATAACGTTAAGGGTTAAATAGGAGTAGCAAAGTTCATTAGTGAATATGATGTGTAATAGAAGGTAGTGACCTATCCATGACCCATAGTGCTGCACGAAGATTCTTTACCAACTGGCTGCCATAGAGTTTTTCAGTTTCCTTCTTTTGAGTGATGATTACTAACAGAATTTTTTATCCAGATAAACTGAAGAGACTGTTGTAACCAGAACCTGTACTTCTTTCTCCATGGGCAGTAATGAAATTTTTAATATCTGTTTCTTGACAAAAGATGAAAATATTCTGACTCATCTAAGTAGTCGTTATCTACAGACTGGAATTGCACTGCTGCTTTGCTTTGGGAGTACAGTGTCTGCTGAACTTCCACTGAAGCATATTCAAAGCAATACAAAAAGTGAATGATGTTATCTTGCCAGCATTCCCCCGAAAAATTTGGAGACAATAAAATATTTAATAGGAGCAATTGTAACATTTTTAATAATTTAATTATTTTTATTGCACTAGTACTGTATTGATAAATATCAACTTTTTTAGTGCTTCACAGATATAGCACAAAATAACGTGTGGAATTCATCTGCTGCTTGCGTCACTTGCTGTGAAAATACAGACGTTGGCTGTCATCTCCAAGCACAGGGTATCTGTTCTTCATTTCGTTAATCTATTCCTTCCCATTTCAGTGGGACCAGCAGTTAATTACACACTCACATGTCCTGTAGTATTGTGTTTCTTTTCCTATAAGCTTAATCACTTCAAACTGTGTGACTGTGTGGGTGTGTAGGTAGGACTGATCTCTGTGATGTTCTCCACCTGAATTGAAGTCTCCAGTAAGTGATTCTGTGACTATTTGTTTCTAGTGCCGTCATGGTATGACAGAAGTTCCAATAGAAGCCTTTTTACGGGTTATAAACTCCTCTGTGCTTGTAAAAAGACATTTTAAGGTGAAGTAGTGGTAATGATTATATGGTAGTATGGTAGCATTTTATGCAAATAACTTCTTTGTTACTGAGTGGCAAAATTTGATAGTCCATGGTAGATAATTTGGTAAGAATAAATGGAGGTTTACACAGAATGCAGTTCCCCCGGAAGCTGAAATATAATCCTGTTGAAGGTTTAATCACTGATTTACCATTAGGTTGTCTGGTGAAAATTAATAATGCTATTCACTAGCATTCATAGAAGCTTCTTAATTCTCTGGATCTCATCAACTGTGGCATTAAGTATTTTCTAAGGTTGCTAATGTCAAAGATAATGGACCTTATTAGCGCAGTCTTCTTTTTTTCACTACATGTGGTTGTACTTTGTCTTGATGCTGTGTTATGTCATACCTGTAAGAGCAGACATTTACATTCTTTATTGAGCTGTGTGACAAATTTTGTTTAGCCTAAGAGCTGTTTTGTGCTAACCTTCAACATTATGGGGCTCCGTGGCATCTTGCATTATTCCTGACAAACCTGTTACTGACAATTTTGCATTTCTGATTTGTCATAATGAAATCTTAGAGTTGAAACATCAAGCTTCAAATCCCTATGGAAGATAAGAGGTTACATTTGCATCACTGACACTTGAAATTGCTCTATTACAATGCCTTAATGGCCTTAAGTTTTGTTCCCTTTTGAATATGTTTGAAGCAAGTGCAGCAAAGGTCAGAGTCTGGTAAAATTTTCAAATATTAAGGCTCAATTTTGAGAAAAAGATACTTCACAGCACGCAACTTCAGCAAATACTTCATAATGCAGGAATGCTAACAAAAGCAGCTGTGATGTCTCTCTTTGCATGTGATTGCTAGTGGCTGGAAGTACTGGGTGTAATTTGTGGGTTTTTTTCTTTTATTTTGACCTCTAAAGTCATAGGCATTGGCCAGTCTTATATTTTATCTAAATATAGTCTCTCTCTGGAAAAGAGCAAGCTAATTATTTATCTATTCATAGGATATAAAGTAAAGCCTATTGCCTTAGAAGCAACGTGTTAAAATAAATCTCTAGTTAAGTCAAATATTTACTGCCTGTCAGCACAAATATATGTCATCTCTGAAAATAATTCCATGAAAAGGCAGATGCCTGCAAATGTCAGTCATTCGTCCTCTGTGGATAAGTTGTTGGTGTACCATCAGTATCACTTTATCACTTCACCATGGCCAGGAGCACTTGATTTCTGTCCTTCAGGCAGATCCAGTTCACACTGAAAAATGGCAGAACTTGTGCAATGCTTGTGTAAAAACTATGTATGCTGTATAGAATTTGTGTCTTGGTCTAGTTCAGGTAATGCCTGAACTGATTGTTCATGTTGTGTACATGACTTTGCAAAGATAATTTAAAAGGTTTTAAAATGTTATTTTCTATGTTGCCAGATTAGAAAATGACTATCACCTAACTAATGTTAAAATACTAACCTGAATTTATAGCTCTTTGCAATTTTTTATTAATTTTCCTCATTTCTTTTCAGATAACAGAAGATTTCCTGGCAACCTATCATGCCAACTATGGCTTCCATGCAGATGAGACAGATACTTCATCTGCTTCTGGTACAGCCACTGAAAGTAAGCAGCCAGTAAGTCCTAAGACATCAGGAACAGAACCATCAGCAAATGAGACAGGACGAAAACAAACAGATCCAAAACAAAAATCAGAAAAAAGGAAGCTAGAGCCAGGTAAGTGACAAAATGCTTCCTTCTGGGTGGGCTGTGACCTGTGTTGTACTGATGGAAAACTGGCAGTTGATTGTTGTTGTCTGGTGCAGTGAAGATAAGGTTGTGCTGGTAATTTGCAGAATGGTTCTAAAATTGTGTGGTCCTTCATAGGTATCCTTCTGAATCTGTATACAAAGGGGGAAAAAGGCAAATTAAGGCGTGTTCAGAGCTTCCCTGTGAGCAAGCAAAAATTCTAATAAATCTGATGGAATGTAGACGTGTATGCTCCCGTGTTTAATATATTGCCATAACTGAATTAAACTCTTGTGTTTAGGGTGGTTTCATGTTGAAGAAGACAGAAACACAAATGTTTATGTGACAGGTAAGAAATAGTGTTTATTTATCTACTTTGAGCCAATGATGGTAAAAGAGACTCATATATGTCTCTAACACTATCTATTCAGTCTGTCACTTGCAAGCTACTTAATGTAGCTTAATGTTGTGTTCCTGACTGCATAATGTCTTTGTGACCTTTAAATGCAGATGTGGAAAAGAAGTAGAATGGATGTATTCTGTGCTTTTATCTGATAGATGGGGTATTCTGTGAGCTGTGTCAGCGAAGTCACTAATATATTCTTTTATAAGAAGAACAATTTCTGCAGGCTTTTAAGGGATAGGATAATGACAAGTTTATGATGAGATAGTGGATCAACTATACACATCACTGATCTGTAGTTTTCATTTACTCTAACAAATAATTATTAGGTAAGAAGGAGGAAACAGTAAAAAAAGTTGGGAGCAGAGTGAGAAAATAATGTGGAAGCTGAAACAAAATTATCTGTGTGCTTATTATGATGTTTTTTTACCTCTTTTGGATGTTGGGGTGCTATCTCTAGATGCATGTACTTAGGTACACTTGGTGGTTGTGAGCAGTCACAGGAGTGCACATACTTGCATTTTCAAAAATCTCCATGCAGGCTAAACTACCATGGGATATCCACATTTTTCTCATCCATTTTGTTATTTTGCTTATCCTCAATTCAGAGTTCAGATCTTAAAATCTCTATGCATTATCAGTTACTCTTTTTATTGAATTTGTCAGTGGAGAAAACAGTTGTCTGTTTATAGGTCGTGCTCATATGTTCTTTTGGTTTTATTTTGTCTCTGATACCTCAAAGTGTAGTGGAACTTGAAGCTTGGGCAGGAGAGTGACATTTGCAGAGGCTTTTGTGTCCGCTGCAGTCTTGATGATAGATGTGACAATAAGTCTCTGGGTGTGCGTATTAGGGAGCACAGAGACCTTTCTATGCATTACACCTATTACAAAGTACAAGGAATTTCAAAATACTGGTATGAAGTAATGCTTAGAAAGTAATGACCAAGGGCAGTGGTTTCTTGCCGTGTATGTAAAACTTTGTCCTTTATTTTGATATCTTTTGTTTAAAGAAATAGTATGGGAAGATGTGTTCTAATGAGGGTTTTTTAAAAAAAAATAGACCATATTTAAGCCTTCTGTTTGAATTTGTTTTGCAGGTTTACCTCCAGACATTACGAAAGATGAATTTATACAAGTCATGTCAAAATGTGGTATCATCATGCGAGATCCTCAGACAGAAGAGCACAAGATCAAACTGTACAAAGATAAGGAAGGAAATCTTAAAGGAGATGGCCTCTGTTGTTATCTGAAGGTCAGTGGTGCAATGAAACGCAGTTTTCCATCCTGTTGAAGGCACATCTGGCCATTGTTTCAGGATCACATTCAGAAGATCCTTGAAAATGTAAAGCAGAATTTGGAATAAAAGTGTCTGTTTTAAAGGTTTACTCCAGAAATGCCCACTTACTTTATTTGTTTCCTCTCATCCAGCCTCACCCTCCACCTGGAAATGGCCATAATACCTGCTGAACATGTCTCTCTATGTGCTCCTCTCTTGGGTGCCAGAGATTAAGGGCTGAAATGGGAGGCTCCTCACCTTTTACTTTGAAAATAAGCCACTGTGTAACTAAGAATACAGAAATTATGACCCAGGAAGGAACATTCTGTAGTCCTGTATTTACAGCTTTTAATTGAGAACTGGTTTGGTTCAGAACTGTGATTTCATTCTTTATTAAGCTATAAAAGTTTAGGCTGCAGTACTGTTTCCTTATGTATTTCACTTGTGAATCATTTGGAAAATTGGTGATTGCAAGTGCAGCTGACTTATTTCTGCAAGAAGCACCAGGCAGTACTAAATCAAATGGGCTTGTGGTCTGTGCTGTTTTTGTAATTGTAGTAGTTAGGGCTGTGGAGTGCACAAGCATAAATACTGTCTTCACTCTAAAGGACTTTTAGGAAAACATTAAAAATTACTTAAGAGTCTCAACCTGTTTGTCTTGGAAAAGTAATGCAAGTTTTTCAGGAAATCAGTCTCCTGAAACCTTTTTATTCTTGCTTTTAAATTCATCAGCTTGCTTAGGTATTGCAGTTTAGTGTCTATGGAGTATTTGAATGAAATATATGCATCTGCTTTTGGAAGTATTAATCAACTACAACAGAAGTGAAGAAATACTGAGTTTTGATCAAGAGAACAGTGCCAACTGTGTCAGAAGACAGTATTATGGTTTGCAGGGACTCGATTCTTAGCACAGTATACTTAATGACATGTTATTGGAATACAGTTTGATTTTTGCCATGTGCTTTCAAGTCTGTGCTGTGTTCTATCTTCAAATAGAGAGAATCGGTTCAACTTGCTTTGAGGCTTCTGGATGAAGCAGAAATCCGAGGCTATAAACTGCACGTGGAAGTTGCAAAGTTCCAACTGAAGGGGGAGTATGACGCAAGCAAAAAGAAAAAGAAATGTAAAGACTACAAGAAGAAGTTGTCGCAACAGCAGAAGTTTGTATTTTTTATTTCAGTAAAATATTACTTGAATTCTAAGTGCTATTAATAAAGTGGTGCTTTCTTTCAAATGCAATGCCAAGTTTTGCAAAAGTTAAAGTCTCGTCTGATAGCGCAGTAGCTTGACTATTGCATGTTTGAAGGGGACTAATTCCTAGATTAAATGTTGATATAAGGAACTTTGTGATTCACATATTAAAACAATACATAGGGAGCAAGGTGCCTTCAGCTGTAAAAGAAAATATTACAACTCTATGGAAATAAAAGAGACTCTTCCTCTTCTGTGGGTAAGAGCATGCAAGTCCTGTCACAGTATCTGGGCTTACTGTTGGAAGGTCATAACACTCTGGCTGCTTACATATATTTAGTGCCATACTGTAGTAGTTGCAAAGGGCAAGAAATGCTGCTTGCCACAGGAGCAAATACTAAAATATCTTTGTAGATTCCCCCAGACATCTCTCTCTGCTATAAAATATACTGGGTTTTGATTAGTACCTTGATTTATTGCCTTTGTCGGTTAAAAATTGTTCTTCTGCCTTTTGGAACCAAGAACATGCAGATTAAAGAAGAAAAAAGTTTGAATCGTTTTAATATTTAAATGAAAGCAGCATTCCACTAAGCGTTGTAAATAGTAATGCAGAAATGTTTTCCCATAGTTAAGGGGAGCAAAGGCTACTTGGTATCTTATCAATTAAAGCCAGAAGCATATCTGCCCCAAAGATACACTGACTGTTCTTGCTGTAAAACGTCTCCAGTGTGTAGGCAGGTGTATGAGAGTTATGAAATTGCATTTGACAGCAATTTGTGTGAATAAAAGGACTGTGTTCCTTTTGAGTTGAAGAGCATCATTTACTGGTGTAACTACTCTCACTGGAAATCAAAGTTTTCTTCAGCTAGAATAGCAGATACAAGAAGAAACTTGAGATTTCCCCACCCCAATGAACGATCTTGAGAATTAAAAGTGTAAGTAAATGTGTGGGGTTTTTTGTAGTAGGATATGAAGTAGGCATTTCTAATCTTACAAGAAGTAAGATTTGCTCTGAAAAGGCAAATTCCTAGAACAAATATGCTGATTTACATGACTAGTTTGTGTTAGTGGCTCTACACTGGTGAATAAAATGCATCTTGTAGTAATGCCTGTGTAAGAGTAGAGGTGTTCTTTAAATAAAAGCAGTTAAATTTTACCTTGGGGAATAGTGGATCTCCTGTTTTACAGAATAAGTTGTGGAAAAAAAAATTATGAAATACTGATGCTTTAATTGCACTTCAAAACAGCTGGTTCTTTTGTCTGAGTTGATAGTAGGAAGGAATTAATATATCATAAATATTTTCTCAGTGTTTTAAAAATATTTTCTTTGAAAAGTTATTTATACTCCCTCTATGAGCCTTTAAGTACCTTAAAACATCAAATGCTTTGTAGCAGTAGTAAACCTGGGTAATTACTGTGTTTTTTAGAAGAATTGCTTACTCTTTGTGTCAAAAATATATGTTAATATATTGCAATAAGTGCCAAATTAATGATTTTTTTTCAACAAATACTTGTAGAAACTGAAGAGAGACGCAACAATATCTTCTTACTGTTGCTTCATTTCATTAGACAGCTGGATTGGAGGCCGGAGAAGAAAGATGGGGCCACTCGAATGCGGCATGAACGCATCGTTATTATCAGGAATATGTTTCACCCCAAGGACTTTGAGGTAGGAAGATGCTGTTTGGTTCTGTGGATTGTGCTGTTAGAAGTTAAAATGTCTGAACTTTCTGCCATACAAATTGTAGCAAAATTCTAAGCAGATGAAAACAAATTTAAACGTTCTGCTTGGGAAGGGCACTCTCTGTGCCAAACAATCTGCTTTAAATTCATTCATCTCTCTCTAAAAGCAAGAAAAAAATATTGGTAAGAACGTATTTTTAAAGTCAGGGTTTTTCACTGCCTGAAAAACCTGTATATCTGACAATATTCCTTTCTGGGATGGAAAGAGGAATAAACAACAATAATGGTTAGAATGGAGAAACGAGCACAAAATAGCTTTATTAACAAGTAGTACCGGGTGGCTTTGAAATTGCAGCATAACAGCACTTGATTTATGGACTTCAAACAGATTGACAAATATGTGCCACTGGTGATGGAGCAAAACTAAAGTTGAGAGATATGAGTGCTTGTGTTTAATTAAAGCTGTGTAATTGCTTTGTAGGAGGATCCTTTAGTGCTAAATGAGATAAGAGAAGATCTGCGGACAGAATGTGAGAAGTTTGGTCAAGTAAAGAAGGTTCTCATATTTGATGTAGGTATTTTTTGCATGTTGTGTTGGCAGAATTGATGTAACATGCAAAGGTACAGAACACTTAGGCTGCTTTAAATATGAATGGGGCATTCATTTGGATGTGTTTACTCTTGACTTCATCTTTAACTACTTTAAAACTTATGGAACTTAATGTCTAATCGCTTGTCTACTTTAACCTGTGTAAAGGCAAACTAACTCTTCCCAGGAGCTTGGATACATGTTACAAGTGTGAAAGTGTATGGATATGTTATTTGTAGCTAAGCTAGCTGAAATATTTTCTGTTTTCTGTGTTCAAAAATTGTGTTCTGTGTGCCAAGAGATCAACGTATGGAAACTTGAAAACTGAACTTTACAAACATGACTATGTATGATCAGATTGGAGCTATATCCTGATTGGTTTTATAAGACAATATAAAGGGTTTTGGAATGAATGCATTAGTTAGTAAATTAATAAATGCAAGTTGCCTGTCCCTACAGAGGCACCCTGATGGCATCGCTTCTGTGTCATTTAAAGAGGCAACTGAAGCTGATCTGTGCAAGCTGACTCTAAATGGAAGGTGGTTTGGTGGCCGTCAGCTCAGTGCTGAAACATGGGATGGTGTAACGGATTATCAGGTAACCTTTCAAGGTTCTGTTTTATCAAATATGTCTTCCAAACAGTAAATCTGTGTGAATTCTAGGAGTGCTTGGCATTCCTGTCCCCATACCTTTCCCCTGCTCATGCCTGCATTATCTTGCTTCGCTTCAAAAGCTGTAGAATGTCTCCAAAAATCATTCTCAATTATTCAATTTAGCAAAAGATTAGAGGACCTGTTTGACTACTAAAGTGTCATCTTTGACTACTAAGTGTCCACTTAGAGGATTAGCCACTGGATGGACAGATCATTAGTTCACAGTCAGCATTGAGATATTTCTCTTATATAAATATTTGTTTAGTTTTACCTGTGTAAATACTCATTTTGACAAGTATGACTCTGTAATAATGTATATAAACACTTCTTTAACAGGTGGAGGAGACTGCAAGAGAAAGGGAAGAAAGGCTCAAGGTGTGGGAGTCATTTTTAGGGGATCCTGATGCAAAGGAGCAGCTAACTACATCTAATTTGGATTCTGCATCAAGTAGTGTTAAACTGCCCGAAGGGAAACAGCCTCCAGGGGTTAATGACACACCTAAGGAGGATGCAAATGATGAAGTTCCTAAGAAGGAGAATAATGGTGAGGGTATTAATGAAGATGGAGCTCCATCCACAGACAGCAGCCTTGCAGGCAGTGATGGTGAAACTGATAAATAACGTCTTTAATGCTTTATGAAAGCATGATTTTTAGGCTGATGTTTGAGTGTATCCCTTTCTTCAGGGTGACTTCAGACAATATTAATATGAATAGCGGTATATTAGAATGTCATCAACTGTGTGCTTTGAAGTTTTCATTAAAAACAGTATTTAATGAGGTTCTAAAAGTTTGTAATAATTGGCTGTTCAGGTTAAGTAACTCAAATTGCCAAGAACACAGTAAAACTCATCAGGCTTCTTTTGTTCTAACTATGCTTGTCAATGTCTCATCATGTGAGTGTGAAATATATTCCAAACCCTTAAGTTTATGGAACTATATGTAACTTATGTAATGCAAAACTTTTACAAGATTTGTCACTTGTACTCTTAATTTTCCTGTAGCCCTTGGATCTCAGTATTTCAGTAATTTTTGTCCTGGTATGGTGGATCATTTTATGGAAGAGGTGCTGTGATCCATATAGGATGATTGCACTGGATGTGTGCCTATGTGTCAGGTGGCAGATGATGAGTAGTGTCAGGTCACAAGCTTAAAGAAAGTGGCAGACAGTGTTGCCATAGCAACCCTAAGGCAAACTGACTGAAGAGAGGTTATTAAATGACAGCGTTCAGCAAATTATTTTTTCCTTCCCCTGGTTAGATCTTCTGTTGATGTTGGATAGAGGCTGGAGTTATGTCAAGGAGACTAGAAATGCATGAACACATGTATTCTAGACCATAATAACATTGGGTTTACACTCTCATGGTCCGTATGCAGTAGATATCAAAATAGGCTTTTGATTTTTGTGGTGGCTTTATTAGTTCTTGTTTTTATATTAGAGTAAGGGGTTTTTTTTAGCTTTGTTAGCATGATGAATGTGAGTTCTCCTCAACATTTTAGTTTAGCTCTGTGTGCTCTTCACACTGGGGAGGATCTACCATAATTCATAAAATTCAAATGCTTTTGGCAGCTCAAAACTGCAGTTTGTTGTGCAAAAGTTAGAGTACTTTAAAATATGCTTTCAAATAATGCTCTTACATGGAAAAAGTAAATGCTAGTCCTCTTCAAAATATTTCAAAAAGGACTTAGAAGATATTCTAACTTTAGATATCTTAGTAAGTGGCAGGCTTTCAAAAATAACTGAAGCGTAGTCATTCCTAATTTAGATTTTGAAATTCCTAATTTTAGAATTTAGAATCACTATTTTGATAAGATTAGAAGAACATGAATTTAGGCACTAAACAATTAAAAATTCATAGCATGCTGTTCATACGGATGGTTACCAGTACACGTTTGCAAGGAGGATCTTTGAATTTTTTTAATTCATATTGGTTTGCAAGAAACTATAGATGCTAATTCCTGTGTTTCCATCATGAGGTAATCAGAATGCTCTGAAAATGTTATTTTCAAACCTTGTGCTCTAAGATTACCATACAGATTTTTTTCCTGAATTCTGCATGTTTGTCTAAGTTTATTTTGTTTGGGTTTATTTAATATATAGTCAATATGTGTGGGTGGCTATGCCAACAAGAACATCTAAGTTATCACTTGCCATTGTTGTTATAAATTACATCTTTTGTGACAAAAATAGCTGTCATATTTGAATTCAGGGGTTAAAAGTCTGGGGACACTGATATGACAAATTTCCCATTTTGAGTTACATTATAAAGAAGAGATATAGCTCTTGCCAGCCAGAAAAAGTCCATTTTCTCATCTTTCCAAGTGTGTGGATTCTGTGTTTCAGCAAAGCAGGTGTTTGAAGAATTCAGGGAATCTGGCACACTGCCTGGCTAGTAGCTGCACATAGTGGTATATTGATACACTTCTGGATTGTGTTGATTCTGCCTTAGTTATCTTTATTGGTTAGAAGCACCACAGACCTTGGAGAGCTGAAAGTGTTTGCATATGAGGAGTGTAGTTTAGTGTGCTGGATATTGCTTTCAGTGCTCCTTTTTTTCCTTCCAGCTTCTAGACTTCAGGCTTTGGATCTCTTACTCTTGTGTTTTGTTTACTTTTTTTTTAAAAGAGAGCCCAGTTGTGTAACACTACACAGTTAAGTCACTTGTTTTACAGTGGAATTACAACTGATAGAGGGAAACTTGTGGACATGTATATAAAACTTGTAAAGTTCTCTGAAGCCTTATTATGGTATCAGATATGGAAAACAAGGTTAGTGTTAGTGTTTGAAGTAAGACTTTGAAAAATAAGGAATTGTTGTATGTACGGTAAACCTTCCTCTCCAATTGATGTGCAAATTTGACTGGCTTGCTGCAGAAGTTCAATGTGCTCTTGGTCCTTTTACCTTCTCCTTTAGACTTCACACTAAAGTAGAGCACCAACAAAGACTGAGACCAAATGCTTTACTGACTTTGCTACAAACTAGGATTCTTAAGAAATAAAAGCTCTTTTTCCATGCAGTTATGTTGTTCTCAAGTGTGGCATTATACTCAAACTCGTATTTTCCTTTTGTCTACCTCCATTTTACCCAGTAAAATGGAAAAAATATATTTTTATAAACTATTCATTGAGTTATTGAGGCATTTAGTAGTCCAAGGAGAGGTTAATGCACCTGTGACTCTTTTCAGCAGGTTTTCATTAAAACCAAACTCTTTAGAGGTTTTCCTTTTTGAAATTATTTATGAAATTATTTTGAATTTATGAAATTTTTATAAATCCGTCTGAACAGAAAATTTTCACAGAAGTAAAAATTGCTATTTTGAAGTATGATTAAGAAATTCTTATAGTATAGAGCAGTAATGTTTAGTAAGAAATTTTAACAAATCTGAACAAGCTGAGTTGCTTTTTAAACTTAGATATTTTTCTTACTGATCAGCATAATACAAAAATTGTAATGAATTAAAACCCTAAAGGAATTTTCACTTTACTTTTTCCTTAATTAAAAGTATTTTCTAATTACTTTTCTTGCTCATTAAAAGTGACAAAAACAACGTTTTTGCTCAGTTTCTAAGGTTTTTTTAGGTCATGTTCCAGTATAGTGCATGTTCCATCCATCTTTTGGTGAGAGGTTCATTTTAAGACAATCTGTCTCCTTTCCTCTGTATATGATGAAAACACTAACTAGCAGCAGGCTGAAACAATTTATGGATAATTATTTTTGCTCCATTTTGAACTAGGGAAATACTTGTTTATATCAATTTTCAGTGTAACAAAATGTATGCAAAGCCACTTAAATACAATATGATCAAGTATTAACTGATCCTTCAGCATAATTTGACAGAATCACTTTCTGAACCATCAAAAATAATTGCTTGGCTTCAGGATAAATTGATAGTTTGCTTTAGAATCAAATCAGTAATTTACTGGGAAGGAATTTTTATGGAGTTAGAGGTATTCACCAGAGATGAGGCGGCTGGAGGAGCATGGCCGAGGTAGACACCTGGAAAAAAAAGCCTCAAAATAAAAGGCTTTTTAGATGATTTTCTCTTTTTTCGCAGGTTCTTGAATGTTCGTATACAGGTGTAAAGAGAGAATTAGTTTCATTTTGCATCAAAATGTTTATTGGTTTCTCCTGCTGGCTTTTAATTTTTTTTTTAATTGAATTTCAGTCCCTCATACAGCTTAGGTTTTGTATAAGGATTGCAATTCACTTAAAATCTCTAGTGTGTTAAATGCAGTGCATTTTAGCTAAAACATGTCCTAGACATTATTCAGTTAAGGGTAACCTGTTAACAATTACCAATAACTAGCTTAATTCATTTAAGGTGTTGGATGCTTCATAGAAACCCAAACTTGCCTTTCATCGTTATTCATACCCTGAATTCTTGAACCTAAACCAAACCAAATTTGGAAACAAAAACCCAAAAAACATTCCTATAGATTTTAATTGGATTTTAGATCCTTATTATTTCTGCATTTGAGGAAATGTACTGTAGTAGGGTAAATCAATTCTGTGAGTTGTGTATTTGTGTTGATTTGACTTGTGTGTGTTGTAGTACTCATAGCTTGACATCTTACTGTCAGGATACTCTGAAAGTTCTGTAAAATATTTATAGAATTATGAAACCTTTTGCAGCAAACTGTTTTTTTGCTCATTCTGTAATATGAAATTATGTTGTTAGATTAAACTTTTCAGTAAGTAGACTTGGAATTTTTTCAACAGGTGATTTTCTTTCAATAAATTAATCATTTTCACTTATACTTTAGAAAAGCAACATTACAAAGCAAATGGTATTTGAATAATGTCTAGACTTGTGACAGCATCTGAGAATACCCTTTGTTTGTCTTCAATTTGTTTCTTAAAGGGGTTGTGTTTTATACTACCTTTTTAATAAACAAACTCATGAACAGAACTAGTCTTTGCTGATTAGTTTTAAGATAACATATTTGTCTTTTTTTCCTCAGTAAAAGATACCATAGCTTTTGGTGCACAGGAGCTTCAGTTTATAAACCATAGGTGTTAATGTGCCAGAGCTTCCAGCTGGACCCAATAGACATGTTGCTGGACCTGTAAGTGGGGTATGGTATTTGCTCCCCATTTATGAGTTTGGTCTCAGCCTTCTTCATGGCTTGGGATGTTAATGGACCTGCATGGAGAGAAAAGGAGCGGGAGGGATCACTGCAGACACCTTAGTTAAAATTGACATTGCGAAGATGTTTTTAATAAGGACAAGTAGAATTTTAATTTTTATGCTCGATTTTTTTTTTTTTTTTTCTTAAAAACTCTTGACACTTTGAATGCTTCAAAAGCAGTGGAAATCAATAATTCAATTCCTGTACTGAAGAATAGGGATTGTAATCCCATTTTACCCTATAGTTTCTTCTAGGAGCTTTAAACTGGTGCCATCTTAACCTGAGGAGAGCTTTAACTGTAAGCGTGAGAGGAAGATCGGAAATAAGATCTTGAAAAGCTTTAGCAGAGGAGATATCTGCCACATGAGACAGTTTAGAAAAGGGAGTCAGAGAAAGAGCAGTGGAGATGTTGAGAGCTCTTGCCCTGCTGGTAGACTGGAATCCAGTCTCTCTCACAATGAAAACATGTTTACGCCAACAGTGTGTCACTAAAAGACTAAACATGGTCATGGGAACTCTCCCAGCCTGGTAGTTAAGTTGTTCTGGGAAGGGCAGAGGGTGGATTCATACGTACTTAGGCAGAGGGAATTGGCTTGTGCTATCCAGCTTTCTGGGTGAGTAAACAAACTCCTAAGCCACTCTATAAAGACATAATGTCACCAGTTTGGTGACTAGTTCCCCAGTGTGTTTTTTCCAGCTGAGACTGGCAAGTTTGACCCTGTTTCAGCATTTCTGGAATGGCTGCATTTTGCTAATTTTGGTAAACTTGCTACAAAAAAACCCAAACTCTTTCCTGCTACAGCCCTTACAGAAGAAGAATGATTTTTTTTTTTTCTGTAGTTATTAAAAGAGATCCAGCAAAGAAAAGTGAGAAAATTGATTATCCAGTTTATTTGGGTTCGGAACAGGTCATCTATTTCTCATAGGTGTTGGTAGTTAACAACTTAAGAATGAATATTCTGTAACATGGCTTAGGAAAAGTCCTTTATCATCCTGGGCAAGTTTGGTTCTCTGCCGTAACTTGTTTATCATCTTGCTCCAAACTTTTCCAAAGTCCACAGTGTCTTCTTTATTGTGTACACATTGTCATTAAAAAAAACCCCAAACAAACCTAAACCTACATACAATCCTATTTTCCTCATTCCTGAAACCTCCTAACCCGGTTGGAGTGCATTTCATGCATTCTTAGCAGATAGGCTGGAGGAAACGCCTCGTTCCGCACAGCTGGAGGCTAGAAAGTGTGGGGAGTTCATGAACGTGGCTTGTCTTCTGCTGCAGTTGCTGCAGTGCACTCAGAGCTGGCCAGGCCCGGGAAGGATCTCGACCTGCTGGACACAACATGAGTGTCGCACATCTGGAAAATCTGACTTGTGTGACACTGCTGCTGACAGTGAGTTAAGGTAGGAGAATTAACTGACTTCCTCAAATGTTCCCTTATTTGAGGAATAACTTGAGAGTGAATGCCTGTTTGTTAAATTTTGGTTTAATACTTGGGAAGCGGGATTTTTTTTGTTGTTTTTAAAACTGGTTTGAGCTGCATGAAATCAAGAATGAAGAGTTCCCTCTCAGATGCTCCAGTAGTGGGAAACCAATACTGCTGTCAAGGTTGGGGGATGTGAAAAATGTTGTAAAGTGTTAGCTCTTGTGGTGAGCTGTCAACAGGCAGCGCTCTGAAGTCTATGTTGACCATAGGTCCTTGTCCACCTAAAGGAGAAATAACTTGGACAAACACTTTGCACTATTTCGCCATTATTATTATCCCATTCTAAGAGTAGTGTGATATGAGCAAGAGTCCTTTTCATCCTGAGCTCCACTTCTACTCTGTCTTGACAGTGGTTTGTGGCAGACACAAGTTAGAAGGATTTCTGCCTTTTACAGACTTTGTGCTGGATGTTCAAATAATAGGAAGATCAGGTAATGAAAACTACAGTGCTCCAGATGTAGGTCCTGTCTCCTGGGACATTAGGATCCTTATGCCCATGTGATCACTGAGAGGACTGAGATGTAACCTAGGTAATACCCAGCCTTCCTTTGGCTACTTGTTGGAAAGTGCAAGAGATTTTTAAGGGTAACAGTGGGGAAAAGAGATAGATGACCTTTTTTTTCTTTAGAATATATAATTTTTCCAGCTTTTTAACTGGTCACACAAGCTGCTGCACACGAAGAAACGATGCTAAAAGAGGCCAGAATTAATGTCAGGACCTAGTTAAGCATGTTATTAAAGTAGTACAAAGACATAATGGCTTGTACTGAGTGAAGAACAATGAGGGAAAAGTGAACCTCTGAGCTGGTGCTAATGCTTTCTAAATTGTATGTTGATGTGCGGTTCTGGAACAGAGCAGGAAAAGCTGCTTTGCTTCTTGCTGCCGAGATGACTTCTTGTCCTTTCTCAGGTCATCTTGTTGCTCATGTCTTTGCCAAGCTTGCACTCCTTGGGTTGGAATTTTCAATGGCAAGTGTTGGCCCCTGGCTGAGCAATCATGAAGTTCCTTAACTGAAATAGTGGGATGCTTTCTAAAAAAGATTGGGAAAAACCAGTGTCTCTTCCTGTGCTCAAAGTCCTTCCAGTTGTGTGGCTGGGTTGTGCTAGTTCCTGCTTCCCCTCATGGGCCTTGGGAAGGTGCCTGTAAACTGGGAGAGTTTCTTTGTTTTCCATGTCTGGGAAAGCTGGGTCAGTTTTAAATTTGTGAAAGATTGTCTTCTGAATCAGAGTGTGACCTTGCAGTCCTCCTTGCCACTGCTGTGTTTAGGTGAATCCTGGAGGATGGGGGCAAAGCAATAGAAATTCTAAAATAAAGACTAAGGAGCTCTTGAGTTTGGACATTAGTTGGCAGCTGGTGACAAGAGATTTGGGCTGGCTGAGCAAGTGACCATGAGTCTGGGAGAACTGAACAGAGCACGTGGTGGTGAGAGATGGAGGTAACAAGCAAAACTAAGCATGGAAGCAAATAATAAATATGGACAAGATGTTTATAGGTGAAGGCTTAAGCATTAGAATGGCAACAGATTATGGCTTGACAACCTTAATCCTCATATTTCTTAATATCTGGATACTTGTCTTGCAGCCCGAGCGTTTTTTTCATGTGTAAGAAAATTCTGAGAAACCATTTGAAGGTAGTCTTCACAGGCACTTCAGAGTATCTTTTGAGACAGAGATGAGTGCAATGTTTATTGGGAAGCTTCTGAGGATTGAGGGATGTATGACTAGGAAAGAAATCAGATAAATGTGTTGAACTAGGTTAAGCAGTGCTGTGCATTGCAGGGTTTGTTGGATGGAAACATATCTAATGATTCATGAGGTTTTATGCCACACAACTGGCTATTGGCCAAAGGTTACCCTGATCTCTGAAAAATAACAGCCTTCCTTTTGCTACCAAAGTAAATCAATTATACTATGCAGTGTCATGAGCTGACAATGAGCCTGGAAAATTGAATAGAAACAGCAGGCACTTCATTTGTATAGCCTGAGCTTTGCTAAGTATGATTTTGATCAGAGCAGAACTTGTGAGCTCTGGCTGGGAACTTGTTCCCTTGTGGCCAGAGACTGTACAAATGCATGAAAATTATGCTTCTCCAGGGCAAGCAGTGACATTCCTTGTCCTACTCTTACCATATCTTGGAGCAGAGATTCTTAAAGAGAACAAAAAGGAGACTTAAAGTCTTCTGTTGACTTCCTGCAAACTAGTTTAGTGTAGTTCCTACCTTAAACCTGTAAATTGCGTTCAACCCACAGAGTGTATTTTAGCAGTCTTGCTCCAAAGTTTTAAGCAGTTGCCAGACCCAGTTCCTAGGTAAGTTGTTTCAAACAAGAAAAGGTTATTTCTTGTTGGGTTTTTTTTGTTTTTTGGTTTTTTTTTACTTAAATTTGCCATGATTTAAATTTCCAATAATTTAATCTGAATGTCTTTTTCTAACAGGTGAAGCAATTAATTACTCTTAGAAGTCTTTTCCTTTTGGAGATCTGTGCTGACAGTGATTAAGGTACTTCAGACTTTGCCTTATCTAAAATTAATATTTTCAGCTCTTATGTAGTGTGGTGGGGTTTGGGGTTTTTATTGCTCTTGTTTTGTTTGGTTTTTTTCACTCAGTTATTAGATTTTTTGAACAACATAAATCCTAAATTGGACTAAGAACTTTGATAAGTTCACCCTGAACTTCATTCAGGGATAGTGCCACCAATGAATTGGTTTTTTTAGTGTTTCAGTTCTTCCAGAGGGCACATTCACACAGTTCTAATTCCTAAGCCCAGACTTATAAAGTCAGGGTGAGAAATGAAAGCTAGTGGGTAGATGTGCCCATTCTGCCCAAGTATTTCATTTTAGAAGTATCTAATGAGGAAGTTAGTTAAGAAGAGGTGCATGGAAAAAGCAGAAAACCAGATAATCTAATCCTACAAATAAGTGTTCTTCTGGCCCCTACTATTTTTGGGAGGAAGCTGGGCTTACCACTCACTAGGCACTTGAAGTTGAATGTTATCTCTTTGACCTGTCTGGTTTTTGGTTTTTTTGCAGGGACTGTTGGTCACTGAAAATGGAAGAAACAAGGAAGCTTTCCCCGAAGCCGAGTAAAAGCAAAGAGCCTGTGAAAACAGAATGGGGATCTCAGAGCGTGGTGTTCACCTATTTCCAAGGGGACATTAACAGCATGGTAGATGAACATTTTTCTAGAGCTCTCAGCAATGCCAAGAACCCCCAAGACCTGAGCACAAAGCACAAGGGTGAGACTGTTGTCCTGAAAAAGGATGAGCTCCTTTCCTTATGTGAGCCTGGTGTTGGATGGGGCTGACTGGCTTTCACTAAGGAATTTAAGACCTGTTGAGCTTAAATTTGGAATTGTGTACAAACAGAAAGCAAGAATACTGTACTTGTAAAGCCCTAGGTTACGTAGCTGGGACTTCCTGGGTAAATCCCTGTGATTGCTGGAGGCATTCCCAAGCTTTCCATGGGCCTGTTGGCAGGACTAGGTCATCATTTTCCAGCGAAGTGTCCCCCAACACTGCTGGATGCAGTAAGTGCATTATGACTTAAGTTGTCATCTTCACAAAAATATATTTGTCTAAGCTTTCAACGATCAAAAACCTGCCTAAGTTGGTGGTTGTGTAGTATGTATTTAATACTTAGTAGAAACATTGATGCTGGTGGTTTAATCTGCTTTTAGTATGAATTTGTGGTTGATTTTTAAGATAAGCAGCACTTAAGTGATTATATATTTGTGTAAAAATGAATATGCGGTCTGGTAGCATTCCCTTAGAAGTCCACTTGAATTTGCCTTGGGGAAAACCGTAAGAATTGATGACACTTCAAATGCCTTTTTTTCTCTTTTTAAGTAGACAGCATATCTCCCCATCAGTGGAATTTCTCTTCACATTGCTACAAACCATATCTATCATCTTCTTCAACAAGCATGGCAAATTCTGCTCTGAATTTTTCTGCTGCTGGTGTGGTAGGCCAGTGCCAGCCATCATCTCTGCGGAGTTGTCCAGCTCAGCCTGTGGATTTATGGCCCTTCCCTCCGACTGGTACTCCCAGTGCCACTGGTTCAGTGTATCCTCACACCCTCCCCGACCTGCATGTAGCACATGAGCTGATCTCTGACAGGAAATACAGTTCTCTTCTTGGCCTTCTGCAACAGGAAAGGTGCTTAACATCCATGCAAGAATGCACCATGAAGCAACACTCAAGTTCTGCTTGTATGACTGGACCTGCAAGGTTACAAAATATGAGTCAAAGTTCAGCTCCTGGGGGAGGTAAGAAAATACTATCACTTTATTCTTTGATGACATCTGATGTAAAGTGAAAGAATAATACCATCTGTTCCTATGCTTTTCAAGGTGGATCCACTTCCAGCAAACTCACAGAAATCTTTTACAGTAGATAACCTTGATATGTACTGTGGTACTTGGGGTCAATTAGCGGTGTTGTATGGGGTAATCAAAAAATATGCATTGCCTACTCACACAATATTTCACCTTCTGACTTAAATTGGGGAGACATTTTAAGTGACTATAAGCATTATTCATAGTGCTATCACAATCTCTAATGTCCATGGGTATTAAGTATGGTGTGTACCAGATGCTCCCTCATTGGGACCAGAAAGGGGTGGCCAGGAAAGATCCCTGAGCAGCCTCTCTTACTGTGCAGACTCTTAATTATGTTCTGCGTACAGAATGGGAAACTGCAGCCCTTACCAGCATGACCAGGGGTTTTTCTCTCTCCCAGTCTCTGTCTGTAGCTGGAATGGTGAGGGTAGAAGAGCTGGTGGACTAGCCTTGCCTTGTCTCCTGGCTATGCACTCCCTGCTATGAGGCACTGCTGCCCTGCCTGCCAAAGGCTATGTCTGCTCTCTGCAGATTTCTCAAAGCTAATTCAATTCACACAGTGGTAATTGCTGCTTGTTTGTTATCCAAAATTACTAGGAATCCCAATCGTAGGTACTACCAGCGCACAGCAGAAAGACGCCTGAAGTTCATTTATGTCCCCACAGTGTCTAGATCTGCTGGATAAAATTGTTCCTGTGAGTAATTCTGCCTTTGAGAAGCTCTCTGGGGTCACGCTTCTTGACTAAAGCTGTGATGCCTGTTGGGGTACATCTGCATTGCTGTTCCTGGGCATTCCCCAGTCAGGCAGCTTGACACTGGTCTCCAAGAAAAATATTGTGAAATTGTTTAGGGAGTCTGCTGGAAAAATACCGTGCATCCTACCTGGCGCTTCTAACCAAAAGAATCAGGCATGTGAAGAAGCAATCCTGAGGCTTAGGTTTTGAAAAATAAGCAGCTGTGAAATACCTCCTGGTTACTCAGTTTCGAAACTGCATCAGCAGGAATTTGGCAGAATGTGGGCTAAAGACTGCCTGCAGATACGAACAGGAGTTTATCTACAGTTCCTCTTTTGAGGGTGCAACAGAGCTGTGTTGTTATGAGGACTCTGACTGTAGGTGTTTTGCTAACTTATTACTGCTAGAATGTCTAATGCCTGTCTGTGTCTGTTCATGTCAAAGGGAGAGTGTCTATATCTTTAGCTGGAATGCAAACTTTCTGCTCATGATATATGAGCAGAGGTTTTGTGTATGTTTTGCATAGGCACTCACCCTAGACTTCATGTAGGTAGTGAATGAGAGCTTAATTACTTTAAAGACGCTGGGATCTTATTTAAGAACGAGGTAAGGTGCTCTCTTCCCCCAAGGGGACAATGCGAGCCTGTCAAGGCTTGGGAGCCCCAGGAGTTGACTGCTTCAGAAAAAGAGCTATTTCATGAAATTAATCTTGTGTTGATAATAGGGAAGCACTGCTAACAGTGGACTTTTTTCCCCAAAAATTCTGAAAGAAAATGAGTGAGGAAAACAATGAAAAGGAAATTAAACAGCTCAGTATTCCCCAGCCCTTTCCAGTTAAAGCTTTTTCTTTCAGGATGTATACAGGGCCTTTCTGAATATTCATGAGCCTCTAAACATCACACACGTAACACCATCTTTGTGATTATCAAACAACCCAGAAAAGATCGATAAGAAATGTCTGGTCCATGTTCACAGGAAGTCTTTGGCAAATCCCTAGGATGTATGCTTTTAGTGTGGCTGTAGGAGTCCTTGTTTCCTTGCTCTATCTGTTAAATATACTTCTCCTTGCTCTGTGTCATGTTTAAGAACAGCTGATATTTATATTTATGGAAGTGTATGTTGCTGTGCCAGACAGCACAGAGCTCCTCAGCACCTGTGCTATAGGCTGGGCTGCAAAAGCACAAGGTTTCTTTAGTAACTACTGTCTACTTTTAGCTCTGTGCTGATTCTCTGCTCATCCCCAGTATTTTTAACTTTTTTTTTAAGAGAGGAAAGGAAGCTCTTACCAAGGCTCAGAAAATCCCAGTGTAAGCCATGCCACTGCAGGTGAGTAAAGAAACCAGCAGGTTTAGAACAAATCAGACCACAGCCTTGCTTTTGCATGTAGTATTAAAGATGCTTTCTGGTTTGCTTTTGTATTTTGAAAGCTCGTTTTTCCCTCAGATAGAACCACCACCTCCCATAACTACATTAACAAAGAAGAAGAAAAACACTACGTTATATTAAAATGAGATACATGATTTTTTTTTTTTTTTTTTAACCCATCTACCTTAGTTTATGTGCTTATACCATCAGGCTGCCATTTCACAATGCCTCTTTTGCACTCGCTGTCCAAGTTTCAGATCCCAGAAAGATAGAACAGCCCTTGCTTTTGTACCTCAAGCACGCATGTGGTAGGTAGCACTGCTGAAGTTTTCACCAATAAACCCACCATACTGCTGGGTGAGTTGTTCTAAGAAATCATTCCTAAAGCATTCAGGCTTCCATATTTTTATTAGTCTCTTGATACTGGTCATACCCCATGTTGGTTCTTTGATGTGCAATGTTTTGGGGATACTTTGAATGGGTCATTCTGCTTATTCTAGTAAGGGTTCTTTTGCACCAGACCCAAAGGTGCAATTTTGTTTGCACAACATCTCAAGAGATTACAAGGACTGTGCTGTTTGACTGACCTGATGCTGCTATGTCTTTCAGGTATTCAGATTCATGACAGAAGACGAGATTTGTACTTCTAGCTACTGAATGTTTCTGCTTTGTTCTGAAAGTTATTTCTGTGAACTTTTATTATTTGCGACTGTGAATCAAGAAGAAATTAACTGCAGCTATCCTGTGTTTTTTTTCTCTCAACTGGAAGAATACATATACTATTTTCTGTTTGGGGAATGACAAAATAACCCTTTTCTATACAGTAAGTAATTTCTAATGTTTTGGTACTAAACTTGCAGTATGTTTGTTGTTGCAATATATTATCTATTTAAGGCTTTTCATGTAGCCCTCTTGGAAGGACTCCTGCACTTTTAAATCTCTGTTTATTAATTTACCACCTCCTGATAAGAAGTACAGTGCAACTGATAACTCGCAAGTGCAGGGATGCAGTTAGCATAAATTCAATACTGAAACTTCTTAGCTTGATTCAATATCTCCATATTGTTTAAAATAGTCTTAGGCCACTGCCACAAGCCAGCAAAGCACATTATTGTATTTGTTTCCAAAGTGCAGCAATTCGTAGGGATATATGCAGTTCCTAGGGATACTCTTCAGAAGTTTTATACTATATTTATTCCTGAAGGCTCTGTTTTTCCCTCTCACTAATGTATAATTATCCTCTAGAAAGCAGTGAATTCACAGTAGCTCTGAGAGGAAACCAAGATTCTCCTTGGATGCAATTAAAATACAATTCAGCAAAAAGCTAGAAGTAGGAGTGTTCTGTTTTCCCAGCCTCACTGCAGGTGTAAAAGGTTCTTTTTGTAAATTAGCTCTGAGGGTTTATTTTTTCCTTCCCCATTGGTTATACATTATTATAATATAATGGAGTATGATTTGCCTTTTCTGACAGTTCTATGCAGTTACTGAAGACAATTTGACCTCTGAGACTGCAGAGCTTGTGATTTTATAGAACAAATCCTAAGCTGGTATAAATGTTTGTGACTGTTGTGCTAGATATCTCTGCTGCCACTGCCCCAGTTGTAACACCTTGTGTAATTTTATAAATGAGTTTAGCAGCATCAGGTGTTTATGGTACTAATTTAAAAACTGAATTTAAAAAGAATTCTTTTTTTAGTTTTACAAGTTTGCTCTAGCAGTTGCATATTCTACATCAGAGATCACAACTAAACTAATAAAAGATACACCAACATCCTGTCTCCCTGTAGATGTGCACTGAAAAAAACCCCCCACTCCTTTTTAATATTTCTACAAAAATCCCTTTCTTCTCTTTTAAGAATACTTCTCCAAGTAGTAGTAGTACTCCACCCTGATTTTGAAGGCTACATGGTAATATAATCTGACTTCCTCTATTGGCCAAAGCAAACACTTCCAACATGTATTCTGTACATCTGTTTTACTGGCATGTGCTATAATTCTAGTGAATTATAATTCTATTGCTTAAAAAATATTGAAATAAATTTTTTCCTCCCTCTTCCATCCCTTCCAAAGGAAAATGCATATATAATTTCTCTGCAAGGTCTGAGAAGACAGTATTTAAATGCTCTTAAATGTAGTGTTTCCTTGAACAATTTGTTTTACAGCTGAGAATATTCAAGATGGCTTATAAAGACCTTGGTTCTGTGAATCAGCCAAGTGGAGTTGGATGGTGTGGGGGGAAAACACCCTTGTTTTTAAATGTATGTCCCCTATTGCAAGAACATGAGGCATCAGTGGCTCTGCCTTGACAGTGTCATGCTGTGAGCCATTGCTGCAAGGTTTGTGTCCTCATTGTCCAGCTGTCTGGCAGACTTGGGGAAAGGGAACCAGTGTCCAAGTAGCCCAAAGATCCCTGGACCCCTTGCCAGTGCAGACTCTGCACTAGGCACACAGGTGCTTGGTCTCTTCCCTGACGTTTAGAGGACCGAGGATGGAATAGGAGGCTGTGGCACAGAGGCTCTGCTACTCTGGCATTTTGTCTTACACCACCACAGCACCATGCACCAGAATGTTCATGGGTTTATGGCATCTCACTGCTCTGCAATAAACATAGTTAACCCATCATTACAATTTGCCTCTAATTATTTAGTGTAATAGAGTTTTGAGCATTTCACAGCAGTTTTCTACATCAGGTAGGCTTTTCTTTTTATGTATATAGATTAAATCAATATAGGCACACATATATGCTCCTCTAGAATATTGTTTGTCTGGAGTGGAGTGTTTCTTGTTCTCCAGCCTGGGCTGTTGCTGTATTCCTGTGCTGCCCTGCTGCCAGCTTGCTCCAGTGAATGTCTTCATTCCCATTCAGTGCATACTCTCCTTGCTGGCAAGGACTTGGCAGCCAGGATGCTGCAACCAGCAGCTGCCATCTGGTACTTCCCACAGTTATTTTATATTTATATTGCTGAATGCAGAAGTCCTTGGGGTGATGGGAGAAGGGATGCAGGATGTTCCCCTTTCAACAGCTTCTGATTCCCTCAATGCTGGTGGACCCCTGCAGAGACCATTCTGAAGGACAGGCAGGGGCCACATCCCCGGAAGTGTTCAAAAAGTGTGTGGATGTGGCTCTTGGGGGTGTGGTTTAATGGTGAACACACTGATGCTGGGTTAATGGTTGGATTTGGTGATTTGGGAGGTCTTTCCAACTGTAATGATTTTCTATTAATTTACTGATCCTGTGAGAAACACTACTTGCCTTTAATTGGGTGTCCTGTTGTCCAGGAATAACTTGTTTGCACTGATGGTTTTTCTCTCGTCTTTTTCTGATGGGCAGATGAGATGCCAACTACATGCTTTATGAGCTCTGGTCAGAGATTAATGCATCTCTGAGATGCTTTAGTCTCAGAGACTTATGTCAAGCACTGGACATGCCTGCCCTGTGCAGAGTCTGGGCCTTTTTTTACTCAGCTGCAGGAACTGGTGTGCATTTTTTCAACCATGTGTGTCCCAGGACAGAGACATTTTGCAGGCATCTTGCTCTGACTCCTCACATGAGTTGGCTCTGGTCCAGGTCCTCCTCTGATGGTCTGATAAACCTTCTGGGTGGCTGGGAGCAGCAAGATGGTTTAGCTACTCCACCCTGCTTTAGTCACTCATGAGTGTTAAAAATAGTCCCAGGCTGCAGTGACAAACAAGAGAGATTCTTTTGCTATGAAAGAAAAACCTAAAGGGTCTTATNCATTCCTTTCAAAGAAGAGAATACAAGCTTTCATTTACTTTCATTTCTGTTCAGGTGTCAATTTGTCCCATCCCAGGTGAGTAAAGGGCACCTCATGTACCCATGTGGTATGTAGCCTTTGGTAAACACTCATCACTGGAATTTTTTACTGTCTTGTGGTTTTTAATCCCCTTTTCTGGCAGGCTTTACCAAGCGCAGCAATCTTGGTCCAGGGTAAAAATGTTGTTGCACCACTTTGTTCTGTGTTCTGTTTTCCTGCGGTGTCTGGTTCAAAACATTGCATGTTCTGGGCTCTTTTCTTTTTCTATTCCACTTAGTTACTGACCCACTGAGTGTTTAGTACTCCTCGGAGCTAGCATATATCATTACACTTGGAGGATTTCAGCAGAAAACTGGTGCAAGCTGGTGGTTTTGGTGCCTTGGTAACTGGGAGGAATTTCAGTATGACAGGCCCTGTCAGGGTTGTGTGTTACTGGTCTGACAATACTGGCAGCACAAGCAGCTGCACTGTGGTCATATTCTACGGCTCACAAAATATTTACTGAGAAGGTGCAGAAGTGGCTGAGAGGTGGGCAGACAGCAGCTGGGCTCTCCAGGACAGCACAGAGGATATTTTCAGGTGCCTGGAGCCATAATGGAGCTGGCTGTGCCAATGTGAGCCAACTCAGATGTGGTGTTCCCCAAAATAGGGTCCAGCAGGAGTGCCCAGGGTCCCCTGTGAGCCACCATGAACCTGGCTCAGCTCAATGCCAGGAATTCACTGCTGATTCATGCTGTCCCCCAGCCTGGTTTCTAGTGCAGCAAAGTCCTCAGAAAAGTGGCTGTTTCCCTGACCTTCATCCTCACCTATTTACCCCCAGCCCAGGATTTGCAAGCTCTGGATTTGTCTCTGACCAGGAACACAATTTCTGTTTCATGTCTGTTTTCCCCATCTATCTTTCTCCGAAAGGCTAATGCTGGAATCAGCACAGGCTTATAAAAATATAATCAAGCAGTATTTCATTCTGGAATGCAACAGTACTACAGCTCCTGCTTGTGACCCTTCCACCTGAGATAGAGATAAAATAACAGGTTTTTCTTACAAGAAAATAAAAAGTTTCTATGCTTAGAATTGCAAAGCAATCAATTAGCTCCCAATACTGTGTTTTCCTAGAGTAAGGTGTCACTTTAGATAGAACCCTCTGCCAAACAGAAAAGCAAATTAAGTGAATGGAAGGAAACTGAATGTACTGAACACCCAAAGGGCATCTCTGGTGACAGAGCACAGCCTAAAATAATCCTATACCAACTGCTGGACACTGTCCCCCTGAGCCTGGAGAGCAGTGCAGAAGCACCCATGCTCCATGGGCTCCATGTGAACTTTCCAAACATCCTCAAGTCTCAAGCATATGCTGGATAAATGATATATAAGAGAAATTGCTGTCTGCAGCTCCCCAGCCAAGGAACAATGGGTGCAGTCTGGGTGCTGTGCTCAGCCTACTCCAGGAGAAAACACATCAGCTAATTAAAAATGATGGGCATTAAGGAAAGTCTTCCAGCTGGACTTTTTGATGCATAAAGTTGTTTGGATTTTCTTCTTTAAGGCAGACTAAGTAGATTCTATGGAAAACTTCCTGGCTTTAGTCAAGCTGTCACACAACCAAGACCTTTGAGGCATGTGATATTATCACAGTTCCACTCCACATTGTTCGTTGGTGCTGGGTCTGTGCCACATTTTAAGAAAAGATTAGCCTGAAAACACTCTATTTTCCTTCCTTTCTGAGGCTGCACTAATGACTGCTCACTCTAAGTGTGCAAAGAACAGTCAGGCATATTTTGCTTGCAAATGACAAAGGGTCTGTGCTAGAGAAACAGCATTAAGGACTCTGCAAATTTTGGATGCCCAACAACCGAGTTTGCTGTGTAGCACAAAGGTGAGTGATTTACTCTGAGTAAAAGAGCAGGGATAGGAGAGGCTGGGCCTGTTTCCACTCTGTTCCATGCAGGATTTAAGCACTCTCTTGCTGAGGATGCTTAAATCTACATTTGCAAACAGAGCATGAATTGATTGCCCAACACTTGCCCTGGACGACTGGGACTGGTTTTTTTGGGTTTGTTCAAATCTGTCGGACCAGGATCATGGTAGCACCACTGTTTCCTGCAAAAAATTTTTTTCAGAGAATTCAGTTTATTAGATGGATTTAAGGCATAAAATCCACTTATATCACCTCTAAGGTGGTGCATTGAACGGAGTTGGTCAGTGGGGCTCCTTTGCCCCCAAGCCAGGGCTGAGCTGCTGATAGGGCATGAGTCAGGACAGGGCTGGAAGATGAGCTGGCTTCTAGATCTGCTCTTCAAAACACTGTTGTGAAGCTCGTTTTGCCAGAGCATCCGTGACACAGTGGGACAGTGGGGAAGATTAGGAGGCAAAGTCACAGTATATCTCACATACATGGGCAGACAGCAAGTCAGGGATGTGTCTCATCTCTGCAAGGCATCCTGGGCAGCATCCTCCTGGCACAAGCAAGACCCTAACCCCCCGCCTGCACAGAAACCTGTTGTCTGCCCACAGGCTGTGTAGAGGTATCCCAAAAAGCAGTCGCATTTGTTTAGGGTTTGGGTTTTTTTTTTCCTTGCTTCACAGGAAAGCAGTCTGAAAATAATGTTGAGAAATGACAGTTTGGGAAGCAGCTCTGGAATCATCCTGCAGGGTGCTGATGCTCCAGCAGGCTGCCCGGCTGCTCTGGTTCCAGGCAGTTTTTCCACATTGACAGGCTGCAGGGCACAAAACGACCATGTAACAGTGACTAACGAGAATGGCTTCCTGTCTCTATGAAGCAGCTTGAGAAGGGAGGAGTTTCAGGGAAATAAGAGCCTTCTCTATTGCTCCTCCTTGCCTGGGAAAAATGCTTTCTGTGGTTCTGCAAACTGGGGAGTGCGAGAGACAGATTTATACCCTTGTGTAAATCCAGCCCTTGGTCTCTCATACATACAGCTGCAACAGGCAAAGAGATCTCTTTTAATGCAGACTGAAAAGCCCAGGATTTCCTGGCCCGATTCTGCCTTTTATGTTTATGAAGGCAGACACAGGCTCCCTCAGATGCAGCGGAGGAGCATCAGGAGCTGCAGCTGTGGCAGTCCTGCCCATGCCTCTGACTTTGTTTATGTCAATAAAAGCAGGAATGTTGCACATCTCTGTAGGCACGACTAAAGGAAGAAATTAGTGTCTCTAGTGTCTCTGGCTCAGTTTGTGCACTTCTGGGATTGTGTTCATCTTTTTTGGCAACCTTGAAAGGAGGGAGAGAAATCTGTAATTAAACCAATAGATATGTAAACGAGCATCTGCCACAGAACCAGTTTTACTTCTTTGTGTTAAACATGTATTTCTGTAGATGCATTATTTGTGACATATTCTTCGTATATAAGGATGTCATTAAATTGGATTTTGGCTTGATTTAAGCAATTAGATGAGTCAAATAATTGTAAGTATTTGCAGGATTTCCTAAGCTGTTACATTGGCTCTTGATGTGTGTTCTTGAGACTGTCTCAGCTGACAGCTACTTCAGTGATTTATGATTATTCAGAAGTAGGTTTGGATACATTATTCAGGTAATAACCAGTTTTTGGGTTTCCACTGATCAAATATGTTGGATGGATATGAAACTAAGAGCCCCTCTTGCTAGCCTGTATTTAGACCTGCTTTGTTTCTGGACTTCTCTAAGAGTCCTTTGGAAGCAATGGCTTCACTCACTTCAGCCTAGTTCCTTGGTGGCTCTAAAATCAAGTAGCTTTATTTCATTCATCTAGCATACAGGAAAAATACTGAGAGCCTGTAGCCTTCATGGCATGAAAGAAGATACTGTAATTGCCCATTTAGGAAATTAGACTGGTCTTGCATTTTTTCTGTGTTCTCGGTGCTGCTGTGTAACTGAATATTCAGGGGTAAATGTGATCCATTATTTTTTTTGTTTGTTTTCAGAGCTTCGACCTCCCTAAATCTCTCTTCCAAAATTTTAATGTATTCTTAGCTGATCTCTTTAGAAAAATAATAGTATTGGTGATTGTTCCATCTCTGATCAGTCATTCTGCAGTGACACACCAGGGATTGCTGAGCTTCTCTGCTGTTCGTGGATGCTGCTGGTGTGTGGGTGGCAGGGTCAGAGGATGAGCATCTCCTCCTAACTTGGGAAGTCCAGCTGTGTCAGTATGGCTCAGTCAGGAAGGTTGCCTGATCTCATCCTGTTATACATGTACTTTTTCTGCAACAGGTTTTCACGCATCTACATAGTCCCCTGTATCATTGGATCAAGCAAATGCTGCATCTCTCTTTGCTTTCTGGGCTTTTTCTCTTTATCTCCTGCCTTGTGTTACTTCCACTTCTAGGATGGAAGGAGAGTGAGAACAGTCAAAACTGCAAATCCAAACTTCTGGCTACTTCTGCATATTCCAGCACCCGATAATTATCCCTCTGTATGCCTGAGGGTGTGCAGTGTATTTGCACATGTGCCATCAAGTTTGCCTCTGGTTTATGAGTGCACTCATGGTGCTGCTGGGGCTTGTGAGAGATACATATGCAGCTCCTGGGTGACAGATGCCACATCATGATGCTGGCATGTTAATTCCAAGACAGATGCCATGTCACGATGCTGGCATGTTAATTCCAAGAGGCTCCATGAGGACAAGGCTCATCTGCTGTGGAGTTGTTCATAATGAAAAGATGCTCAGTGAACCCAAGGACTTTGACATTTGTCACGCTCTGCTACTGCTGCAGTCTTTGAATAGTACATTGGCTCTATAAACAGCAAAAGACCCAAGAATAAGTAATGGTTTAGGGCAAGGAACACAAATAATACGTTTTTGCCTTTTGATAAAAGAGGAAGATGTTCGGTAAAGCCACCTGCAATGACCAATGGAAGAGGGATAATGCAAAGTTCATGCCTGCTCCAGACACAGCGCTTTGCATGTACCTTGGTCCTCAAAAGGTGACAGTAACAGACTGCAGGCAAGCCAGATCTTCCTAAGGTCCAGGCTCCAGCAGCTACCACTGCTTCCCAGGGAGCCACGTTGTCAGGGAGCCCAGAGCTGCTGTTAAACAGAGTAGTGTGGGAGGCAAACTTTTCATCAGGTTTAGCTTGGAAAAGTGCCACATTACTGGATCAGTAAAACCAATGAATTCTCCGGGCTGAGGAAATGAAAGCTGTAGCTCAGCAAGGATCAGACAAGGTGAAGCAAGAAAAAATAAGTATTTCTGTTGCAGTGTATGTGGTGCTTCCAGCTCAGTGGTGCTGTGGGGGACAGCAGGAAGCACAGGAGCTCCTAAATGCAACTCTCTGGATGTAACGTCCAGTGTAGGCAGTTACAAGCAAACTTTGATGTGCACAGGTTCATTAATTCATAGGATCATTAATTTCCTTGGTTATCAGCTGGTCTTGGAGATCAGCATTGCATCTTTGATCTTAATGTAGGATCGCTTTTACACCTGATGTCTCCTGAGTGCCAGCTGAGCTGGGCTGGAATCATAATCCAGCCCTTGCTCCATGTGATGGTGTGTGCTGAGCATCATACAACCCCAATCTCACATCCTCTAACGTGTGGACCAAAACCATTGGGCAATGTGCTGCCCATCCAGGGGAGAACTCCTACCACCACCACACCCTGCAGGAACACAGAAATTCAGGAATTGTGTCCAGTCAGTACTTCCTTGGAATTAATCACATCCCAGAGATACGAATGCTGGGGTTTGGTACTCACCAAGGCTGCACATTGGACGGATGTATGAAACCCTCAAGGGCTCCTCATTAATTTTGTCCGTTAAGAACCCCTGGACAGCTATGAAATTTCAAGACCATTTAATTTCACATACAGAATTCTGGACTTTTTCCTACCTGAGGCATAATTTTATGAATGACTCACTGGCATGTGGCCAGCCAGCAGCAGCCACCACGCTGCAAAGGGTTGTAGTGGTGGCTGTTACGGGAGAAATTTCCTCCTCATTCTAGGATGAAGCAGAAAGTTACCCCATCCTATGAACACAGATTATCTACAGGCGGTGAAGAGGACATGGAAGTGGAGGTTTCCAGGGAATATTGCTTCTCCTGTGCCATGCAAGAAGGGTGTCCACCCTTGTCATGCCCCCATCTGTGCAAAAGGATTGTAAATTGTGCTTCTTCCCAAGTCTAGAAAGATATATCTCAGCGTTTTGATAAATCTGCTTAGAGCAAAGGGTGATTATCCACTGCTTTTCTGCGTGATAGTGCCTTTGGCCATGACCAAAGAGAACCTGGAGAACCTGGTGTGGATATCAGTGGGGACAGTGTTTGGCAGCTCCTGGAATGGGCTAAAAGGACATAGTTTGTCTTAGAGATACCTGTTGCCTGCTGTCGATCAGATCTCGCTTTTCCATATAGCTCTTTCCAGGCAGCTTGGACCTCAGGCTCTGTTCTCCTAGGAGACGCCTGTCCATCTTCACCACGCAGGGTGAAAATCTTGCTTTACATCTTCTCCCTGTGATCTCAGGTATGTGAAGGAAGGTGATGGGTTTGAACAAAACACTTTCAGGATTATTTGAAAGCTGGGGCTCATTCTCAGAGACCTGAACTGTATGCTCCTACACTCTAGGACAAGTTCAATGGGTTTTCTGGCCATTGCAGACCAAGAGATCCTTTCTACCAAAGTCTCCAGAGGCTGCTTTAAGCAGTGCTCAGAAAATGAACCTGGTAAACATTAGAAGGAGATTGTCTAATTATCTGTTTTTGTAGTTCATGATAGTTTTGCATGGGTGGGCACTGTTGTGTGAACCTACTTTCTGTTCCATACATTTTTTTTGCCCTGCAAAACTCAAAAAAATACCACCTGAGTCCTCTTTTCAAAGACCCCAACAACCACTCCAGAGGCTGCATGCTCTGCTGTTATGAAGAGAATTTGGGGTAAATTTGGCTTCTTGCATCATATCCAGGCTGTGACTTAGAGACTCAGTCTGCATCACATGTCAGTGCAACAGAGCTTCACAGCTGTGTGCTTGCGGCAGTACTAAGACTCAGCATTGCACTACATCATTAGTAGCTGTAGTGATTCAGCTCAGTTCTTGGAAAAGCAGGATGAATTCCTGGGTAAGGAAGCCAGGAAGGGCAGTGATGGTTCTCTGGAGCTGCACCACAGAGTAGGAACTCAAGGGTAGCTCATGGGAGGGCTGAGACCTTGTGGTGGGTTGGGCCCACCCAGCCACTCAGCAAGACAGGGGAGGAAGGTAGGACGAAAGAACTTTGGCATAAGGGCTTGGATATGACTCTGCAATTACCAGAGCAAAACCAGACTTATTACCAGCCCAAAACAGACTCAGCTTGGGAGGGGGATGATTTTGCTTATCCTGAAGCCTCACTTTGAGATACAATACACTCTGAAATTATATTGCTCTGCAGATTAGAGCTGGCATAGTGATTATTTTCTATATAGGCTGAATATATTTGGCTGTGTATACCTCTGGATCTTTAACCAGCAACAGAGATGCCTCATTTCATCAGTGATGAAACTGAGATCAGGTGACTTATCTAAGGTATCATAAGCAACCAGACAGAGGCAACAAGAGAAAGTGCGTGTCCCACCTTCCAGATCTCTCCATCTATATGCCCAGATCCCAAAGCCAAACAGGATCCACATCCTGGCTGGCTCATGGCCTGCAAGGGGATTTAAGGAGGCTGATGCTGAGGCAACAGATTGAGATGTGCTTTAGGTTTGCTTTCCTTTCTGTCCAACCACTGAACCTGGTTTCTGGTATGGTTCCCCCAAATACTGTCATAGAGATAACAACACAATACTTACGTAGATATGTTTTTTACTTGTAGATTTTCTTGTGGCTCAGCAAAATGGTGATTGTTGCAAGTTCTCTTCCCCTCCCTGAACACTGGGGAGAAATGGTCCTTTTTCCCCAGTCCTTAGGCTTAGTGTCAGTAGTGTTTTCCTTGAACAGGGTTTTTGAGGTTTTCTTTTCACTGTGTTTTGCAACAAGTGACCATTCCAGCATTCAAGCCTCTCTGACTGCATCACCTCTGTGAAATACTTCCCTCCAGGAGTGCAGGGGGTTTTAGGCCAAAGATTTTCCACTTTTAGCAGAACAGCAACTTTATTTCAAAGAGAATAACAACCTCTGGGGTTTGGTGACCCATTCAAGTGAGTGAGAAGAAATATGTCCCATAGCTTGGGCTTATTAGGGAGCTTCTCTGGAAGGAAAACGTGTGTCCTGAAAAGCAACTGTGTGTCCCCAGGCCAGGTCTCATCAGCCAAAGTAAGGGCATGATTGTTCCAAGGCACTGTGGGCATGTACTGCTGGGGACTCTGGATGAGTCTGGGCATCAGCAAAGAAACTGAATTCCCACGGCCCTGCAATTTGATGTTGTGGTCTGGACCCATAAGTAGCACCCACCCATGAGGCATGTAGCACTTTGTCTGATTTATTATGCATGAGTTATATTTGCAGGAGTCTCCTCCATGAGAAACTTGTTCCTCTGGTGGGACTTCTTCCTGGGGGACCTGCATGTGGATAATCATCTAAGTTTTTTGGGTTTTTTTAGCCCCATAATCTCCTGAAACAGAGTGCTTGAACAGGCCGTGTTTCTCTGTTTTGTCTAGACATTTTTTTCACATCTTATGGGAAAGATTCTCCGGCAAGGATGAAGCAGCTGACACATTCAGAGGTTTCCAACCACTGGCCCATCACAGCCTGAGTACAGTGGGAGAGAGGCCGGGCATGGGTATTCAAGAAGGGCTGATGCTCTGCAGGCGCTACCTGGAAGCATCTCTGGCCCCTGTGGTAAGTGTGAGATGAGCTAAGGTCTCTCAGCCTCTGTAAATGGACAGACAGTGAGCTCTGAGAAGCACCCTGTGTCTGCCAGTAAGAGTCTCTGGTACCTAGAAACTGTAGTGGCTTTGGTGCCAGCATCAGCAGGATGCAGGAGCTGGGGTTGCAGCATCCTCCTGGAGATGCCCTGCTTGTGTGTCTGAGCCCTGCTGGCTGTGATCCACCCAGGCTGGAGTCACCTCTGGTGGCTCTCATGGCTGATTGTACCACCCAGATGCCTTTACTCAGCCCACAGTCAGGAGTTCTACAAAAGGGGGGGCAACCACTTCTGTCTGGGGGTTGTCTATGTTCCTTTAGCCATCATCAGGACCAGCTGAACAAAGTCAGTTCTCAAATGAAACCCAGGCTTTGCACTGTGTCTGATCATTGTGTCAGGGCTGCCAGGCTGGCTTGGGGCTGTCACCCACTCTTCCCTGCTGTGGCTTCCAGTGTTTGGGCTGAGCACTCTGAACCAGCCCTAGTCCCATGGACTGTGGGAAAAGCCCTTGTGAACATTGACAAGACACTCACCAATTATGAGGTGTTGCTTCCTTCCGAAGGAGACTCGCACCTGAGGTCTCCTCAGACTGAGGAATTCCTGAAACATCAGTGCCTTATGGAAACTGGACTTCATCTTTTCTTTAGGCAGGTCTTGTCCCTGGCATGAGCACAAAGGATGTTGCTATGTCAGCAGCAGCTTTTGCAGCTTTATTTTGCTCTTTTCCCCACAAAGCCCCTTGCTCTGCAGCCTGAACTGTGGCCACATCCCTGGGCCACCGGGAGGTGAGGCAGGATGTGTGCTTGACTGCAGGGCTTCTCTGGCATCTCCTGTGGCATCACATTCCAGCATGGCGACCCTTCATATTTAGCCACAGTTTTCCAGATGTGTGAGGCAGGGGTGGAGGTATGGATCAGGCAGGGAGAGGAACTGGAGGAATCAGTAGATGGCTGAACTTGATTCAGATTGCGTCTTACCCCCAGGACATGATCCCACATGAAATCCTTGGGATCCCATCCATCCCAGCGGTGCACATGGCATCTCCTCCTGGACTTAGGTCAAGAGTTGTGAAACTGTTCATGGGACAATGGCCTTGATCCATTGGCATGTCCTAGCCTTGTGGGGACCCTTGTGGGGTGGTGGGAGCTGAGATGGCTCTGCTGTGGCAAGGCTGGGTAGCGGCGAGGTTTGTTTGTGGAGCCCAGGAAATGCTTGGAGCCAGTTGCAATCGCGGCAGCCAGGGGCTAAGCCCCACTGCGGAGATAAGAACGGCAGCATCCTCCCTCTCCTCCCGCGGCTTTTGTTTTGTTTGTGTGTCCCGCACGGATGCTGAATAGGCAGTCCCGACGGGGCAGGCAGGGAGGAAGGAGAGGTGCAAAGGTAATGCTAGCGCCCTCCCCACCCACCCATCGCGCCGCGCCGTGGGAGGCAGAGCTGGCCCTGCATCCTCCCCGGGTTTTGCTTTCCCCCACTCCTCCCCTCTCCTTTCACAAGATGAAAAGGCAGAACCTCGCCATGGCGTTTCACTGCGGTTTTCATGGTGCAAGTCCCCGCACCCCGTGCAGGGAGCGCAGCTTTCAACACTTGACCGAGAATGGGGGAAGGCACGGATGTTCTGCTCCCTTCCGCCGTGACTCAGACAAGAGGGGCTTGTTTGGCAGGGCCGGGGCCGTGGGCCTCCCCACACTGGGCTCTATTTTTAGGAAGTTGGGAGAAGTAGGTGCAGCCTTCACAGTAAGAAGTTTCTGGTGCCATTTGTGGTTTTGCAGCTACAGCAAAGCTCAGCATCAGCAGTTCCGAGGCAAGGAGCTCTCTGTGGCTCAGCCCTGAAAGGCTGGCATTTTCACCCAGGTGTGGCATGAAAGCCACATGCCCTTTGGGCCCTCCATCCTCTGCCGGGTCACTGGGGCTTGTTTCTTTGCTGTTCCCTGCTCTCCACCTGCCTCGGTCCCCTGGGGAAAAGGCTGGCTCAGGGTGCAACCTGATTGTACAGAAGGGTGGATTGTACAGAAGGGCAGGGAGGTGAGGGGGTAAGGAGAGAAGGGGGCACAGGGGGCAGTGACCCTTAGAACAGGGTTGCTCAGAGGGACAGCAGTACCCCAGTGCCACCCCCTGTTGCTCTTTTTGTATTGTTCTTTGCTGGAGGGTGGCAGAGATGTCTGGAGGGACAGATGTCCTCTCACATCTGCAGGGAAAATGCAGTGGAGATTACACTGTGCATCTGATGTGATCCACCTGCTGGGACCACCTGTGTTCATATCTGCTGGAACTTGGAACTTTTGCTCATCTCCACATGGGTTTCTCCATGGCTGAGGACCATGGCAAGCAATGGGGCTGCAGCCTGCCATTGCCACCATGGTGGCTACAACCAGCATATTCTGCTCTTCTCTTGCACAGGGGGATGTGACTTTCACAAGCATTGACATGTTTTTCTCTCCCTGTAACTGCTTTTTGCTGCTCTGGACTCCAAGAGTTTTCTTTTATTCGACTGAGGCAGATAATGAACAGAAACAGTAGTGCAACTTTTCCTTCTCTGGATGCTGGTGTTTTCTGTGGTGCTTTGGCTATTTCTGTTCCCTCTTCCTCCCTGATGACAGGGTTGTCCTGGAGACATGAGAGCTCAGAGGATACAGGAGAGTGAAAAATCTAAAGAAGTGAAAAAGAAAATTGCAGAAAAGTTTGAATTTCCCTTCTGCCCCGGGCCCTGGGCTGAAGGGCCTTAAGTTAGGTTTCTCTCATAGATTCCTTTCTGCATCCCTCCCACGGCATTGTAGGCAAACTCCTTTTCTGACTCAGAATAAAATCTTCTTTTTGAGTGTATTGTTCTTAGCACTGCACAACACCCAGCTTTTGTTAATTGTAAAAAGCATGTGGGGCAAACATCACATTTTAAAAAACTACTCAAAAAACCACAGCGAGCACCCAAAAAATCCAAAAAATCACTCTCTTCTCAGCAGCTTTCACCTTGCTGCTTTCAGAGACGCTCCCAGCCTTTGACAGATCACAGGCGCAGGCAACCGGATATTTTCTCAGTAAACAAAACTCAGAACCCTGAAGACGGAGACAATTTGCTGATCAGTGGAAATACCACAAATAGGGCAATAGGAATGCAAGCAATGGATCACATTTTCCCATTGTCTCACCCCGGGGCTATCTGGCTAGAGGAACTGTGCCAGTTTGGGTTCACAAGTGGGTGGGCATGATTACGTTCAGGGAGTTTGGTGGGAGGTGAAAGAAAACCCAATTGGTTTCCTGGTGATGGGCTCGTCACCGGGTGAAGATGTGACTTCATCTTCCCTGGATTATCCCATGAAGACTCTTCTGGTGTTGGGTCCTCTCTTCCTTGCCCATCATTTCCCTGGATCATGCCCCACTTTCCCTAAGACTGTGTTCCCTGCTCTGCTACACTCCCCCATGTTCCTACAGCAGCCAAACAGTCAGGGATGTGCATCCCCCCCATCCCTACTATCCATGTGAGGTGGCAACAGAGCATGTCCCAAGGGGCCAACGACCGCATAAACCCTGCAGCACTTCCCTGGCTTGCCTGGCTCTGAACAGCAACGGTGCCAGAATGGCTCATTTGGGGTCTGCCTGCCACAGGGCTTGTCAGCTCCTCATGTCTGAATTATGCCTCCTGACAGAGCAGCCATGGTGGTCCAGGCTGAGCCAGAGAAGCCTCAGGACCTGGTGCTGCAGAGTGGACAGCTCCCGAGGGTTGCTCCCCACCAGCTGCAGCAGCAAGGGGCTGGATTGCTGGTGTGGAGAAATGATTTCCTGAAGAGGAACTGCTGCTGCGGAACCTCTGCCAAGATTCCCCACTGTCATATTTTCCACCTGATTTCTCCTATCAGAGTGCTGCCAAGGACCAACACAATTTCCCAGGTTTGCAGCACAAGCTGGCCAGCTGGTGATGTTTTGTGCTGGGTACCCAAAACTGGAGCCTTTCCCCATCCTCCTCACCAAACCTGTCAGCCCATCCAAGGCTCCAGCCTCCCCATCGAGGTGCATGCAATGAGACCAGAAATATGCTTGGGCTTTTCAACATTTCCTACAGGTTCTTCTCATTTCAGTGAAGCATGGTGCTAGAAAAAAATGTCTTTGGATAGGTTTTATCTGCAGAAGAAAGCCAAGACTCAGGAATAGCTGTGCAAAAACTCTCTGCAATACTCAGCACTGTGGTTTCACACGTTAGTGGCTGCCTCTGTCCCAACACATTGGGGAACAGTATTAAATGATGACTTGTCATGTAATTTAGTTTCACATGATGTGACTTCCCCCAGATGTGTTAAGTTTAGAGGAAACTCTAAAGAGCCCAAAATGCTGGTGACTGTGATCGGGCTAAGGCAAAGCATGAGGACTTTGGGGAGCTGGTGCTGCTCCCCACTGTGGCCTCTTGGCCCTCAGCTGTCTGCGGTATTACTGGGAATTTTCAAATGGCTTTCTGCCTGTAGCAAACTTGCCATGGTAGGGACTAGGCAGGAGCTTCATGTCAGACCAGATGCCTGAGAGGAGGCCAGGCTTGGCCTTTCCAAAGATTATGGCAATTTTAAGACAAAAAGAAATGAAATCAGGCACTTGGCAGTGGCCCCAGGCTGTGTATGGGCTTGGTCCTCTGCACAGCGGAGCTCCAAACTTGAGGGACCAGGTCCAAAGCTCAGTGATGCTGAGGGGACCCTCTTTGGGGACACAACTAATGTATCCCCAGCACTGTTTGGGTCACCTTGCTGCTGTTGGGAGGACACTCCTGAGGAGACTGGAAAGCCCTGGTGAGCTGAGAAGCAAGGCAGCCCTTGGATGGTCAGAGTCTGTGGGCAGCCTTCAGATTACAGGCACTCGGGGAGGGACTCGAGCGGCTACTCTCTCATCTAGAAGGCAAAAGGGGGGCTGACCTTGGAGCTGGCAGCCTCTTCCCAAAGGATGAGCCCTACCCCTCACTGCAGAGGTGTGACAGTCCTGGTTAGCTGAGTGGTTACATGACTCCAAAGCACCAGCCAGGGCCTCAGCCCTGAGATGTCCTCTGCCCTGTTACTCAATTTCTGCCCACAAAGACCCTGGAGCCATCCCACACTTGTGATAAGGGTATTATATTTAGGAGCACATGCTATTTAGGAGCATGCTAAGGTCAAATCTTGGTTCAGTAGGAGAGGTGTTTGTGCTTTGTTATCAACATTTGTGTTTGCAACTTACAGCACATTAACCACACAGGGCAGGATGCGGGAGAGGAGGCAGATAGCAAAAGCAGATGCTGGAATCCATCCGGCAATGCTCTAAGCAGCCCCAAAAGGCACTGTGTACCCTCTCCTCCTGGGGCTGCTGGCAAGCAGTACCTGTTCAGCACCCCTCTGCCTTGGCAGGATCCAAACCTGTATTAGCTGTGTGCACATTTGATAAGAACATCTCTAGCACACCACTTTCAAAACAACTCTACATGATGGTTGATGAAGCCTTCAAACCAGTGCCTCAGCCCTCCTCTGCATCCCAACAAACCTCCAAATTTATTCTCTTTCCATGGAGAAAATGAGGTCTGAGCCTGTTGCAAGAAATGAGGACCCTCTGGTATTTACTGTATATTATTTTAGCAGTATTACATGTACTCATGAATGCTGGATTCCTGAAGAGCTGGGGGGCAGGACCTCACCTCCCTGCAGTCAGCTCAAGGGGGATCACAGTATAGAGGGGACATAGGTTTCTCAAAGTTGCGTGGCAGTGATGCTGGGAGGTCAGAAGCTGGCAGGAGTATCTGCCATTTCCAACAGCGATTTTCATGCCTAGGTACATAGGTACAGGTAACAGGAATAAGTGGGGCAGGGTATAAGATGGCTTGTGCCCTTGGGTGCAGGGTGAGCATCCCACTAGGGTATCAAGAAAGCTGCTTAAAACTTGTCTCTCCAAACTGATGGCCAAGAACCAAGCCCAAAGTCCCACTGTCTACTGAGGAGCATGAAAGCTGTGCTCACATCAGGGTCACAGTGTCTGTACAGACAGTCCTTTCTCCCAGATCATCCAGCCTACGTGGGCAGAGACATCACCCAGGGGAAGCACAAGGGAAAGCAGAAACCAGCACAACCCACCTGCCTCAGCCAAGCATCTTCACTGCAGAAATCATCCTTCTCTTAGAGGAAATGAAAAGCAAAATGCCATTCTTCCCCTTTTGAGACACAACCAAATTTATGAGTGCTTCCCAGCCTCTGGCAGCTGTCATGGGTAAAATATAATCAGGGGTGTGCTATTCTATTACCATCCATTGGAACTGGGATGGGAGGGGAGTGATGTACTCTCCTGCTGATAAGCCAGCTGATAAGAAACCAGCAAGAGCACTTTCCTTATCTCTCCCATGACCCATCTTCCCTCCAGGGATAGGTCTTCTGCTAATGGGCCATTGAGTCCACTGATAAACTTACATCATCCCATTGGGAAATGCTCCATCCAGAGGGGGAAATAAAGCCCCTCTATCTGGATAAAAAAACGGAGTCTTGGGACATCAAGATGCCTCCTCCACTGGACTCTCAGAGGAAGGACAGGCCCATCTTTCACCACTGGACCTTCAGCAGAGAGCTGCACCCACAACTGGACCTTCAGCGGAGAGCTGCACCTTTTCTACAGGATTACCACTTCAACGGAGCCACAAACGCTACTGCAGGAGGATTGCAGCCACCACTCCAACTGGACTGCTACCAACAGGGTGTCAGGTTGTATTTGGACTCTGTCAGAGATTGTCTTTTTCCTTATTGCATGTATTTTTTGTTTCCTTCTTTTATTTTCTTTTTTCCTAATAAATTGTATTTCTGACTTGAAGTCTCCCACTGGTTTTGCTTTTTTCAAACCAGAACAGCAATCCACACTAGTGCTCAGCAGCTCTGTACTTGTATTCAGGCTTCATTTCTTTTAAGGCAACTTGCTACAAAGCTTTCATCCCCTATTTGCTTTCTATTTCTATTGCTTTCAGCAATAGAAAAACCCCACCAGGGAATATTTTTGAATGATTCAAGGGCAAATATGAATATACAAAATAAGAACCTATCTCTGTTTCTGGTAGAACAGTAGGAAAAAAGCATGGAAGTGCAACAGAGAAGAAAGTCTAAGTAACTTTTGTTGTCGTTGTTTTTGTGGGAGATGGTAGTGAACAAACCTACCCACTATGAAGAGCCTTTTCCAGGAAGTGTAGGTTGCTGCACCCTGTATCTCCTGAGCAGCAGGCGCTCGCCCATCAGTTCTAATGCTACTTGCAAGCAGCACAATTGGAGGAGCCCCAGCAACGTGCACAGAGGATGAACGAACCCTATGGCCCTGAGGCACCCCGTCCCATCAGCAGCACGTCTCCTGGCATCATGAAAATATTCATGGGCTTCCTCACTGTATTTATTGTGGCGCAGACCGTTGGGACCGTGCTCTTCTGTTTGTATCTTCACATGAAGATGGATAAGGTAAGCGGAGAGAGAAGGTTGTCTCTGTCTCTGCTGGATTGCTGTCACAGTTTGACTTCAGCTCTGGTGAGATTTGCTCACCGAGAGAATGAACACAGAGGAAGATGGTGCTGACCACTGGATGGAGGCAGTAGTATCATTAATCACACCCATGTCCTCATTTCTGCTCTAATTTGCCACGGAGATGTATGCAGCTGAAGAGATTTGTTCCCCTTGCTAACAAAAAGAGAATGACCAATCAAGAAAAGACATTAAGAGTAAACCTGATATCTGATGGCTAGTCTGAGGACAAAAGGGTGTGGTTTAGACATGCAAACAGCTATTTTAGGCTTGGTGGTGTTTTTTCTGATTTTGTAGCACTTATTAACACTGTGACACTAACTGAGATGATGAAAGGTCCAAAAATGAAAATTTTTTAGTGTTTCAGTGATTTTACTAACATTTCACTTCAGATGCTGTCTTTCAGTTTAGGGAAGAGAAGACTGGACCTTAGTACTTTCTCAGTTTTTGAAGGTACGCAGTACCAGTGATCCTGTCTCATACTTGGGGCAGCATTGACTAAAAAGTTAAAGTCTGGATAGCTGTTTTTGAGATTGGTCAGGCTGCAGCTGCACTGCATGATGCCTAAAATCACCAATATAAAGATACTTTCCTTCAAGTCATAAATGACTGCCAGCTAAAGAAATATGTGCCTAAAACTCAGAAAGTGTTTTTTCTTCCCAGATAACATCCACCATATCAGTGCAACTGATTTTTACACGTGTCATTTCAATTTAAATTGGATTTTAAGGGTGTGGTTTCTGTTCTACCAGAGTGGAGAGCAATGTTGGGCTAGGGGTGCTGGAAGGGGACTTCACTGCATGGAAGTTGCAGGCTGTATTAAAGGAGTGTAGAGGGTCTCTGGCAGAGAGAATTGTGACTGCAGGGGGACATGGCCAAGGATCAGAGGCAACTGAAATGCAGTCACAGGTGGCAAGAGGATTTTAGTTGCCTTCAGAGCTTGTGGCAGGGCTTCAAATCTGACCCTCCACATCCTAGTCCTGCCTATGCTGGGCTGTCTGCCTGACTGCGTGTCTTCACGTCCAGCTGCACTCTACCATTTAACTGAATATTAGGTTTTTACAAGGAACAAAAAACCAACAGAAAACCAAACAGATGTAAATTTAAAAATCAGTATTTGGATGCATTTAATTACTTTCTTATTGGCTTTCTGATTTACTTTACTTTTATCTGAAGATCTTGGCACAATTCAGCCCCAATCCACATGTTGTTTTGTTTGGCTGGCAATGCTTTTAGTTAATAAGTGAGCAGAAAATATTTAAAACCCCTCTTTGTGGACAGGGCAGTGAGGGGCTGAGTGAGCATCCCAGCTGCCTGCTGAGGCCATTGGAGAAGGAGCTGCAAACCTTGAGCCCCTGAACCACCCCCTGGGATTTCTGTGCCTTTAGGAATAATCAGAGATGGATATTTAAATCAATTATCAAGGCAATAGAAAATAGAACCTGAGCAATCCTTCTCTCACCTAGCATTGTCAGTCAGGGTGAGCTCCATGGATTCAGTTCCCAGTGGATGAGGGCACAGATGCTGTGCTAGGTGTCTGGTGGGAGCTCTTGCTGCCCACAGTTTGTCTGCCCACCTCATCCCAATGCTGAGCATCTGACCCTGAGCTTCCCAGGCTGGATTTATTGCTGGCAGGAATGCAGCATGGCTCTGTTGCCAGCTGTTGCAGGTTTCCTACTAACATCCTTAACTACTAACTCCCTTCTCTCCCCTGTTGGCAGGTGGAAGAGGTGTTGAGCTTAAATGAAGATTACATCTTCCTGAAGAAAGTACAGAAATGTCAGACAGCAGAAGGTCAGAAGTCGACATTATTGGACTGTGAAAAGATTATAGAGGCTTTTCAGAACATCCAGTGCAAGGTATGTGCTGTTGGGTGGATAAAGATCAGAGGGGAAGAGGGGGTCCCAGTCACACACAGAGCTTCACCCCAGCCTTTTTTTAAAAACTATGGGTGCCCTTACTTTAGGGCTGTGTAGCACATGCCATTTTTTATACTGTATTCTTTTTACACTACATTGCTCTAATTGAAAAATCTCATTGATTTTTTTCCCTAAAATGCTCTTGATCAGAGCACATCCAGCTGCAACATGCCATGGTATGTTTGGGGTGTGTGGTGAGCAGGATGGAGCTGCAGCCACCTTGGCTCTGCTCCCAGATTCCACTCTGAAAATAATTGATTTTCTGCTGCCTGGCACCTTGCTCCTGTCCTGTGTTACGTGGCTATGAGGAGTTCCCGGCCACCTGCCACTGGGAACACTTTTCCACCCACTTTGCCCAGGTGTCAATGGCAGTGCAAGGCTTGGGCTATGAAAGAGAGCTCCTGGCAACCAGGAGCATGAGGGTGCTGTGCAAATTGCCACGCTATGGACTCAGGGATGGCATCTTCTAGTTGGGGCAGTGGCTGCTCGCAGCTGGATGCAGAAGAGCCGACTTGGATTGCAACGTTCTCCTGGAGTGGCTGAGGGATGCCCAGCCAGGGATGAGCTGTTCTTATCCTGGTCAGCCCTGAATTCGCTGCTTAGGAGTGGCTGTGCTGGCCAGAGTAGACAGCCAAGGAATATTTCTTCCTCATTGTCACTGCCTGATGACCACAGATGCCTCAGCTAAACCTGCCTCAGCTAAACCTTCAGGTTTGCAACAGTACCCAACAGATCATCAAAAATTATGTCTGAGGTAGGCCATGTTCAGCAGTCCTGAAAACCCCAACTGCAGAGCAGGGATGTGCATTGGCAGCACTTGCAACATGGCTTTCCCATATGAAAAGATTTTTCTTGTTTGTTTAACTTATTGTTTTCAATAAACTTTACCTATCATTTTAATGGAATAAAACCCAAGACCATAAACCCTACAAACTCCATGCTGCAAACAGCCCGTGGTCATGTGTGAGGCTGGGGAAGGTACAAGAGAGGCTCTCTGGTTTCAGGTATGCTCTTGTCAAGAGCTGATAGGGGTGTTGGAACCAAATATCACCAACCCCAACAGTGACCAGAGCATCTTTTATATAGAAACTTTCAAAATCATTGATTTAAAAAAAAAAGCTATATATTTTTGCTGTTGTAACAGGACAGACCCCTCAAGGAGCAGCCCAAGTTTGAAATGCAGAGAGGTGAGTTTCCCAGTGTAACCAGTGCATTCTTGGCTTGCTGGGGCAGGAGGAGTTCCTTGACCTGGGAAGGAGTTTCCTTCAATAGCCCATGAGTTTCTCAGAGCATGGTGTGGAGGCAGGGGATGGGTTGGGGTTTGGAGCATCCCCATGAGGGTAGGACTGAGCTTGGTGTGGGCTGGCAGAGGGAGACACAGGGCATGGTTGTCTCCCCAGGGCAGGTGGATCTGGGTGCCAGAGTAGACAGTCCGAAGTTGTTAAAATTGAAACCAAAATGAAATCTGTGGCCTTTTTACATTGCAGGTCCTAAGCACCATGAGCATCCCCATTTGATGCACAAGAATGAGACATCCATGGCAGGTGAGGTGCCGGGACATCCAGGTCGTGTTCCAACAGTGGGTAAGGTGGCACCATCTCCTTTGCAGGCTTTATCCATCAGAGGCTTCACCTCAGAGGCACCTGCAGGTCTTTACTGAATGGAGGCCAAGTCCTGCGTCACTCAGGGCTGAGGGTGGAATCTGGGGATGATGTCTTGGCCTATAAAGAAACATTAGGGGTGGGAGGTGCTGCAGTCCCTGCAGAGGTGCACTGGGGAAACACTGTGTGACAAGACATCAATAACACTGGCTGTTCTAAATTGCAGCAGAGAAGAGGGAGCCAGTTGCAGTTCACCTGGCAGGTCAGCAGAGCAACAAGGCAGGCTCAGGTAAGAGGGACTTACTCGGTCCTACCTCGACCAGGGAGCCAGAGGGACACAGCAGTGTGCATTCCCAGTCCTGCCCTGTGGCTCTCTAAGGGCAGGGACAGAACAAACCCAGCACGAAAGTGGGCCCCCAAAACACAGCAAACCTCCCAGGGGTCACATCGCCACGTGCACCTGTGCCACATGGGGTTCGCACATCCCAACTGTACTCAGTAACCCTATGTGTGTCTTCCTAGAAATGCACCACAAGGGCTTAATCTTTCCAGGGTTTTTATGAATGGAAAACTTCTTATCTTTATATTTAAGGAAAACAACCTCCCACTTTTCTTTTGTTCTTAAAATAGGTCTTTTTGCCCTCCTGGACATCTCTTGCTGGGATGGCTGCTGCAGGAGGGCTCTTCTCACATTTGCATCTGCTGATTTAATCCTCTTCTCACCCATCGTGGTCCTGGTAGCAATATGGGCTGGCTGAGGGCTTTAGAGTCACAACATAAGGCTCCAAACTGATTTAATCAAGTTGCAATTATTCACAGCCATGGCCACATTAGGTTTGAGAGATATACCTGAGTCCTTTTGCATTTGTGCATCTCACTGTATCAACTGTGGCTGCTCTCACTGCTCTGTCCCCCAGCGTAGCCTTAGCTCAGGGACTTCCCACAACAACAAGGATTACCAAAGTGAGTATGAGCTTGCAAGGTCAGTTACTCCATCTGGCAGGGATTTCACAATCTGAGCATGTCTGATTTAATTCTGGGGTAACTGACATAATCGGCAACTGCTCTTTCCATCTCTGACGCAGCATTTCCCCCAGAGCTCAGTCTACCTGTGGAAAGCTTAGTGTTAGATAAGATCAAAGAGGTGAGAAGCTGTATTTTAAAACTCCTTGCTCAAGCACTTGTTGAACCTATAAAGCAGGGTCCAGAAAGCAGCAGTTGCCTGGGGCTCAACTCTGTGTGGGGAAATGTCCCTGTGGGTTGCTTGGTCAGGGCCCATGGGCTGCGTGGCTCCCTCGGGACTACCCATGGCACACTGTCTCTGGGCTGGGGCAGTCGAACCCATTATTCCCCTTGGAGTCAAGTTGTCCCCCCATGGCTGCTCTTCCAGGTGTCTCTGTAGGCTGGGGAAGGCAGAGGTCCAAATTTCAGAGATGGTAGCTGAGCTCAGCCACCATAGCCATGGCTTCCAGGTCTCTGTATAGGCTTATCTAGACCAACTACATGAGCTACTCTAATGACACCAAAAGCGTCACAAAATCCATGGCAGCACCTGATCTATGTGGGCCATGGTCTGGCAATGGGAAGCAGCCCTCACTGTGCTAAGCCCTTGCAGCTCTGCACCCAGGCAGGGATAGTAAGTCTGCAATGTAAATTTTTGTACTTCCTTGGTAAAGTCTCGCCATCTCCAGAGACCTTCCTCCTCTCGGACTCTGGAGGTAAGGCAGCCCCCAGCTGGGAAAAAACTGGAATGGGAGGTTCTGAAGAGCAGAATTGTGGCATATTTTAGTAATGCTCTGAGGGCTTGGAGGGTGTCCCCCCTAGGTCCATGGGGGCAGCAAATGGAAGTGACACAATGTTTGGTCAGTTGTGGTAAACACAGGCAATCCTCCTCCCTAAGCATTTCCATTTGGCTGGATGAAGGAAGCTAAATGTTCCTCCACTTACATATCAAGTCACGGCTGACAAAGCCAGTGATCAGCAACATGGGTTAAACCTGCTCTGGCCTTGGGAAGGGTCCCTGCTCTCCTGGACTGGGGATAATATCCCACTAACGGCACCTTGTAGACAGACAGAGGCTTTGAGGCCAAATGTCTGTGGGTGTCCCCCCAAATCAGACTGCCAAACTGGAAGTCTCCTTCTCTGAGCTCACCTGCCATGCTCTCTCCCTACAGTGCTGGAGTGGAAGGAAACCATGTATGGCCCCACAAACAGCTTGATATCCAACAAGGAGGGGAAACTGAAGGTGGAGGAAGCAGGGCTCTACTACATCTACTCCCAAGTCAGCTTCTGCACCAGGGAAGTGTCTTTGGCGCCCTTCACCCTCTATATTTATTTGCATATCCCCAAGGAAGAGGACCGGCTCTTGCTGAAAGGACAAAAGACACAGAGCACCTTGAAATCCCTCTGTGAACTCCAGTCCATCCGTGTGGGAGGTGTCTTCAATCTCCGGGAACATGACATGGTCTTTGTCAATGTGACAGACTCCACAAAAGTGAAGTACAGCCACGGCAACACCTACTTTGGCATCTTCAAGCTGTAGTGAGGAAAGGGCTGTCCTGAGCTGGGAAGTGCCTTTCCCTTTTCCCCTTATTTATGTTCCTCTGCCCCTCTGTTTTTCTTGTTTCTTAATTTGTATAATTTGTTATTTATTAATGAAGGCCAAAGGGCCCTGAGAACACAAATTGAACAAAGTTTGAAGCTGTTATTATTTGCTCTTAGATTTTTTTCTTCCGCAGCTAGTGATTTGGTTCATGCTGGTGTTGTGTGTCTGGGTCCACCATACCCTACATTCCTGGCAGGGTCACTGTCCCTGTTATGTCACAAGAGCTTTGTTTACCAAACTCTACCATCAACATTTATTTCCTAGAAACGTAGGATGGCTCAGGGCACTTCAGCCAAGCTGGGTTCATACACATCTCCAGCACAAATTTGCTTACAAACATCGATGGAGAAACATAAAAAGGCTTAGGAACATCTCCTCTAAAGGAATCAGTAAGCCCAGCACTATCTTTACACTGTAGCTGCCAGTGAGGCAGTGTTGCCACCACAGCTATCTGCTGTACCTGGAGAACACCCTTTTTTCTATCCACGCTTGTCTGTGAAACTCAACCAGCTTCCTCAGGGTGGCACTGCCTCGACTGGGTTCGTACTTGGTGATAATCACTCTGCACCAGAGGGTGATTCGTTGCTGAGGGACAGATTTCAAGGCAGAGAGAAGGTAGAGCACTAGTGGTGGTCTGCTCTTGGTGACCTGAACCTGTTCACCAGACTGTCCTCCTGCCTCTGCAGGCAGAGGAACCTTTTCCTGTGGACAGTTTCACTTCCCTGTGGAAGGGGCACTGGGCACCACCACCAAAATGGGAACTGCATCTTATCCTGAGACCCCTCCTACCCAAGGAGGAGGACCAGGAAAGCACAGGGGTGGCAGAACCACCTGCTTCTTCTCTCCAAGGCACATGTGCAGAGCATCTTCTGGCTGTCCTCATGGAGCACGTGTCCACTGTGGCACTTTTCCTGGAGCTCCAGGAGAGCAGGACTGTGCAGATGGGCAGGACCCCTCTTGGGCAGGGGTTTCCTGAGTGACACTGCACACTAGGGTCTTCCCAACCCTATTCTCCAGCTTGGTCTGGAGGGAAAGTGATCAGGGCACAAGGACATTGTTGCCAACTGTCACCTCTCCTGCCTGTGGGCTGCCTGACCAGCCCCAGCCCCTGCCCACATTGCTGCCTTTCTCAGGGCTTCTGTTTCTTTCCAAAAATGTTTCTTACTTGCCAAAAATAGCCCATGGGATTCAGATGTAAGGTGGCATGTGAGAGGGGACGAGATGCAATTGCTGCCATCCAGCTATGTCCTTCTCCCCTAGCCCTGCCTGTTGCTGCGGCTGACACTGTTTCCTGTCCCCATGGAAAGTTTAAAGCTCATAAATACATTGATTTTTCCCTTGATTTGAGGCCTCTATGCCAGTCCTCAGGCTGTGGATTTTACCATTTCCAAACTGATTTTTGTTCTTTCTGAGTTAAGAAGGGGTTGAGAGGGTGATGAGTTTGCAGGGCACATCAGCAGAACTGGCACAGGGGGTGATGGGTGAGCAGTGGCAGGAACAAGCAGCAGCATGGTCATCTGCTGGGAGAGGTGCTTGCATGGCTCAATACACATTGAACTCACTGAAAAATAAAATAAAATTTAAAAATTATATATATACACCAGGTTGCTCCAAGCCCCATCCAACCCGGCCTGGAACACTTCCAGGGATGGGACAGCCACAGCTTCTCTGGGCAGCCTGTGCCAGAGGCTCACCACCCTCACAGGGAAGAATTTCCTTCTAACATTCCATCTAAACCTGCCCTCTGGCAGTTTTGGACTTCAGTGGTTTTCCATGATGCACCCAAGGCTAGTGTTTCTTTTTTCCCTTGTCCTTTTTCCTACTCTGAGTGCTGTGTTTGGGGAAGGAGAGCAGGGTCTAGCCCTCCTGCCCTTGGTCCTCCACTTCTGCTATGGGCTGACACCACAGACTGTGGCACATCTCTACCAAAGAGTTAAAAAATCCCCAGCCTGCAGGAGACATCTTGTCCAAGTGGTGGTAGACCAAAGGAAATCCTGTCACCACACCTAATTGCCAGAAAAAAACACACACTAACTAAAAAAAAAAAAATTTCAAACAGGCAGGAAGTCACTTATCTACAGCAACTGCCTGGTGCAGCAGAGCAGTCTGTTCTCCATAAAGCATTCTTGTGAACAGAGTGCATGTGAGGCTTGAGGGATGGAAATACATCTCCTGCCCTGGGACTAGGTGCCCTTGGCCTGCTGCAGGTCTGGGTGATGGTGGAAGAAACAGTCCAAGTGCCAGCATCACCTTTCACACAAGTATTCCCACCATAAATCAGAGATGTATGATGCTGCCATGGCATTTTGAGGAAACCAGTGATGCCCAGGGCAAGCATGGGCTTCACTTTCATGGCAGAACACAGGAAGCAGCTTCAAAGGCTAAGAAGTGACTTTTATCCTTCTTTATTTGTTGAAAATGTCCATTAAAAAACTGTTCAAAATAAAAACATGTTAGAAAAGTTGAACTTGCATAAGTAGTTTACAGTAAATAAACCTACATGACAAAGATACACTGGAACTGGAAGGCAGCTGACACAACATCCATCTAAAGACAGACTCACTGGAACCTATTTACAAAGCACTGTAAACAAAGTAAATATGGAAACATTGTTGTCCCTCTGGCATGGCTTCTTTTCCTTTTTATTTTATTTTCTTGTCTTTTTTTGGCTTCTAGCTCTTGACAAACACTTGCTCAAAAAAGTCCCAGTGTGCCCTCCATCACACTACATCTCACAAACATGCATATGTACATAGCACAGGTTTCAACTGAGCCTGGGGGCAGCAAGGACACATTTCCACTGGAGTGTCAGTGGCCCTTGGTTTGTTCTGAATGTCAGCAGCCTAGTCCCCAGCCCATCCTGGGGCATGAAGCAGGGCCAGGCGGTACCAAGGGGTCTGGGCATGGCCTCCCCGAGCAGCAGTAGGTGCAGCAAAGGTCCTGCTCCTGGAAAACTATTCACAAGCACAGCAGGGCTTGACTGCTGACCAAACCACTCAACTGCATACCCAGGGAGGGATGTGGGGAGCTGCCATCCAGCTGGGATGCTCTGGGGATGGCAAATGTAGCCAGACCTCCATTTTGCCCTAGAAATAGCTTAAAGAGGGTTTCTTATTACACTCCTTGAGATGTTTTGGAGTCTACATCTCCCAAAACACCATTTGCAATGTCCTGAATAAATTTTAATAGCAAGGAGGGAGTTGTAATTATTGCCTTCACAACCAACGTAATGGTGTGACTGAAATGAGCTGTGGTGCCTCTGCACACCCTGGGACCACGCTGCCCTGTGAGACAAATAAGACATCATTAACTTTAACCGGTTATTTTTATAATGCTGTTAAGGAAGGAAGGAAGGAAAACATCAGTTCTAAACTAGGTTATAACACCAAATAAGATAAGGAGAGCTGATACATATGCATGTTGGCTGTGTGCTGTGGTTGAGAAGCTGTGCACATACCTGTGAGAGTGAACGATCCTTGCCCCAGGAGCGTTCCAGCTCTTGTCAAAGCATAAATACCTTCCCTATCTCAAAAGAAAGTTCCTTTTCCCTAGCAGAAAGCCCCTGTGGGGCAGCGTGGGGAGAAGTGGCTGCTGGCTACATTCCCAACCTTTGGAAAGGAGCGATGGAGAGCGTAAAGTGGGCAGAAGGGACCAGGGGACCAACACATTTGGGGTTGTTTTTTGTTGTCAAGCAGTGTTTACATTTCATATGGAGAAAAGCATGTCCTTCAAGAGGAAGCACAGCAAAATTATAATCTCCTAGGATACCTGGACACTCGATAAGAAAACCAAAAATGTGGTAGGAATTCTACATCATGCATAAGAAAAAGGACAGGGGGTAGAACAGCAGTTACCTGTTGTGCTAATCACGAGCTGTAAGGAGGCAGCACTGTGCAAAATACCTTCCTATGTGCTCTGACAGGTGCCCCAGATCTGGCTTCCCCAAGGAGTTTAAACGTCTTCATGTTAATTGCACATTTTAATCAGTATCAAGGCCACACAGGAACCACAGTATTGCTGGGCTCTAGTTCGCTACAGTCAACTAATGGGGAAAATGAAGATGGATGGGAAAAACTTCCCCAGTTGTGATTATCTGAGAAGAGGAGCATGGTGCTTTTTTGGTTTCTGCTCAATGCCACTTCAGTAATGTTTTCATTCAATAAATAGGTACTGGTGCTTTTGGAAAGAATGAAAGCATTTAAAAGTGCTTAAGCTTCTTCTAGGAAACTGCTGCCCAAGCCTTTGTGAGCAACAATCACTAGCCGAGTTTGTATTTGCTACCAGTAGCAGGTATAATGAGGTATTAGTTGCTGCAGATGAATTGTGAATCATGGACCGCTTGCTTACTGGTTCTGTTGTGATTGATTGTTTCTGTTTTATTTCCTTACTGGATGGAAGAAAAACTATTTTTTCTCTATGACCTTTTTTTTTTTGGTAACAAAATACCCCAAACCAACAAAATAAGGAGCAAGAAGAGGCAAAGGATCCAGTTCCGCTTCCCAAAAATACACCTGAGGTCACACACCACTGCCAGCAGCTTCTCCATGAATTCAGGCAATCAGGGATGACTTCCGTCCCGTGTCCTCCCTGCCACACTCATCTGTCTGCTTCAGCAGCCTTCTCACCAGCTTCTCCAAGTCCTTCCTGGATTTAAGCTCTTCCTCCAAACACTGTTTCATCCTTTTGTTTTCCTGCAAGGTGAAAAACAAAGGAATAAAGATGCAGTGAATGCCCATGCACTTACTGCAATGAGGTACTTCCATGCATCTGCTGCCTTAGAGGTGATGAAATAACAGAGACATTTGATAGGAGTTTGTGAGGATGAAGAACATAAGTGGATCAAACCACAGGTAACCCAAACAGACCCTTACTACCTCACAGACCTGCACAGAAGTACCCTGACTTTGGGCAGGCAGAAACATCCTCCTGGAAATGTAATTTTAGGTTGGGTTGAAGAACCCTTTTCTCATCTGATGGTTTCTCCCACCTCCAGACTTGGGACTGGAGGGAAGAGAACATATCTCCTCTGAATCTACAAGAATTGGTGTCCACCAGACCCCTATAAAATAAACGGTCAAGATGAAAGAGCTTTTGGAAAAGGGGGAAAATTTCATGTTACCAAAAAGACCAACTAGTCCTTCTCTCTTGCTTTCTCTGGCACTCAAGCATGGAGGATGAGAGGAAGTGGTCTCCAGCTGCACCAGGGAAGGTTTATGTTGGATATTAGGAAAAGTTTCTTCATGGAAAGGGTTGTCAAACACTGGGACAGTCTGCCCAGGGAAGTGTTGGAGTCACCATTCCTGGGAGTGTTCACAGAATGTGTGGGTATAGCACTTCAGGACATGCTTTAGTGGTGAACATAGTGGTGTTACTGGATTGGACTCCATGATCTCAGAGGTCTTTTCCAACCTTAAAAATTCTATGATTCTGTGATTCAGGGAGGTAAACCAGAAGGAAACTAAAGCTTATTCAGAATTTGCAGGATTAGACCAGGATCAGCAAGACATTTCCTGGCACCGACCAGCTGAAGATGACCCAGCACTGATTGGTTGGCTTTCACTCAACTCCCAGCATAAACAATCCCACCCAAATTACCTGCTTCAGCTCTTTGACTTCATCTTTCAGTGCATAAACTGTGTCAACAAGGCTTCTGAAAAAAGAAATTAAAGAAAAAAGAAATTAGAGTTGGTATGCAGGAAAATAGTGACAGCATGGGAGGTGCTGACAGGAAAGTTGCATCCAGATTCTGCTTCCCAAGCATCAGGCTGCTGACTGTGAAGGGACTCTGGAAACACAGCCCAGGAGCATTTACAGGCCACTGGTCCAAAACTCAGGGCTCTTTTCTCAAACCTCAATACTTTGTTCTGCTTTGAGTTATCAGCAAAGGTCTGTGGCTTTGGCTTCCTTGTTTATGCTATGGCAATAAAATACAATGACTTTAAAGGTGGAAATGCCTGAGCATCTTTTGTAAAGCAGCCTTGATCCCTTGAGGTTGTGCTGCAAAAAATCAAATGTGAAAGGAACACACTGACTGGGTTGGAAAGGGAGAGGTTCAACACAGTCACCCAGATGCAGAAGTTACAGAACAGGCTGGGAACTCACAGGCAGGTGCCAGGCAGGCCCCTGAGGGGCAGTAACAGCCCAATACAGCAGTAGTTAGAAAAATAAGAGCCACTTGTTTGGTTCTGTCCTCACTGACCCCATTATCCTACAACTGGATGAGCCATAAACCGGGGATCCAGACTCCCAGAGGGATACAGCCATGTCAGGGCAGCTGGGAAGGCGGCTCTGTCTTTAAAAGGGACAAAATAGCACTTGAAATTGCCTGGTGGTTCTTTGCCAGAGCTAAGGCAGCAGTCAATGACACCAAGCCTGCTCCTCTGTGGAGACACAGAGGGAGAGGGCATTGGTTTTTAATGCCCTTCCAAAAAGTGACACAGGGATCTATCTGCAAGTGGAGAGCAGCCGCGCTTACTTTTCCTCTGTGACCGTCTGGCCATTGCTTCGTGTTTCCTCTATGATGATTTTCTCTTCCTCAGGAAGAAGGACTTGGGGGATGGATTCTTTACGGGAGCCTGTGTGCAAGAATTATTTATGAGGGAGAAAAAGCAGTAATCTTCCCTGGTGCCCATGCTACATCAGAGACAGAAGCTATCATTCTTCCTGCTCCACCATCAGCCTGGGGCAGGCTGGAGATGTCAGCTAACTAATTAACAAGTTACAGCAGCAAGTGGAAAAATTTCAAGAGTACTCATTGCATCTAAAGTTACATCATGACTTATAAATGAAACCATTCAACTAGGGTCAACAGCACCACAAAGAACCATGGTCTCTCTTTTTTCTATGTACCATTATTTGACAGTTCAGTGATTTAATTGGCTGACATCTCACCAGCAATGATAAATAGCTACATTTCCAGAGTCAAAGATGTTAGATAGGTTCTTATGAAGCAGGTTGTTTCAAACACGCAGCTGATCGAGAGATAATATTCATGCTTCCTTTCTAAAGCTATAAGCAACCTGAGATTATCATCAGGTAATCACTGGTAAAATAGCAGTGTCTCATCTGCCCTCCTACCTGCTTCATTCTCTGTGTTTAGAAGAAAAACAATGGCAACTAAACCACTAGGCAGATGAAGCATCCTTATCTTGAAGATTGAACACTACTAGTACACACTAGTTTCCTAGCATGAGTCTCATTGCTGTACGATGCAACATCTGTTTTTCCCGAAGGGGTATCAGTGTTGTGGGCAGAGTAGGAGCTAAATAATGTGGTTGTGGGCCCACCTGAGCTGAGAGCTTGCTGGAAGCCTGCCCCAGTACAGTATGCCTCAATCACCTTCAGGATCTGAGCATCCTCCTCCAGTGCAGCAGTACCTGTAAAATATTGCAAACCGCAGGCACAAAAAGCAAGGTACTCTGGCCTTGTCTCTTCCAGTCTTTGCTCCCAAGCCCCTTAAGAAATCATGCTGTTTCTTTGGCTGACTGTCTCTGGGACTTTGGCCAATCTTTTTGAGGTACTTTATATTTTCTGGTCTTTGTGCCATCGAGCACCATGGCCAAATGGTGTGAAAACTCATCTCTAGTTGCTCATCTTGGCGAAATTCAGGGGGTGATGCCCTACTCTGGGTGCAGGCAACACCAGCAGATGGGCAGGAAAAGCAGCCCTAGCGTGGGAAGTCTGGTACAGCAATACCAGAGTAGGACTTGGAAACATAAAGTGTTAATTTCCAGCCTCTTCTCAAGAGAGAGAGCTAATCATGGAGCTGTGCATGGCAGCTTGACCATGGCTGGGTGACCATGGCCTTTCATGTGAAGCCCCCAAGGTGTGCTCCAAGTGGTCTTTAGGGAGCTCTCAGGACACTCCTCTTTGCAGGTGAACACCCCTGTCGGGATGGGGACCTTTTTGTTTCCTAATTCCCCATGGACACCATTCTAGGACCAGCTGGCATGGCTAGGTAAGGGTTTGCCCCAGCTGTCAGACATATTTTGGTGACGCTTGATGTGCAGTTCAATGCAGTTTTTAATTACTTGGAAGTAGTTCCTTGGCTTCATACCCAGAATAAGACCATCCACAACCCATGACTTTGTACTAGTAATCATGAGGAGGGTGGTGCCATGACTGGCAGTCATAACTGGGAAGGGAGGAGGGATCTGTCAGAGGCTGAGGACCAGTGCACTTTCAGAAGTCTCTCGTGCTCAGGAGCACATAGTCTCACAGTGAGAGCATCCTGTCACATCCTGCTCTGCAAGAAAGGGTGTTTTCAAAGTCCCATGGAGATCATTGAGAACTCAGAAATCTCCAGAAATGAAAGAAAAATAGAATCACAGAAAGGTTGGTGCTAAAGATCTTCTAGTCCCAATCCCTGCCATGGGCATGGACACCTTCCACTAGACAGGTTGCTCCAAACCCCATCCAACCTCGCCTTGAATACTTCCAGGGATGGGGCAGCCAAAGTGTCTCTGAGCAACACTTACTTTTCCGAATAACAAACTCTTCATCGGATGGTTTTCTCTCAGTTTTCCTTTTCGGAAGAAACTTCTTCATTGTTTTTGGACTTTTGCTGGAATCCTACAGAGAAATAAGCTCTTGTGTTTAACCAGAACCAAAGGCAAGCTGGAACAGTGGAGCAGCACTGGGTGCAGCTACCCACGCTACACAGATCATGTTAGAGAGCTACAGAGCAGACAATGGCAAAGCTGGGGAAAATGGTGGGTTTTGCCCTTCACATGTACCAGTTGTGACCCACTGCTCCCTGGAACAGTAGTGGGAATTGCACCTGCAGGTTTGGGCCAGGACAGGTTGCTCTAGTAAATTCAACTCTTCTCTAAAATCCTTTAGCCAAAGAACTCAAATACATTCATAGCACTTTTAGTCTGCTTACCAACTCTGTGGTCTGTGCTAGAAAACCCCAAAATGTGGTTTATTTCATTGACTTGATTTCTAATATAAATGAGTTGGCAAACAGCTCTGTTTCTAAATGCCCACAATTTGAGAGTATAAATCACACACACACATACACATATACACAGAGAACAGACAAACACAAACATGCTATGACTCCATGAGTAAGAGACACAAGTTTTTATCTCCTTCACTCAGTTGATTTGGAGAGAATTAGTGTATTAGTAGGTTACATGCAATAAGGATTTAAAGGAGAAGAGGCATGCCAGGAGGTTTAAGTACCATAACGCTAAATCCTTTCTGAGTGTTATCTCAAAATATATTTGCCAGTTGCTGCTGACTCTGACAATAACTTATTGATATAACAAGGCAAAATTAGGGTCATGCAAGCACAAGAAGCATTAACAGGAGCAAGCATTCTGTGCCACGACAAGCTAAAGAGATGTATCTACCCTTACCTTTAAGATATAAGACATCCTCTACAATGAATATGCAAAGAAAGAGAAGATGAGTGTGAGAGACTGATGATTTGTATCATCAAGTCCATTAAATCTACAATTCTAAACCACATTTCAATGTTAGTCCTGTGATTAATGCAGCACACCCTCTGTACTGGTTTTAAAGCACTATCAACATGCAAAGGAGCACTGTGTCATGCAAAACTGAAAATTTATATATGAGACTCAGGGTGAGTGGGCATTAATACACGCTAAACACACAGAGAACATGCCTCCTCGGTTAGTAGTGGGTGTCTGTGGATGCTGGTTGCATACGCTGGCACTCACAACTGCAGGAGCCCCATGTGCCTGGCTCCATCCAAGCCCCAGGAAGGGGGGTCTGTGCTCAACACCAGTCCTAAGGGCCTCAAACTCACACAGCTAGGATGCCTGGATGCTCTGCCCACCTTGGTGACCATCTCCAGGACTCCATCTTCTCAAAGGGGACCTTCCATCCTTGCTGAAGACCTGATCATGTCAGGCATCAGCACTGCAATACCTCCCTGCACATCCTGTGGAGGATTCCATCTCTGGATCCCATCCCTGAGATGCTTGATCCAGGGAGCCTCGAGGCTCTCCTGCAGGTCTGCCCAGCAAAGTCCTGAACCCTGATGTTATAAAGCCTTCTCATAATGCAAAGCAGCCAGTTAAAAAAAAAATAGTGGAAGAAACTACCTCTAATTCTTTTTCCCTTTGCTAAACTGAATCCAGACACAGTACTTTACCCACAGAACTTACCTGTTATTTCAAATGATTACTGGAAACAGAACAGGAAAAATGACCAAATTTCAATGGAAATAACAAGAGTGAGGTGTCATACACAAGCAAGGTCTGAGGTTTCCTGAGCATAGCTGGGTATAAGGAAGCGTACAGACTGTGCCATCCCATCCTACACTATGAGAAGACAAGTAAAGTAACACTGGATGTCTAAAAATCTCTACTCTTTTGATCAAACTGTCCCAATCACTTTCCTGCAAGTAACCTTTGAAATTTGTATTCCTTCATTATATCTTCATTATAGGACGGTGCTTGAATGGAGCTGTCAGCATTGTTTATTTTGTGCTCTGCTTTAAATTAAAAAACCTAAAATACAGTGAAATAGGGATTCTGTTATGTGATTAAGCACCCCAGAAGGAAAGATGAGACAGATGTGGCTCTGCTTGGGCAAACAACCAAACTTATTTCCCATCTGTCATTGCAGGCTTGTGTCCATGAGTCTCTCCCCAGGCTCAGGCTAGACTGACTGAGTACCAGGCTGTGCCTGCCCAACTCTGCTGGACATGTTGGCCTTTGGGTTTCTACCAACATGGTCAGCACAGCTTGTTCCCATAGAAGCCACATTTTTGGTCCTATGACACCTTGCAGGATACCATCCAGCATCCTATCCCTTGGGACTCACTGTGGACTAGGCCTCTGTGGCAAAAACCTCTCCTCTAGTTTGGACACAGAGTTTAATTGCCCTGCTATGAGTGGCAGGGGATAAGAAACTTCAAAGGACCACGGTATTAATTATATCACTCAATCTGTGGTTTTTCCCACAGAAAAATTTCTCTTCTACCTCAAGCTTCTACCTATATTTTTAATTCACCACACAAGCAAGAAATGGTTTAGCCTCCATTAGGAATTTGAAACATGCAAAGATTATGGATTATTTTCAGTCTGCTGAATTTAAACAATTTAATTACCAAACTGAAATGTGTTACTTTACAAATTCTAAGAAATAAATGCAACAAGATGCAATGAGGCTACTTAAAATCTCTACCTGGAGCAGCAGACCCACAGTTCTGCCAGCTGCCAGACTCTCCATCCCTAAGTGCTGGGAGGGCTGAGGGGGTCCAATTCCCCTCCCTGTCCCCACCCCCACTGGGGCAGAAACACTCCCAGGGGTGCTGTACCAAGAAAGGCAGCTGACTCAGATCCAGAGTGCTCACTCAATAAGGAGAACATTACCTGAGCTACTGGTGAGTAATTCCAAAAATTTAACATGAGGCAGGGAAGGAGAGCACTACAGTTGTGGTCAGGGTAACAACAGAGCTATGCTATATTTTGGGTTTTCCCACATCAACTCCCAGCTCCCAGGCTGGGATTCCTGCAGGTGAAGCCATCCCTTGGCTGCTGCCTCCCAGTAGGACCTTGCTGTATAATACTTGGGTGAGTGGCAAAGGAGAATCAAGCCCCACATCCTGCTCCAGCCACCAAAACAGGGTGGAAGACACAAGAAACATGGGCAGGTGTTTTGCCTCTTCCTCATGGTGCACTATTATTTCTCAATCCTCTACCACTGAGCTGCTGCTACAGCTGGAGCTGGGAACACATTCCAGCAGGGAGCAGGCCCCCGCTCACAGCTCAGACCAAGGCAGGAAGGAGGAAAGGAGGCAGCTCCACCATGGCAGTCCCAAAAGATAGGGCTCAATGGGACACCCAGATGGTGTCATCCAGCAGCTGAGAGTGCTGGCTACAGCAGCCAACAGCAAACATCCAGCCTGCAAACACATGCACTCATGAGTCCCATGTAGCACAAGGCCTGGCACAGTGACCAACATCCACCGCAGGACTGGAGCCGAACTGGCAAAGTAATTTCTCTCAACATCTCCAAGAGCCTGTATTCCTGCGCCCTTGCTGTGGGATATGAAACCTGGACATGAAGTCTAGTGATTGTGTGATATCAGGGTCCTGGACAGGCAGGTGGGATTATTACCTCTTTGTAACTCAGTGCTGCTGATGGTCTGAGTGGAGGAGCAGGACGGAGGCAGCTCAAGCTCCAGGGCTTGAGGATTTTGGGGGGTTCCAGAGGCCCACGGATCTGCCCAGCGGAACCAAATGTCTGAGAAAATAGATGAGAAGCAAACCAAGACTGTTAACCACCAAACAAGGCAGAGAAGTGTAGGGGGATGGACAAGCATTGAGATACTGAGATATCTAAGTCACAACAAAAATAGGGCGAGACATATGTAAAATGGTACAAGAACAACATGGTTAACAAAGCAAACTGCAGGGTGACAGCTGTGTCTTACAGCTGTCATGTTACCTCAGTGTCAGAGTGCTGCTGAAACAGAGAGTTCAAGCAGCAGTGAGGAACCCAGGCAGCAGAGGCCAGGAGGTGACACTTACCGAATGAGGGCTCCAGGATTGTGTTTTGGAGACGGTGCTGCATGTCCCTTTAGTCAGCCTTTGCAAGTGGTCAAGCCATTCATGCAAGTCCTGGCTGGTGCTGCAGGACACAGTGATCCGCTCCATCATGTTTCCTGTGGCAGAGGGTTAAATAACTGTCTTTAGCAAGTGGCAGAGACACAGGTGGAAACACAGCACAGCAGGAAATGGCTCCTCAGTTTGCACAGTCCAGTGGCTCCAAGAAGGCCAGAGAAAAGATAGAAACAGAATCATGGAATCATTAAGGCTGGAAAAGACATCTAAGATTATCAAGTCACACCATTAACCCAGCAAGGTGCACCACTAAACCATGTCCCTAAGCATCTCATCTACAATGTTGATGTGACTGCCCATCCTGCTCCAGGCAACCACTAACAGTGTGGGAGCTGCAAGAAATGCTAAGGGAATTGGTGAGATGAATGTGTGAGGATTATTTAATGTTGAAGGTCACTAAACACATTTCCATGATAACAGGATCCTGACACCAAATACCACCAGTACAAACAGCTGCACTGCAGCCCAGGCACTGAGCATGAAATGACCGTGTATACCTACAAGTAATGAGATGAATTGAAGGGGAAAATGGGATGAAAGCTCCCACATGACCAGAGCCATTAATCTGTCAATAAATGAGGTACTCAGAGCTACAAGGAATGGCTACTGGAGGGAGACAGGGCACACCAGTGCAGAGCAGTGCTACTGGGGTAAAAGATTTGTCCCGTACAAAACACTGCGGTCTCCAAAGGCAGCCAGAGGCACAGCTCAAGGGCACTTGTACGAGATTGCCTCAAGCAGGACAGAGGTGCTCAGAAACTCAGACAACACATGGTAAAAGAGCAGGAGGAAGATAATGGTGGGGGGTTAGGGGAAGGAGGACCAGTACTTCCAGTGGCAACTGTTTGCACTGGGATGACTGCCCAAAGCAGAGGGCCCCACTGACCTGTGATTTCAAACATGTGCTCATTCCCTTCAGCATCTTCCAGCTTTGTCAGCATCATTCCTGTCAAAGGCAACTTTCCCTGGGAGAATTGAAGAGCAGTCAGTGTCTGCAGGTGTTGTTCTGCTTGTTTCTGCTGATTCCTTTATTTTTGGAAATCACCATTTAAAATTATTTTGTGAAGGCTTCAGACTGCATGAAGAGTCTCCTTTAATGTATGGATCTAGATTTCCCTGCACAACTAGGTCAAACCCCGGAGACGAGGCTCCCATGACAACTGAGTCATCCCTGGCTCATCTGCTGCCCTTTCACATCATTCAGTGCAAACCTTTTTTACAGTCAAGCCAGAAGGATCAATTTCCCCAGGCTTTTTCTGAAAGCCTTCCCCATCCCTCTAATTTGCATGCTGAACTGCCTGCTCACCTTACTTCCACCGGTGGGTCAAGTCAGAAAACCCAGCCAAATATTTCCCAAATCTTTTTCATCTCCCTTGCTATAACAAATGACACATCAAAACAAGAGCATCCTTTTCCTGGCGGTATTGCTGGTCTCAGACAGCTGGAGAAAAGCCAAGCTCTCAACAGCCATTGGATGGTATGGAAAGTAGCAAAACACGAGAAATGCAGAGTTATACATAGTACCTCTCACAGAGTGGAATTTTCATGTTCTTTGCAGTGGGCTTTATAAGTATTTTCCAGCGATAGCACAAAACTGAGAGCCCGCTGGCTGGTCAAAACTGCAGCTGGGTCAGGACACATTACACACATCCTCCACTCTCAAGAACAGCAGCAGGTTGTTCTGCAAACTTTTTTTTAATTTCACATCATTCACTTACCAAATGCTGCTTAACCACTTATCAGGACAAAGGCATTGACTATCCTGGCACATGGTAAAGCCAAGCCCTGGTTCCCAGCCTGGGGTGTTTGCATCACAACAGAGAGTTTGAAGGATGCAGAGGACTTGAATTTGATAAGAACTATCTGTTTTGCTTTTTAACACTGAATCTCTTGCAACTTCAAACTAAGCATGCCTACCTGATAGATGAACCCACTCATCCGTGGGCTTGCAGACAGCATCAGCAAAACATTGGAAAATAACAAGAAATACCGCTCCTCTTTCTCCTGGGGGGGTAAGAATGTAGGTTAGTCTAGTCTGCAATGCATCACAAGCACCTGCCTCTAGCAAACTGAACCTGTTGCAGCTGGAATCACAGCCTGTGAGATCATCCCCAAACCAATTATTCTGGCTTTTTTTTTTCTTTACAGCATTATTTATGTACCAGTTTTCCCTGCATAGGTTTTTGTCTGCATCCTGCTAATCCTCTTCCAATCATTGCAGAGTTCTTCAGAAGGCCTTATGTCTCCCAGCATCCCACATCTCAAACAAGAAAGACTTTTGGGACTAGATGCTGCACAGGTTTGTTTTACAGGTCTTCCCTTCCAGGAAAAAATTGATACAGCAGGCAATTCAGTGTTAACAGGTACTTTCCCACACTTAGCATGCAGCACATGTGGTTTTAGCACCACTGCAGAAGGTCTGTGTCAGGCACTGGTGCGATGCATTAGGACCAGGAGGACAAGAATCACTCCAGTTACTTCCAAAACACAGTTCTGGGGTGTGGCATCACAGCAGCCCCTGTGCAGCACATAGGATATTTTCTAGTCACTCTCATTTCTCAGAGCAAGTCACAGGGGAAAAAGAGGGAAATTAATGTGCTATATAATACTGAGATACTTCTTTTCTTGGAAAGTGTGTCACCAAAGGCCTGAAGTTAAGCCTGCGGGGTGCCTGACTCACTCCAAAGACGTGCACAGTCCCATTGCACAGCTCTTCCAAAGGTAAAATTATTTATCAGCATTGTTTGTCATCAGTTTGTGGCCTGGAAGGAGAGGAGCTGCCGCCTCGCATCACTTACTCTGACAAGTGGAGCAAGTGGATATTCAGACATGAGGTCTTTAGCCAGCAGAAGGAACACCACACTCACCTCACTTCCCCCAGACTGCACCATAACCTGGGACATATAGATGACGTTTCCCATCATTTTTATGTCCTCTCCTTCCCAATGCTGGATGGATTCAGAAAGGATTTGCAGCTCAAGTTGTTTCCTCTTCCTCAGCTCCTGGCATTGTGACTGGGAATCACAGCAGAGCTTTGTTAGCTGAAGGGCAGGAGCCAACCCAAACCATTCCACTTTCACCAGCAACTCTCACACAGCCCTGTGGGCTCAAGAATGGTCATGTCAGGGATCAGAAAAACCTGCTTTGGCTCCATCACATAAAGTCTGTTAAAAAATCACATCCTAGTGATTTATGAAGTAATGTCAAGGAAATTGCAAACAGCACTGAGCAAACTTTTCTTTACAAACCAGCCCTACTTCTGAGAGTTCAGGGTCACAATTTCCAAACCAAGACAGCTGCACAGTTAAATGTCTACTTTTGCTACTGCTTACAGGGATTTTGCCCATTCTGTCCAAACAGCAGAGTTGTTTGGAAAATTGTAGCACTGCACTTGTAGCACTGCAAAGTCCCCACAAGTCAGATGGGTGGATATTTTCTAACCAAAATCTGGGAACCCAAAAGCAGGACTGGGCAGTGCTGTAGATAGCACAAAAAAGAATCTTCTGAAAGTGCTGTAATTGAAAAGACTGCACCACTGCTGGGCAGCTGGGGACTGGAAAAGCTCCAGGGAGCAATCAGTCTCTCATCAGCTCTCATCAAGAGAGGACAATGCTGACAGAACAGAGTCCTGCAAATCCAAGCAATACTTTCTTTAACAGACCCCTCTGCCAACAGGGAAAATTGCTGCAAAGCCAAACCAGGGCCATTTTCATCAACTGCTTGTTTTTTTCCAAACCCCTTTTCCTGACAGAGATTTTCCTCCTTTCCAGTTTCTGGAAATTCATTCCAGCTCTTCAAAGAGAGAGGCTGCATTGGGTCTAGTTTGAAACCACACACATTTGAACCAAACTGTGGGAGTTTACTCCACAACTGTTGTACATTTTGATGGCTCCCCAAGTGTCTGAATCCAATGTTCCCAGGATAAAAATCCAAATACAATCCACAGGAGTTCATCACAGTCTGTGCAGAAGCACTGCTGTGAATCACAGCAGCTCCTTGGTCCCTCCCTGCCTTTGCTCAGGACCCCTCCTGGTCCTATCACAGGACCACATGGCCATCACAAGAGGCACCTCTGTCTGTCTAACCTCAAATCCACACTGAACCTCTTTAGTTGTGTCATAATGACATTAAATTACTCATCACCCAAGCACACATTTCAAGTAAAACCACTCAGCACTTACGAGATTTCCTAAAGATTAATGACATCTTGTAATTGAAATGAGTTATTCACCTATCAGCTTCCAGAATAAAGAAAAGGGTGCTGAGTTTCTAAGTAAATGTAACATGATCACCCCTTCCTGTTTTCTAAGGACTTTCTCCTCCCCATCTTTTATCTGCACTGCTAAACACTTGCATCTGTCACAAACGTGTGACATCTGTTGTGCTAAAGCAAGGAAGCTCAACCATATCTGCAGTGGTTATAGCGAAAGGTTCTTTGTGGCTACAAAGCAAGAGAGACTACAGCTTTTTTAATAACTGAAAAAAACTTTTCCTGGTAAAACCTTTGTGCACATGGATGGCTTTTCCTACTCTTTCATCTCAGTGCAGCAGCACTTTGAAGGGTACAGGTGATAGAGTTCACAGAAATAGGTTTGTTATCTCTGACTCATCCCTTCTCTCTGTTCCCTGCCGATGACCATGGCACCTGGAGCCACAAATTACTTGAATGTGATCCAAGTCTCCTGATGCCCTAAGAGCAAACCTCAGCAAAAGCAAGAATTACTCCATGGGCTCAGAGGGGAACTTTCCATTGGCACCAGCACTTGGGTCGGTCACAGCTGTGCTAACCTCTCTCTCAATGAGCAAGCAGTGGTCTAGTTTCAGGTGACAAATGATAAGGGAATGGAAGCAAGAGCAGACAAAAGGGACCCTGCTGCTACCACAGTCCACAAGTGGCTTTCAGTAACAGAGGAGAAACTTGGAGATCCACCATCTCTGCTCCGTGACCATAGAGACAGCGTGCACTTGCCACAGCCAGAGGAGCAGTTCTAAGCTTGAAATGTGAAATTAGGTTTCTTTGTAACCCATCTTTTCCATTCTAAAAGACCTTTTTTTCCTAATGAAGAGACAAATGTCAGGCTTGACTCATTCTTCAGGAAATGCAGACCTGAAATGGAGTGCTCTATTTTAAGAATTGCCACCTACCACAAGGGACTTGAAGGATGTGATGGCTTTCAAAACATCTTCATGGTCTGCATGCGCCTCCTAGTGAAGGGAGAGCAAATTCCTCAGCCATTAGCAGCAGTGGCACCCACCCTGAGCATCAACCCACCCTGAGCATCAACCCACCCTGAGCATCAACCACTGTCCCAGACAGTGTCTCAGACTGTCTCAGAGCTGAGGACACAGGCAGCATGGGCTTCAGGAGGAGGTCAAAGTCCCCCAGGTACCTTCCCCACCATCCACTTCAACATGGCATGGCTAAAGGAAGCTACGCAATTCACTTATACCAATTTAATGAGTGTGTAGTGGCCAAAGAAAGAGAAGGGATGATTGGACTCAGAACAAATCTGATTTGCAAAGAAAAATCCATGAAAACAGGCAGTGGTGCAGGGTGCACCTTCAGGAAGGAAACGTCCATTGATGTGCCAGGCATTCCAGCCACTGTCTCACCAAGGGTGGAAATCCACGAGCATCAAGGGGTCTTCCCCTCTGGGTTTAAGGGAAGGCATGTCTGAGCAGAGCTCTTGGGCCAGGTAAAAGGAGAATGGTGCCCCTTATAACTGATCTCAGGTGTATGTTAGTACTCTCACAGAATTTTCTCCTGGATCTAAGGCCCTTCTCATCACCACCAAGTCCTCATGCCAAGCAAATCTTTAGGTGTCTAGGTTGTGATGGAGCTGTCCCTGCAACCTGGGATTGCTCATCTGGAATGTGGGACGAGTGGCTACCCTGAACACACCTGCCCCCTCAGCAGTTCTGCAGCACTGCAGGGAATGCTGTGGTGTACATCCACACTGCACATAGCCATCCTCTTCCCACAGCATCTCAGCTTAAACCTCAGCCTTACTGATTCATGCAACAAAACTCCCACACTCAGCTTAGAAACTAAGAGAAATAGGTGATGTGTGTGTCCTCAAATTCACTGCTGAACCGCCTGCAAAGAGCAGGCAGAGAGCACATTGCCTATCCTGCAAAGAGTAAATTGTCTCTGCATGGGTATGGTGGCTGCAGCCAGGCTCAGCTCAGTCCCTGCAGCTCAGTTCAGGCAGGTCTGGAGTGTGCCTACCCTGCAGGCTCTCATGCCCTCTCCCATACAGAAATATCCGTGGCTCAAGCGTGGAAGTTTTAATCCTTTGGCTTGATTGTAGGTCATGGATAAGTGTGCTGAATTAACTGGTAATTAAAATTGGATGCGGAGAAAAAGTAAACTTGCTTAAAAAACGACTGCTACTTCTGTTTTCTTCAGCCTCTTGCACCACCCAAGTTTTGCCTGCCTGCAGCTGAGTGCACCAGCAGTGAGTAGCAGAGCTGCAATAGCAGAGTCCCTGGGGCAAGAAATGTCCTGAAGCAGACCTGCCTCTTGCCAACGAAGTCTCTGTGACCCTGGCTGCTCTCCTTGCTCCCAGGAACTCGCTCTCCACCCCTGTGTCTGTGCTGGCTGCCAGATCCCTGTCTGTCTGTGCAGCTCTGCCTCCACCCAGGAGAACAATCCTGGGGCAAGGGATGGGAATGTGCCTGCGAGCCACAGGAGTGAGTGGCCAGGCTTAGGAATCTCATCAAATTATAACAAAAACACAGATTTATTCTTGGCTGTACAAGATATAAACAGCAGCTGCAGCCCAACCCTAGATTCTGCTTTTATTTGTGCTGGAAATGGCTCATCTTTGAGGAAGGGCTGGGGTGAAGAGCAGGCAATGCATTTCCATGACATTCCTCAGACTTCCACTAGTTTCTCACTTTTAATCTGAAAGGTGGATAATGTCTGGGGGACATGAGACATCTCCTTGGAGATATGGTAAATACTTTTAGCCACATGATGCTCAAATGCCAAAAGGCAGAGGTGTCTCTTTAAGCTCTGGCAGCATCAAGGGGCAGAGCCTGCCCAGCAGCCCCACACCCACCTACCTCCATGTGCCGCTCCAGCTCCTGTAGCAGTGTCACGTATTTATCCAGCCTCAGGAAGGGTTTGCTTAGGCTTGTGGTCAGGATGAGAATGCCTGGGCTGGCTGCACCCTGGCTCTCCATAAACTTCTCCAGCTCATCACTATAAAAAGAGACAACAGCAACAAGGAGGGCTCTCAGAGCTGAGGGCTGTGTTTTGCTGCCCCCCATGCTCTCCTGATGGCCAGGGCTCTGCTCTGAGCAGGGCCTCCTTAAAGGCAGCATAAACTCACCCCCTGAGCACCCACCACCTACTCCATGGAGGAGGCAGGGAGCTTCTAGCCAAGCAAGGCCCTTCTCCCCTGGAAAGCAGGAGAGGATGCTGTGTGGCCGCAGGTGTTGGAATGCACAGCCCCTGGGGCACATTGATGCCAGCAGCTGGTCCTCCAGCACAGCAAGGTGGCACAGGGCCAGGTATCTGATGCACAGGAAGAGGGGAAGGGGGGTGGGGGCTGCATAGGCTGGTGCTGTGCTGCAGGAGGCTGCAGCAAAGCACTGGGACCCTGCTGGAAGCTGTGATGCAGGTGTTTGCAGGTACACTGCTCCAGATAACATGGCTTCTGTGTGTCAGCACATTTGTCAAAGTTGATTCTTTGGTTGATTTAGAAAAAGGGGTCAGACTGAGGAATCACATGAATGAGTCATTTGCTGGAGCCAGGCTTGCCGTTACACTGAATTAAAGCTGGATGTCAGCAGGCAAGTAAATACATTGTGAGTTGCCATTGCAAAATGGGAAGACTTAAACATTATGGATATGGTCCTGGCTTTCCCATCATTGCAGGGAGGACAGCTAACCTGCATTAGGGATGACACAATGGTAGCATCTTGGCTTGGCACACTCTTGAGCAGGACATCACACAAACTCAAGTGTCTACTCATGTGGTTCATGTTGAAGAAAGATGTTATCAATGTGATCTACCAATGACCCTGAAAATCAACCATTTGAATAGATGCTCTATTAATTAACAGGGTAACTAGGTGATTTGATGACCATCCTCCTTCTGCAACGATGTGCTCCCCACCATGGTGCCACAGGAGAACACCCTCAGGTGCCACCTTTGTCAGTGTGTGAGCACTTGAGCAGCGAGTCTGAAACCACACCTGGGTCCTTTAGCAAGTAACAATCACAAGAGATGCTACTGCTAGAGCTGAGGCTGTCTGTTTGACCCAAGGTGGGAGGTCCTGTACATGCAAAAAGGACCTGTGAGATCAGCTCTGAACATGAACAGTGTGAGTTGTCTTCATGCTGAAGCTGAAAGACACAAGCCCCAACAGCAGGAAATATCCTTGCCCTATTGTCAAAATGCAGGTCAACAGCCATGCTGGGCCAAGTATTAATAAAAAAAGTTAACATTTTAAAGGAGTCAGAATCTCCTTCTCCATCACTCACCTGTGCTGTGTGAGGACATTCACTGCTGAAGGGTGGTTAGCACAGTACGTCAGATACAGGGAGCGGAACTGGGGCATCAGGTTCATGAAACAGCCTCCAACACGCTGCTGGTTGTCGGGGAGCCTACAGACACCAACACACCAGCCATGTAAAGCCTCTGGATCTGCACCCTGCAGCTACAGCACTCCCAGGGACCTGCCCAGGAACTACCCACTGCTCAGGGACATTCCCAGGTCACCTCATAACTGCAGCACTGAGCAAAATACCCACACCTGCCACCTGGAGAGGAAGAAGAGAGGGATTCTCAGGTGGGTCTGGGTTCCTGTGGTGCAGACAGTGAGCATCACAACCCATTATCAGCCTCAGATAACCTGTGACTTAACCTGATATGTCTCACCAGCAGAGCTACAGCTAGGACGATGAGGATGAGGATGTGCTGGAACTAGGGGCAGTCTCACTCTCTGAGCTGACCATGAATATGAAAAGACAGAGAAAGAAGGAGAAGCCACAGCCTGAATATATTCCCAATATTCAGTATTTACCCATCTCTTTTCAGCCCTTACCTAAGGCTAAATATGTCTGTCAGCTCCCCTGCAGGAAGTTATCACTTCTAATAATTTACTCTTTGCTCCCTGGCAATTCCCATCTTCATGCCTGCCAGATCTTCCACTCTGCATATGTCTGCATCTTTGGGTTAGGCACACTTTTCTGTCAGGTCTAGTGACACTCATTCAGCAGATGCCTTAACATCAGCAATGTCAGAGCTCCTTCTACCTTCCCTCCTGCCAAAGCACTGCTTGTCACCTTCCCTCAATCCTGTTATTTTCTTCTGTATTTAACGAGTCTGAGACAGCAGCCAGGAAGAACATTAATGAACATGTCTTTCTGTTATTTTTAGCTACAGTTGAAAAGCTTAACAACCTCAGTGCTACGACACAAACTTACTTTGCAACTTCTTCCAAGGCTTGGTTCAGTGTCTGCTGAAAAGCAGAGATTTCTTCCATATTTCCCAGCAATGCCGCAATGTCCCCAGCGCTGAGCCTACAAGAGCCACATCACCAGTCATCATCGAAAAGAAGTTGCTCTCAGGAGCAGCCTGTTTTTATTCATCAGTAGCCCTTCCAAAAGGACTCAAAATTTCTCCTTCCCCAGATACAGCATTGGATAGAACACAAAATTAATGATCTGTGAGCTACAGACCACAGTCTCCTGGAGAAAACGTCTGCTGTCAAGGATTATCTTAATTGGATATTAATCACTTAATCCCACTAATCTTCTCAGATCTTTAGCTGTCTATCAGACACAGACAGATGGGATTTCAGCCAGAGGTGGGAAGGGAGGTGTGTGCACAGACATGGAGTTTTGTCTTCAGGGATTCATGCCATGGGCTTCCCTATGGGAGGAGGGTCCTACAGGTAGGGGCTTCTTTGTTCCTTGAGTGAGGTTGGATGTTTCCAAAGCTAATGTGCCTGTTTCTCTCATCCTAAGAGGCACTATCGTATCACCCTCCTTTAGGCCCACAAGGCTGAGAGCACAAAAAAATTTCCCACATGAAGATTTTGGGAAGGGAGAAGTGACTGAAATACAGAGGCCTTAAAATACCACTCTCCCATCTCTCCTGACTGGAAAGTGTCTAAACATGTGCCCACATGTGTCCATGACACCCCAAGGCTCCCAAAGTCTTCTCTCCACCTCAGATGCCCTTGTGTCTTACTTATCATAAGACTGGAGGGGTCTTAAGTAACTTCCCAGGAGTGACTGTAGTTCCTTCGCATAATCTCGTTCTGTTTCCAGAATATTTTGCAATACCTAGGGTGAGAGACAGAGCACTGAGAAGATCTTTGTACTAGCAAATTAGTCTAAAGAACATGACATTGGCTTCCAAATCTGGAAAAGCATGGAAGTGTATTTTAAGTCCAGCAATTATATTTCTTAATGCAGAACCCAGAACACTCCAGAAAATCCTGGTGGTCAAATATTGAGATTTTACTTTGCAAACTTGGGGAGGTCTGGAAAACAAGTGTTAAAGGCTGCACCAAGGATGGCTTCTGTGGCAGATCAAGCTCATTTGCCACTTCATGGATGTAATGATCTGGGTTTGGTCCTGCTAATCCATCTCAGAAGCTGGCTTGTCTCTGGCTGCACAGCAGGCAAACCCAGTGCCTGCACACTCCCAGTCAGCACTCCAGTTTCTCAGTATGGATGAGCTCTGGAGACAGTGGAGGTGGTTTCCAGCTCCCCGGACATACTGTTTCTGCTTCGCTTGAAATATATTTAGACATACTGATGAGCAGGATTCAGCTCCAGCACTGAGAGCCAGGGTTGCTCACATGAGGCATCTTCACTCTTACACCACAGCCTGGACCCAGGCAGAAGGTAACTGCTCCTGCCTTGCCAGATCTCCTCGCTTTGGCAGCAATATGTAAAGGAGGGGATGTTTTCCCACCCCTTCTGCAGCAGCAATTCATGGCCTGGAAGGCTGTGAACCTGCTCCAAAGCCAAGCCCAGCTACAAAGCCAGGCCATGAGCTGTGGCAGCTGCCTGTTCTCTGAGGGCTGCAGCTGCTGGCAGAGGCACAGGACAGGCACCTTGGGGTGTAAAATCTCCAGTCAAACCCAAGAAAGGGGCCAGAGCCCTGATTTGGCTTACTTACACCATGATGTTATCTCCCCATCTTTGTCAACAGGAAATACTGTGCCTTATCCCCCTGCATTGATCTGAAAGCTACCACCTCTCCTTAATTATCTCAGTTGTCTACTTCAAGTCTCTACTTTTGACATCTTGCAGCCACTTTCATTTGTGGTTTATTGTCTCAATGGCCTTGAATCAAGGGAATGGAGACAGCTGCATTTAAAGACAGAGTCACATCCCCAACTGTTAAAAATTGCTTCAATGATTTTAAAGGGAAGGAGCCACTTCAGAAGACTAATAACATGGTACTTATTAAAATGTATGATCAGCACTTTAAAACTTACCGCAGGGTAATAATTCTTTGTCAGCTGAGTGTTTTCTAGCCCTTTTAATGCTTTGGGAGAGAGTGGTTTATCTGAACAAAAAAAAACATGAAAAAATTACAGTGCACATCTCTCATTATTCCATCAGGAAAAGACACTGCCACATTATGTCCAGCAAATGTAACTTCACCTCTGTGACTACCAAACTTCAATTGCAGGGTTTGTTTCCCCATTTCACAAAAAACTAGGATAAAACCAGTGGCATGCACAACACTGACAGTAGCCAAGCGAGTCACACCAGAAGCTTCGTACAGCCTCTGCTAACCAAGATCCAGGTTTGCTCCAAAATCTCTAGCAGCAGCCCGGTATCTGTCAATGTTTGGAACTACAGTGTTGCTTCATCTGGCCCACTAAATTTTGGTTTAAAACTGTGTGTCTGTCAGAAATGACAGATACTGTGTTTTTTCACAGGTGATTCACAAGGCACTTGAAGCCAACCCAAATCAATATGCTGACCTCTGATCCCTACAGTCACTTGGGATGCAAAATCCTTCTCTGAATGAAGGTAGATATAAATGAAAAGCTCACAAAACCTTGGAAATCAATTCTCATTCTGCATTTGATAAATCCCTGTGGATGCCTCCAGCACTTGACATAGGTGTACACACACACAGACAAATCCTCGCTCCAATTTTCCTTTCCTAGAGAAGCCTCTTCTCTTGTAGCAGCATGGCTTTAACAGCAACACCATCCCCCCCCCAGACTGGGACAGTCAGGCAGCGCAAGGACCCAGTCCCGGCCACACTGCACACTGAAACAGCTCTGTGCCATGGGGAGCAGCCAGGCTCTCCTGTCTCCCTGCAATCACTCACACAAGGCAGTTACTTTCACACTGATAGCAGGGGAGAAACTTGAAATTGAGTAATTTAGCCTCTTTGTGTACTGTCTAATTATTGCCTTTGTAGTGCTTCCTGTCACTTCCAGCTAAAGGCTCAGAGGACCTCAGCTCCACAGTTATTTCACAGAATATTTCCACCCAAAGGGCACACCTAGGACACAGCAGAGGTATGGACACTGCTGAAAAACAAGTAACTCCATTCAGAGTGACAAATCTTACTGTGGAGGTGGAAAAAGAAGCTCTCTGCCAGCTGCAGCCCCAGCAGTGTTCCTGGGGCAGGGAGGGTTTACTGATGGTCCCTCATTCCTCACTTGCAATACGGACACATCTCCTGAGCATGCAGACACCAGGGCAATGAACCCTCCTGTCACATGAAACGGTGCTGAGGATCTGGAGAGAAAAGCTCTGCAGACAGAACAATCTGATGGGCTCCCACATCAGGATCTAGGGGATACTGGCCCTTCAGTGAGGTACTGTCATGTCATGCAGCTCCCATCTGATTTTCCCTATGGGACTCAAGTTTGCTCTCTTTTGTTTAAACATCTCTCTTCTCCCCTCACAGAGTTAATTAGTGATTCCTGAGTTGTGCCAGACAAGCCTTCAATCCCTGCTGCAACTTTGTGCTCCAGCTCAGACATTATTTCCCAGAGGAAAACAGTGGGAGATGAGATATGCTAACAATGATTTTTTTCATTTAGAATTAAATAAAAACTGACCTAAATCTGAACACTAAATAATGAAATTTTTTCTTCCCTTCCTTGCTGTATTTTTGCAAGAGTAGAAGCAAAGATGTCTAATGGGGCTGCACATTTTGCAGCTATGTCACAGACTCCTGCTGGCATCTCAGTGTTTGAGGCAAGAGCAGAACCTGAACCACAGAACCAGCACCAAGCATAAAATTGGTCTCTGTCCATGGTAAGTCCTCAAGGTACACTAAGGAGTTAAATTGCATTTTGCAAAAAATCAGTTTAATCTCACACAAAGACCTGGGCAGGGGTGAGCTGCTTGAATGGATGTGTAATGCCACAGGGCAGTTGGCCAGGGGTTACACATCATCACCACCCTACCACCTGGGTACAACCACATGGCAGAAAACGTTAAGAACACTCAAGAAAAAGCTCAATAAAGACAGATGTCATCAGACGGATCATCCCCTCCCTCTTCTTTTCTCAATATTGCAGCAGAAGCATCTGGGGGAAAAATGTACTCTGTGAAATCAACCATTACTATGGACAAAAACAGGGACCATGCCCTGTGGCCATGCAGTTTTTGTCAGATTCCACACCCTGATGGTGAGCATCCTGAAAAGCCAGGATCAAACGAATGACCTCATGGCTCCCCAGGACAAAGAGGACCCACATCTATCTCTGTCCTCACCCTCTGACAATATCCCTGCTTCCATACTGCTGGAGCTTGGGGGGAGCAAGAGAAAGGCACAATGTGCTTGAAGAGGGTGAAGCAGCTCTCAAGCAATTCATCCGAAACACTGCGCTTTACCCTTCCACTCATCCTTCCATTAGCCCAACTGCCTGAAGTACACCAACTGTCCTTAATAAATAGCAGCAATTTCCCAAAGGCACGAGGGTCCTCACTACATTATGCCACTCTCATTCAATCAGCCCTTGAAAGCAACTTGCTTACCGGTAGATTTGATTTCTCTGACGTAGTTGCTTGGGAACCAGCCTGTTTTTCCATTCAAGGTGCCTTCCCACCAGCCCCCTTCTTCAACTCGGGTGACATAAATAATGTCTCCTTTGTTAACAGAGAGTTCATCCTCATTGGTCTGCTTAAAATTGAACCTGGCCTTTACCACCAGCTGATGACTGCCATTCTCAGTCATCTCCTAAGGAAAGAAATGTGGAAAAATATCAGCAAATAGTCAAAAAAAGCAGAAACCACTAGGACAAGCCATTTTTCTTCTCTGTTGAGACAGCTGTTTTTCCAGTATTGCTCTGTATAACAACCAATAATACCTTGCTGTTGTGTAAACACAAAGGTCCTCCTTCAGAGGACCACAAGGTCCCTCCCAAGCACTAATTTAGTTTCCCAGGGCAATAGGTGGCAGGTAAGAATCACTCTTCTCATGTCACACAGAGAAACACTGCAGTTTGGAGAAGCTGCGGGACTCTCTCCAACTGAGACAGCAAACCCATGATGGGGATCAGGGGAGAACAACCTCTGGTGTCAACCCAGAGGTACCAATCACACTCTTCTACCCCCAAGGCCATCAAACCCATGACTACACATTAAATAAAGGGTACCACAGGTTTGGATTGCCTCCGTAACACCCTGGCTGGCTGGGAAGCTGTGCCGTCGGAGTCACTCAGGGGGCCTCCAGCCACGGAGTTAAGAGAGGACAGATGTGAACATGGCCCTTTTGACAGCTGATCTGGGGAAACAAAACAACATCTGAGTTTTACCCAGCTGTCCACCATCCCTCCACATCACAGCAAAGCAAAGAGAAAAGCCTGCAAAAAAAATAGAAACAGGACACAACAGTTCAAAAAGCATCTATCAGCGCAAGACAGCAAGTGCATGGCATCTGCAGCATGGGTACTCTCAGTCAGCAGCGAGGGTGGTTTTCTGGGTTGGGATAACCCTTCCATCATGGAAGAAGTTGAATTGCACCCCAAGGCACTCCTAGGTTGTGCCAGCTCTGCAGCCACACATCCAATTGCATTATTTCTTTAAAATTCCCCTTGAAACTGTAGAAAAGTAGAATAGTACTCAGTACTGTGATTTTCCACTGGGAATGTTTCTGGGATCCAAGTAAGCATTGTTGAAGGTGTGTCAAAGTTTAGCTCTCCAGTGAGTGCTCTTAGGTCACATCTGCAGCTGCAGTGTGGGCTATCCCCCTGAGTGGGGAGGAATGCTGAACAGTTGGTCAACACAATCACTCCTCTATTTCAGGAGTCCTTCTGGGTTCATTATCCAGCTGAAAGAGGCACTATTTTGATTGCTGTTCATGGACTGTTGCCATTAGTCATGTGAGAGAGGGATTCAAGCCACGCTGAGGAAGGACAAGAGTGTCATCTCCAGGATATGAACTACCCATGGAAAGGCTCAGATTACCCCAGCAGCTCCTGGAGCTGCCTCCACACACTCAGAGCTCCTTGCTTTGAAAACCAGTCTCTAGGCTTTTTTTCTGTCCCCACCCAATGATGGAGGAAATGCTGCTGCTCTGACACATCTGTTTTCATAATTAATGATTTGTTTCTATATTAATACCCCAAAAAAATTGCCAGAGGGTAAAAAGTTTCCTGTGCAGAGACTGTGTTAGTAGCCTTGTTGCTAAGAGCAGTTCCAGCTCCTGCAGGATCTGGCAGCTCTCAACTCCAGAATCCTGTTGGATGCTGCAGAGGCATAAAAACATGGGATTCAAGCCGCCCAGTAATTCCCAGTATTTCACTGCTACGGTACCCCACATCACACTGTGGGACACCACCCATATCATCTCCCTCCTGTGTCCCATGGTGCTCAAAAGACACAACAGCAGACCTTATAATTTCAGTAAACTGTGAAGGACATTAAGATTGGTCTTGTAGCTTCTCTTCAGATTTTGGGACATTTCTGGATTCCAGAGCTGCGGTTTTCTGCCAGCAGAGGGGACCTCACATGTCCGTGGACCTTAAAAGCAGAACAGAGCAGTCTGCAGGAATCCCTGTGCTGGGTCCCTGGACCATGTTTGGAGTTCTGCCTTGAAAACACTGCAAGAGGAGAGGGTGATACTGCCATGAAATGTGCACAGAAATCTGAAAAGACAATCCAAGGCTGCTTTTTCTCCACTCTCCTCCAGTCTGAGTGTCAGCATGGAAAACTCATTTTGAAGGGGAAGTTTGGTAAGAGTTACAGGAACTCAGCCAGGCTTTTATTCTCCTCAGAGGATTTTCATTTCAATAGGAAAACACCTCATCCTTAGATTGGACCTGGAGCAACACAAACCGCGGGCTCCTGGAGGAAGGACTAGCTTTGGACCATGCCTCTGACTTCCAGGTACTGCTGCATTACAAAGCCCAGCCATGCCATACTCACACACCAGTCTAGCCAGTCCATGCTCCAGCAATGGACAACATCCATTGTAAACCCTGTGTGCTGTCAGTGAGTCAGTTTTCTGTCTTGCCCTGCTCATTACACAACTGCCTGACAACTACATGATGAATTCCCAGCTTCCTGGGCTGCAGGAACCGGGCAACCTCCTGGGCAACTGAAAACCCCTCCCCATGTAAAACCCATTTTGCCAGCAGAGTGGGTTTTTCTCTCTGAAGCATCCTGATGTTTGAGCAGGAGTGGTTTTGGCTGCTCTTGGTGACTCACAGGCCAGGGGCGTGGCTGGCTGCCAGGGTGAGATATTCTTCCCCTGATTCCTTCTTAAATGGAGGGCATAAATCCTGAGTCCAGACTCTGCTTATTCAAGTCATCTGCCACAGACCCACAGAAATGACTCCATTACTGTAGATATTATGACTCTTCCATCCCCTCTCAATCTTCCAAACCTTTTATAAATATCTGCAGCAACCTAGAAACAAATGTAAAACTGCCCTTGACAGTTTGGCAGGGAAGTGTATAATTTATATTGCATCATGACAGTGTCCTATTTTATGCCTGGTCCAGCATGGAACACTGCTGCCATATGTTGCTTAAACTATGGTTAAAATAGCTGGGTTTTCTGCTCGCATTCCTACACTATTTTTGGCAGATGAGCCTTGTCTGATCCAGCACAGCTGGTTTCCTCCCCTGCCCTCTCTTGCAGACAGAAGCATCAAGCTCCATATTGCTGCGTTTTGATGGACAGCTGCTGAACTACAAGTTTATCCACTACAAATGATGCCTCCAGTTATTTACATTAAAAGATCATGAAGACACAAGGATTTGGACTTCAAATGGATGCTTAGAAATACCATCCCAAAGCGTTTCCTTAGCTGACACCTACTTCCCTCTGCCTCCAACCAGGATGCTGGGACGCAGCAGTGCTGCAGGTGTTGGGATGTGCAGACACATCAGAGCCTTGGTGACAGCTGCAGTTGCAGTAGCTGGTACCAGGCTTATCCTGATGCTCCATTCAGCCTGTGGCCTCTGGCAAAACAGACAAACCAGATCATCTGCAGTGGCAGTTTGTAGGACACAGGCTCCTGCTCCTCAGGAATTTGGCCAAGCCATCAAAAAGTAAATGTTTGAGACATGTATTTATTTTACCCTGTACTTTTCCCAAGGGTGCTCTCTGCCTGAGCAGCTAATTATATCGCAGGCATCGAGCATTTTAACATTTAAACACAGAAAGCATATGTTCAAACAGATGTTTGCCATGAAACCAAGAAGATCACAGCTTCTCTATAGCCCCATCAGTAACATATGACGGGAACTATACCGCAGCAAAGCCCTGTCCTGAGCTGAGCTGGCACATGGGGGGCTGGAAGAATGGAGTTGGGGCTGTAAATAAGGGGACAGATGTGCAAATGGCATTGCAGCCTTGCTGTCCTGTCAGCACACACCCTATCACACCCCTCCAGTCCAACAACAGGCAAGGGCAGAGGCAGGAGAGTTTCTCTCTCCTTTTGCTTTCAGAATAGTGAAGCAAATATCAATCATAACAGCAGCATTCACAGAGGTTGCTCCCAGTTGAGTTAACCTACATTTTATATCCCCCATCACACTGAACTGCAAGGGCTTCTACACAGGGTTGGTGGGTGCTGTTAGTAATTGAGTGGTGAAAGGCTCAGGGGATGTGCTGAGGCTGGCTGAGGCTGAATTCCCATTCCCAAACTCCTAGCGAGTGAGCTGCCAGCGGAGTCCTGACTGCAGAACAGGAGCCTCAGAACCAGAATTTCTTCAGAGCAGCATTATACACACAGACACACACACGTACTTGTGTACAAATCATAGCGAGTGGGGGATTTTAATTTTGAAATTTTCTCCTTTAAATCATCTCAAATGTAACCCGCAACAGTGAAATGGAACCCTTCTCCTGGTGCTGGACTTCTGTGGGTGTGCAGGAGTCTGTCCTAAAACGCCTGTACGACAAGAGGCTGTGAACTCTTCCCAGCACCAGGCAGATCTGCTCTTCATCAGCTCAGAAAAGGGACCCTGGTCCCCTCACCCATCCCCAAAGCACCACTGTGCCATCATCCCCCCGTTGAACTTCTCCTCTCACAGACTATGCTACTGAATATAATTTTAAAGCAATCTGTAGGGAACAGCTACATATCTGGGATGGAATCAGGATAAACTGATTTGTTTTGCTTCAGCAGCCTACTCCTGCTCCCAGGGATACAGGACAAGCCATCAGCTTGATTCCCAGATCCAGAAGCCTACTCCATGGAACCAGGGAGAGGAGAGAGAGAAAAACAACAATACAATTGACTGAGCAACTAGCAACAACATTTGTTTTGACATTCAGGAAAGGTATTATGCAGATGGTGCTGTTCTCTTCAGCTTTAAAACACACTCTTTAAAAACTGATATTTGCATTTTGGGAGGTTCATGTTCTTCACATTAAGGATCTCTTATGTTGACCTACTTGGAGGTCCCTTAATGCTCAAAACTGAGCAGAGGTCCTTCAGTGTAAAGTGATAATTGAACTCTGCAGAATTCACACAGCAACTTTCAAACATCACATTTTAACCCAGACTTGGTAGAAGCCTGAAATGTCAATCCCACCATCCACCAACAGTCATCAGTGCTGGCATCCCAATTTGACAAATCTCCAGAAATCACCACAAAGTAGGAATTAACAAAAATTAAAAACTGGCCCTGCATACACACAAGAAATAGTTTGAAAGGACAACAGAAGAACCCCTTTTTCTTACCTTCAGTAGCTTTATTTACAGCTGTTAATGTGCTCAGGACCTTGGAGAACTGAGCTCCAGTGTACAAATCATGTGGATCAAACACCTGTGAAAGATGAACTCAGTCAGTCGAGCTCAAAACATCTCACACTGGCTGCTGAAGCCCCCAAGGTGCTGGAGGGTGACAGTGAGGACTAGGCAGCCCCTATGTCTCTACAGGGAAAGGGTGATCATTCAGGGCTGACAAGTCCCATTTCCTTTACAATCAGAGAACTCCTGGGGCACCACTAGCAGGCACCGTGGGAAGGGCAGGGGAACCCAGAAGCATTTGGAGTGTAAAGCAGAGAACAGTGAAGGAATCAGTGCTCTCTGCAGAGCAGAGCCTCCTCTGAAAATCACCAAGAAGGTTATTGCTGGCCTTGAGGGAAGGAAAGATTTTGTTGCTATTTTTGTCATCAAAAGCTGAAGAGATTGAGGCTGTACATACAGATCTATGTATAAACACACACATATTTTCCACAGCAGAATTAACACACATGGAATTTTCTGCTATTGCAATACGTAGTATATTGACACTTTTTTACAGGAAGACAAACACTGTTATCTTACATACAAAAATTTCACCCTAAAGGATTTAGTGTTGCTAATCCTCAGTGGTGAAACAGAAATATGTAGTTAGCAAGGGCTAACCTGTTAGCAAGACTGATAACGAGAACCTTCCATACTTCAGAAATCACCACCAGTACAATGAGGGGCAGTCTGACTTTCCAAAACACTTCAACCCCCTCTAGCACCTGAAAAAATGCTCTCAGCTTCATAGAGACTGCACAAATCCCACCATTAATGAAGCAAAGATAAGAGACATAAAAAGTCCCTCTTGTTGGTACCACCATGGCACCATCTGCTAATCCCCAAATACATGTTGTCTTGTAGATGGAGACCACAGATATACAAATCCAAGGAAAGGTGATATTAAAGCTCTCCTGGCAGACACCATCTAATTACAAACATTTCCAACACACTAAAGAGTGTATCCTGCTAAATAAGGACACAAGTCTTAATTACCTTCAGGCTAGTACTGCCCTTTAAAACAGCCCTTTCTTGCTTTCCACACAGAGCTCCTTGAGTACACTTGGCATATTTCAAATAGGAAGGGGACTGGCCTCTCTCCCAACCCTGGATGCTTGTGGCATCTCCTCCTCTTGACAGATACACCAGAACAGCACCAAAGTCAGACAGTACAAAGGCTGCTCTTTGTTGAGAATGTGTTTTCTGATTAACTCAGCTACTCAATACTGAGAGACATGCTTTACCCGAAAGATATTTAATCCATGCTTAGCATGGGGACAGTTTGCAGTCATTACAAATATTAAAACCTGTAGCTACACAGCTCCAATCACATCTACTGCTCTGCACATTCCAGGGGCATACCCACCTACCTTGGGCTGTTTCTGAGCTGATTTATCAACCTCACTTGGGTTTGCTCCTTTGGAGCAAGTCCCATCCCCTCTGCCAGCCGGTGCATGGAACCAGTTTTCCTGCCCTGCAATTACAAGCAGTGATATCCAATCATAGCCTTCAGTCCTAAGCAGTGATGCTCCTTGGAAAGGGAGATGGTAACAGAGAGCCTCGGGGTGCACTGACCCCCTTGGCAGCTGCTGGAGCATGGGACGTTACAGTTGCACAAGAGGAAAGTAAACAGCCAGGCTGGTTTGTTTGCATGCATCTCTGGTGTGTCATTTTCTCAGCCATACTCTTTTTCTTCCACTTCAGTAATTCCAGAAAAATAAAATTCTGCCTTGAATTAACACACGTTTTTCTGAAAGAGCAAAGTAGTAAAATAGATCCCAAATCCTTCAATGCCGAGAATAATGCTGTAAGCTCAGAGACATCAGGCTGACAAAGTCCAGATGAAAATAGTGGGCAGAAAGATATGCAAAAAATTTTAGCATAATAAAAAGTAATAACATTGAGAACATCTTCATGGGGAAATTGTCTGGAACAGCTACTGTGGAACAGTGGCTATGTGAAAACTCTTCTGGGTCAGCTACTGTAACGTAAATATACTCTGCAGCTTGTTCCAGAATAAATTCCTCATACAGAAAAGTCCTCATTAATGAGCTAAAAATTACTTTTTCCAGCACAATCCATCAACAATTCCATTCATAACTAAAAGACAAGCTCCAGTTAGAACACAAATAGAGGCAGAAAAGGCTCTTTCACTTCTAACACATGGAAGATCAGGTGGATATAACTAAAACCGCATTTAAATCTACACCTGTCATCTGAGGATTTTCATTAAACCGCTGCTCTGACTTCCAGAATCACAGACTGCAGCTCCCCTCGGTAAAACGCTCCGGCTGTTTCGTCAAGCATCGCAGTGGGCAAGAGAAGCTCTGCACTGCCGCACCGCCAGCCTCAGGCAGCGAGGGGATTTAGTAGGTGCTTCGCGACCAGAAGAGCACCCGGCTATTCGGGAAGGATGAGAACAGGAGACCCAAACCCGGGTGCGGCTAGCAGGTTATCAGCACCCACAATTTCAGTCCCGCGACGGGAGGCGCAGAAAATTTAGGGAAAGTCGGGTGGTGCTCTGAGTCCGAGCTGTCCACAGCTGGACAACCCCCGGCAAACCCCCAGCTGGGTGCCAAGCCCGAAGCCCGGCGCGCCCGCGACCCCTCCAAACGTGAGGACGGGGGCTGGAGCCGCCCGTCCCCCGGAGATGTGGCCCTTCGGGCGCTCGCTGCCCCGGCTGCTCCCACTGGACCTGCCTCTGCCTCCAGCTCCGCCAGCATCGCCGGGCGGGCGGCGGGAGCGCCGCTGCCTCCGCGGGGCACCGGAGCACAACCATCGCGCCCGCTCC
>VYXF01010462.1:96105-181482 GCA_013397295.1 Polioptila caerulea
AAAAAAGAAAGGGAAAAAAGGAGAAAAAGAAAAATTTAAAAGGACAAGGAAGGAATACCCACGCCATTGAAACAGTAATTGCAGCAGGTTTGCACCACTGTGAAGAGAAACACTGCAGGAGGGCTCATAGATGAGGCACACTTCATTTGAGACGGTGAGACGTGTCCTCTGCTGCCTGTGCCCATCTGTTTGGGGAACATCGTCCTGCAGGGAACAGGAAAATCCTTGCCTAGTCCTTTGTCTCAGCAGAGCTGGGTTGACAGATGTTCTTATAATTTGGATCAAATTCTAGCACTGAAAAGCTGTTGCAAAGTTTTGGACACAATCTCATTGTTTCACCTCATTACAACACTTGCCTCGTTAGAGAGATGGGGTGATTCCCCTGCCTGCCATCTCTTTTAGGACTACCACACATGAAATCGCAAAAGATTTCAGGCTTCAGTCCTGGGCTGAAGCTAAGGAACAGTGTTGTTATTTATACTCTGCTATGAAGTGGATTCTTCCAGCTCACGCCTCCAGCCTGTAAAATGGCTTCAACTTAACGAAGCCAAGCCCATAGCAGGAGGGTCACAGAGTGTCCTTGTACCCCTATGTCCAAATGTTTCACTGCTCCTGTAAAACGAGAAGAGTTGCTGTTTGCCTCACTGTGTCTTTCTTCCAGTTCCTGAGTTACCAAGACAACAAAGGGTAGGAGGGAATGCGTATGTGTAGCTCTGAAAGAGTAACCTCTATGCATTCCCTCCTACTGGGAAAGATTGGCAAGCAGTGTCTGTTCAATGGAAAGTGGGACTTGGGTTTCCACCAAAAGCTGCTGGAAACCCCACCTTTCACACTGACCACCTTTCCTGCATGCTGGCAATGCCCAGTGAAGTGGTGTATTCCATGGCAGTTGGACAAACATCCATGACAAAAGCAAATGGAAAGCAGAGTACAATGAAGCCATGGGACTCCAGGATGGCCTGCTAGCATCATGTTTGAGATTCCCCAGGATGAGGTCCTTTTGTACAAGTCAGCATCCAGAAAACAAGTCGTGAACTCTCATTTTCCTCAGAATATCCTCTTTTGCTCACATCCGCAAGAGGAACAGAATATTTGACCTTAACATGCCCTTATCAGTCTCAAGACAGAAGCGGCTCAGGTCCAGCCCTAGGGTACTTAGTCATATCTAACGAGCAAGAATTCACTGCGGCATTCAGAGAAGGGCAGAATTTGGAGACCCATCAGGGTTTGATTTTCATATCCATGGTTTGGGTAAGCAGCAGGACGCTTGTCAAGGAATTCAACTGTATTAAACCCAGACCTTTCCTGATGTTACCTTTCCTCAGGCTGTTGCTGAACAGAACAGAACCCTATTCGGAGTTCATCTTCCTTTTACCCAATACCTGATCACTGCAACTTAAATGTTGGTAGATCTTGGAAGCAGAAGGTTCTCTGCCTGTTTTGGTGCTCCAGACATGCTTCCAGAGTTAAATTAACGCAGTAAATCTCCTCCTAAAGGGCAATGGCCCTTTCCAAGGCAAACTAGGCATCAGGCATGAGGGAGGATCACCCGTAGGAATGCTGCTTAGAGTCTCCTTGTCAAGATGTTCCAAGCAGAGCAGCTTTTAGAAGGAACAGATGGCAGAGGCTTTGCCTGGGAGGACTCAGAAAAGCTGGCAACACAGAAGAGTCGGAAGGAAGCATAAGCACTCTGCCTGTGCCTTGTCTTGCCCACCATCTCAGCTGTCCTACCTTGAGCCTTCTTCTGCATGAGGCTACAGAGAGGAGCTAGGAAGAAGCAAAATTCATGTCTTCACTTGGCGTTCTAATATGAACATATTTTGGAAAAAAAAAAAAAATTGTTTTCATTTCACTGCAAAATTTAAACTCAAGCTAGAGAGGTTCAAATTTTTATCCAGCTTTTGAGGTCTCCTCTCACAGCAAATGGGAGAGGCACACATGAGCATGAGGGAAGTTACTGAAGGCTTAGACTATTTCAAAGATTAAGTGGGTTATAAATTAGAAGAAAAAAGAAGTCAGAAACCTTGAATTTATTAAAGCCAAGGAACAAAAGGCACATGGAGGATCAGAGGAACACCAAGAGATAGACACAACATGTTGCCTGTTTTGAGTATCTGAAAACTCTGGAGTGTGATCGCAATATTACAGAAAGAGCTTTCAAATCTAAGAGATGGCACTGCATAATAGGTGAGGACTGTTCCCCTGTCCTACCTTTTAGCTGTTTAGGATTCCTATTTTTAAAAATACTTTCCACTACAACCATTTTTAGTTTGCAAATAGAAAAATAAACTCTCCGAAAAATGGAGGAAATCACATGGTCAGTACCAGAAGACTGGCAACAACAGATATCTGATGCTATAGGCTTTCAGAGATTATAAATCTCTCTCTATATATATATATGCTCTTAAAACTGTGCTGCTGCAGCAGGCTCCAAGAAATGCATCAGTGGGCAACAACAGACCAGGGAGACAGTTCTGGGATGAGCACATTTTCATGCTGATTAGCTAAAAAGCTCTGAAGAGAAGAAAGGCCCTTTCCTTGTTTTCAAAGGAAAAAAAAAATGTAGGAACAGAAATATTGTGGGTTAGACTTTTCTCACTGTGGTGCATGGATATTCTGTATATTGTATATAACATGCCCAAGGATGCTGTCCCTGCTTCTGTCAGAATTTGTCTTCAGAATATTTTTTTTCCACAATCTTGAGCATATTTCAAACAAGATAGTGATGACACTATGACACTTTAGTTACAGGTTTCTTTTTTTACTGTAGGAATTTAAGTGTGACACAGAAATCTTCAGATAGTAAAAAATTTGATGGCAAAATTATTTGAACTCTGAAGTGGTTCATTTAGACTCTGATCTTGCAAATACAAGCTATGGTTAAGCATGAGAATCTACAAAGATAGGATCAGAATGTCATCTATTTATCTATTATAAAAGCTGTCTTTTTACTTCAGTAGGATTATTTTTTTGTGTAAGGAACAATTTAATGTGTTTGGCAGAATCTTACACAACAGTTGCATAGGATAAAAAAAGTAATGCAGTATTAAGAATACTTCACCTTCCCATTAAAGGAAGGCTGAAACCTGCAATTCCTTCTAATAACAACCCCCCCCCCCCCAAAAAAAAAAAAAAAAAAACAAACCCAAAAAAAACCGAAACAAACTTAAAAAACAGGTCCAGGTTGAAGTCTGTTTAGGCAGACCTTCTGTTACTGCTGCATGCTTTGTCTCAAAAGACGAGAACCTGTTAAGCTCAGTCAATACACTGTTTCCAAATTCCCCAGACTGAGTATTAAATCATCCATGCTCTGATACATGTTATTAATACAAAAGATGAGGAATTGATACCAACTTTTCCCCTCTGATATCTGGCTTCCTTTGATATGAGCCTTTGATATCCTTCCTCTGACATCAGCCTTCCAGAAGGCTGCTCAAACTGGAATGTCACAATAAAAGAAAGGAGCTAAGCTGACTTACCTCCACTTTCAGAAGTGCGCAGCCTTTCAAGAACTCTTGAATATTACTGATGCAATCAGCTTCATTTTTAGGCTCCAGGCAATACTAAAGAAAGAAAATCCACTGATCTCATTGCATTGCCTGTGCTGACAAGGCCTGCATGAATATTGACATGTGCCTTTTATACTGAATTAGGGAAGCTTCTTCAGGGGGCGGGTGGGGGTGGCAGGCAAGCTGTTGAAGCAGGAAGAAAGCCACTGGAGGAAGTGATGCACACATTGAAACGGTCAGCATCTTGTTTTGAATGCCAGCATATGACAGTGCCCTAAGTGACAGTGGGAAATTGATGACCTTTAACAGCACACTGCCCTGAATCACCACATGTAAGAAAAAAGGAACCAGCAAAACTGATTTCTGCATAATGAAAGGCTCCTTTCTTATAGGGTGGAGAACCTGTTGTGTGATTGGGTTTTTTTCAAAGCTTCTCTTCTGTGTTGCCAGTTCCTATCTCTCATTGGACTCCTTCCCTTTTTCTCCTTCAGATTCTTATCACACTCCTGGACTGTGAATACATGCCTTGTCAAAATGCTACAGGAGGCATTCACGTGGCTTCAGTACCAACGGATTTGCTGGTCTTGGGACAGACCAAACAGCACAGATGCAACGGGTTATTTGCTTATTCCTGTTCCAATCTGCTTCTCCAGTGCATTTCCTGACTAACAAAGCATGTTGCAGTAAGAGTTCTGAGTGAATTTATTACAATTGTAACTAATTATATTTATGTAAATACTGACACACTGCATATTCTTTCATTCAAAACCAGTATATTCTGATCTCTGGTAGACCAATTATTTCCTGCCAGTGACTGAACACGTGTAAGTGAGCCAACTGCAACATTGCAGGTTTTTTTTCTGGATGTAGAAACAAAATCAAAAGAATCATACACTCATACTTGGCTCTCAGTAAGAAACTTAGAATGTTTAACACCTCTCTCTGAAACTCCTTGCTCCTCTCACTTACCAGAGTAACTAGGCCTCAGAATGCCCAGGGCAGAGTTTCACTGAGCAGGGCTCTGTCTCAGGGTAGCAAAATACATCAGAAAGCATTACCTTTTCTGCAGATCCCGGAAGAAGCCGCTTAATGAGCTTGCAAAGCACAGTTCCATCCTTCAGAGAAGTTTTCAAGAACCCCTCTGGATCATCTACTATTTTCTTAGGGGAATTTAAGACTCCTAGTGAAATAAGCCACGTTACAATCTGTTCCTCTGGATTCATGGCGGAGAGCTCTGCCCGCCAGCACTGTTCTCCTCTACAACAGTGTACTGCAACCCACATCCGTGATTACATCTTCCTGCTGCAGCTCAAGTGTGAAACTATTTTTTTTTTTTTTTGAGTTGGTTGGTACAGAAACCAAATCTTAAAAGAAGTTTTTAACTCTAAGGTAAAAGCCTGTTGTTAAAATAAAATAGTTTCTAGCACTCAGCAGGAGATAGGGAAAGCAGATTGTTAACTACATCTTTGCAGAATTATTGAAAATGCAAGTATTTTATTTGAATAGTTATTACACCAAAAATATCTAACTTAGGGACTTCCTCCTTGTGGCAGCTGGCACCCTATCACCTAGTAAACTTGGTCTGAACTTAAGGTTACTGCCCAAAGCAATAAACTTCTTAATACTTTATATGACAATGTATTTACAGTGTTAAAACAGAACTCATAATGGAAATGGCTTGGAGGAATGTTGCACTAGATATTTTCAACTTTGTGTGGTAAACCTAGTTATTAAAATTGCCTTTTACAGTACTTTTCCATTTTCTATTGTCTGATTTTTGAAAATAAATTCTGATCATGCACTTTAAGTGTAAATAGTGCTTCTCTTCAACTGCTGTGTAGAAGTCCACATATAATCCAAAATAGTTATTTAGAAGATGATAATCTCTCAAAACAATAACCTGAATAACTTCAAAAAAGTCAGGAATATTTATGTCATCCAAAGCTGAGACTAAAATTCCCAAATGTTTTACTTGTCTTATTAAGATGTACCTTTCCACCACCACTTCAGGACCTACTGAAGGTAGTTTTTCACCCTGACCAGGGCAATATTAACAATCACTACTCATCACAGCAAGTCAGAAAAATCTTTGTAACTGCCCTTTCATAAGAACAGATGGAAAATTAAGCAATTCTGTTGATGATGAAGTTGGAACATCAGGGCTTCAAGCCATCCAACAGGAACAAAGTATCCTAGAGACCAGGATTTCTTGGTTACAATGTTCTGAGCCAATTCCTACCCTGTTACTTAAAACAGCTGTTTTGAAGAACCCAGTGTTACCAAACTACTTACGATTTAAAGGGTCAGGAAAAACAGCAGCAGAGGGGTAAACTGTACACAGTAAATGTGCATGGTTTTGTCTCCACTTGGCAGGTCTTATGGCTGGTACTGGCACCTACCTACGGACCAATATTAACAGCCACCAGTAAATCAGAACTGTCCTTTTAGGTTTAGACACAATTCTGACCTTTTTCAGCACTTCAGGATGAGTTCCAGGTCTCTAGTGTGGAAATATTCATAACACATGGCTGCAGGCACTGTGAATTAAGTGGGCTACAACTCAATCATAGCTCATTGCTTTTTGGTGAGGCACGTTTACAAATATGAGTGCAAAGTATTTCAAAATTATGACTAATTGGCAATTCAAGTTGTTTTTTTTCCCAGTTGTCATGAGCATTACAGCTTTGCAGAAAGAAATACATACACTATCCGCTTTTGCAATTTTTTTTTTTTTTTTTTAAATCTGTAGGCAGCCAAGACAAGTGCTAATGCTCATTTATCAGTGGGGACACTCATTTGGATATAGAAGACACCTCAGTCACCTCATCAGAACACAGCAGTTTCTGAAGCAAAGAGAAATACTTCCACCACAGGGAGAACCGCACACCTGCCTCACTGAAGCCAGCGTTACAAACCTGAACACGAAAGTACTTCACCCACTCCCTCCTCTAAAGCAAATCTTTGGTATAGATGGGTGGGTTTAGTTCTATGATTATTTCACATGCAGCTGCTGCAACCAAGCAGATATTAATGTCTGCAACTACAATTAAATGAAAATGCTTCCCAGATCTTGAGCACTTACCAACTGCTTGAAAGACTGACAGATACGGATATTCAAGAAGTCCAAAACTTTATGGAGTTTTTGATTAGCCACTTCAATCCCAAACTCATTTCCTTTAGAGTCCTTTCTGAACACATTCCAGCTTGTTTACCCACTCCCATACAAAAATCAATTCTGTGGCAAACCCAGGGTATGAAGGTAGAGCCACTAAGGAAGGAATAATGTCTGGTCTGGTACTTGGAAAGGCTTCCCCTTTTGCTATTTGCTGGCAGCAATAAATCAAGTCAATCACCTCTTGCAGAGTCAACTTAGTTACAAATACTTATTTACAGCCGGATTTATACCAGTGATGACTAAATAGCACAGTGCTACTTTAAAAGGGGGAAACTTTCCCATACCCAAATACCAAGTCATTCCGGCAGCATACACATCAGGACAGCAGTGACAGGAGCAAGTTAAGAACAGCAATCACATGTTCAGAAACCATTTTTGAGTGGTTCTTCTCCAAGTCACACATGCTTAAGTCATTCACTCTTTTTTTCCAGCAGAAGGAAAATACTCAACCACATATACAATACTCAAGCACTGGAATATTTGTCTGCTGCAGAATCTACTGATACATTTCAACTGGTAGCCTTCAATGACAAAATGTGTCTCTGTGCATGAGCTAATACTGTAGATCAGGGTACATTCTCATTAATTAGAATTTTAGGCAGGCACTGATCTTACAGTGGCTGCCATTTTGGCACTACACTTTAAGTACGATGATCCAGTTCAGCCTGACTAGCAGCACTCAAGACTGTAAGCTAATGCTGAAAAAGGAGTCTCAAAGTACAGTGTTACTCCTTCTTGCAGAACAGATATTAAAAACATTTTTTAACAATAACCTTCCAACACATAACACTAGTAATCTTTACCATCATCCAAATGTCTCTGAGTAAAACATGTTTTTCTTTTTAATTAGACAAAAAATCCCCAAACCCATAATACTTGTTAACAGTAAATTTATTTGCCCTGGGAAATACTGCAATTCTATTCATGTGCTACAGATTTACTCCTAGAATCTGCAGCCCATAACTGAAGTTTAAAGTGATATCCTTACCCCAAACATGAAGTTTTAAATCTGTAGACAAGGTATGCATGTTTTTTCTTCTTTAGCTATTCATTATGTACTGAGGGTTGTTTAAATGAGATCAGTTTATGTCTATCACAAAAGTCAGTATAAATTTTATTATCCATGATTGTTTATGAGTTTTCTACATTAATGTCTGAAGACTCCTGTCACACACATTGGCCCATCAACATGTATATAAGAGAAAAATGCATCAAAATCAAGACAAAGTTTTGAAGGAAGCACCTACTGCCAAGGGCTGTCCAGTGTACAAAGAGGAACACTAATTATTCTGGGCATTCATCACTAACATTGTCTCAGTACACCAACACTCCCCTCCTCTCATTCAGAAGGTTGGGACAAAACTGTTAATGTAATATAGAACTCTCCACAGTTTCTTGGTGAAATCCTCCGTATTCAAGAGAACTAAGACTCACTTCTGTGTAACTTGCTCTTTTTATCAGCATAAATGGCAAGCACACACGTAAAGGGCAACCCAAGTTTTTCACTGCTGTAGGATGTCTGTGCAATGAGCAACGAACCAGCTCACTGCAGGCTGTTGGAAAGTGCCAGCCATAGAAGACAGCGATTGGCTTCCACCAGAAATTTTATGTATGTCCAAGAGATCGGTAGTGCTACCTCCAAAGGCAACTCCTGAATGCTTACACAATCCCCTAGAAAATGGTGGGCAACACTACACTCAAAGCCAGGCTGTATCAGTTGTGATTTGTTATCCTTCGATTTTCCAATGCATATCCACTGCTGCACTGCCACCTTCTAGTCACTGTAACTGGAAAAAGGAAATGCAAGTTAGTACCCTCTCAGAAGCCAAGAGACAAAAAAGGTGAATTATCTTTAAATTAGTTTTATATATACAATTAATACATTTGGATTGTATTTGATCTGTTCCAACAGTATGAAAACACATCAATAGCTAACTACGATAATCTATACGCCCTGAGGACTTGTATTAATGCACACTCCTTGTACAACACTGTCTCCAGGGCAGGTGCTAAGTACTGCAATTCCTGTGTGTATTTCCCCTTCAAATTCTACCTATCACAAAATCCCACCAGCTCTTGATAACCTCAGCATACTACTCAAGAGTTCTGTAACACACTGGTATACATATTGGTACCAATCCATATGTAATAATGGGCTATAAATTAAATAAAACTTGTAATCAAGGGAAGGTAAACAGTTGGCAATTCCAATTACATCCTGACTTTCCACGAGGCTATTATTACCTTCCTTGCCACAAGTTAAGGCCTATTTACTGCTCCCTTAACATTGGTACCATGCCCATTAAGAATGCAGAAACATTTAGAAGCTGAAGAGAAAGCTGAGAGTGCGCTTTTGTCTCTAATATCTGTATGTATTACAACATGGTCACAACAGATTTACTAGGCTTAAAAAAGTGGGTAATACTAATGTAATTTTTTTTTTTTTAAAGAGAAGCCTTTTCACTTGTTAAGAATAATGAAGCTTCAGCTTCCCACTTAACAGAGAGAACTGAGGTGCACATACACAAAGTTTATGTGAAGTTTAGAACATTCTGACACAACCTATATGATGATTTGTCAGTGTCTTTTGAAGTCTCCTAGAACACTGCATAATAAAGAGAGCATTTAGTGTCTTTTTTTAGAGGATTCAAGACCTGGATCTGGTCTATAAATTATAGACCAGATAAAAATATAAACTATATAAATACAAAAACTATAAAGTTAAAAACTGACTCTTGATGGCTTTTTGCAGGTGGGTGGAAGAGTAAAGACCTATTAGGACCTTTTAGATCTATTTCCCTAATCTACTTTAGTGGCACACTAATGACATCAGTGATTTTTGAATGAAAAAGGTTAGGTTTTCTTAACCTTTAGAAACACCTATTGTGAAGTGTTCAATAAGGCTCAAATTTAAATATTTTAACAGTCACATCTTAAAAGGAAAACAACGAAAAGGACAGCACTTGCTGGCTGAAATTTCTTTAAGTGTCAGAAAAATAAAAAGCGGGCAGGGCAGTAGCTTCTGTTTTGCTTAACTACATGCATCCCCTGAACAGAGAACACTCATGACGATTCTGTATTTTATCTGAAACACAATCCAGTACCCTGAAACAAAGCATGTTTTTCCTTTATCATCAAGGTAACAGCACGATTTTATCAGGAGTATTTATAAAACATTACTGGCATATTCTGACAACGGCATTGCACAGTAATTGAGTTGCTGTTACTGAGACTCTGTAAGGAGAATGAATTGTAACCCAACTGAGGTTACAAACATCACAGAGTATACAACAGAACCTATCCTTCCTACACGACAGGATTTCCCTGATAACAGTGACTACCTGTCAGATAAACCAACTGTACAAACTACAGCTTCTTCTTGTTTACCATTCAAAAGTTGGTTGCCAAAAGTAGAATTTGAAACTAACAGCAAAATAGGTTCTAACTTTTACAGACTCAATAAGGAATTACATAAGAGTACATGTTTCTTTTACATAAATGCTTCTCTCAGAAAAGGCAGGTGTCCTTATTCTTTAATCTGTATTACGTTTTACCAAATTCTTCACACACTGTAAATTACTTTCATTTTTAACTAACAATTATTTACTAGAGAAATTTGATTTTCCAGAAAGCTGGATTAGCTTTAACAGCCACTACCACTTTTTTCTTATGAGTTTTCAGAGAAACTGAAGAAAGCCACACTTTCACATAAAATCTGAAGACAGCTGCTCTTGAATCTTCTTGAAAAATAATTTTAATAGAGTATGCTTCAAAGCCACGAAACACAGCTGTTCTACAGTTTTAAACCATTCTGGAGGTGCCTGAATTCTGCAACTTAATCCCAGGACCTCTGCAAAGATCAGTTCCTAATCCAAGATTGTATTCAGTCTAATTGCCCATCCTGCACATTTAACAAGACTGATTAAATGTCTACACTGACATTCATTATTACAACTCTGATTTGATAGTCTGCACTTATAAAAATTCATACTTAGCACTTTCTGTCACATGACTTGAAGTGCAGTTGTAAATATGCTCTTCTCTAGCTGTACCCAGATCAGCTGTGTTTTTGGAAATTAGTGTCTTGCTGCCATTACTACCTGGTTGGTTTACTAAGCCTTTTTAAGCCTCCTCCTTTCAAAATTTAAACAGAACTAAAAATCAACACTTAGCCATGAAGAACATCCATTCAAACCTACAAACACAATGACCAGGAAACTTCCTTGCAGCTATTACAATGCTGTAATATTTACCTTACATATTGGTACAGGCACCAATCATGTCTGCCATCAATAAAGATGAACCAGCATTATTTCAGTGGCATCTTCTAGAAGTTATCCCCCTGCAATTAAGAGAAAAGACAACAAATTGAGAAAAACATGTTTTACAGTACAAGTTATCTTACAGTAATTGCCCCCATTTCAAAACAATGGCACAAGTTTGATTTGCAGATTATTCGGTTGCAAGTTTTTACTACTTCTTTAAATGGTGGAGGAGTCACTGGTTTGGAATGGACTGGAATGGCTTAGAGAGAGGTTGCATGGCATATGGATTCTCATTCCTTTTCAATGGTGCACTGCCATGTTAAATCCATAAGTTGAACGACAAAATTTACTGAGGATTGAACAGTAGTACAAAGGTTTTGGGTTTGTGTTTTTTGTTTTTTTTTTTAGTTGGAGATCTTCATGTTTACTATATTCAAGAGTATCTTTTGAACTTCATGGTTTTACCCGAGTTATAACAACTTGCCACAGGCTCTGCCACATGTACTGGGTATCCCTGTAACGCAGTGTCAAACTAAACACTTAGGCATCCAACTAAACGCCAAGTTTGCATTTCTTGCTTCCAACTCCCAATAGCTGAGCTGATATTTGTCAATCTAAACCAATTCCTGATTTCACAAGGCTTTAATTTTGTTAATATGCTGTATATGCAGCCTCTTTAAGCATCTTCAGAGAGACACTGGTCACAAAATACCCCCTCCCCACTCTAACATGGCAATATTCTGTCTACAGTGAGCTGCATTACAGCTCAAAACTGGTGCCATAAATTATTTTATTCAAGAATTGTTGAATTTGGAAAATTTCTAATGTATTGGGGAATTTATTTTCCTTTTTTTCTTAAATCTAAGATAGCATTTCCATTGCCATGACATGCAGCTTGTCTTACTGTACTAGGAGAAGGTAACTTGTTTCAATTTTGACTTAGACTGAAAAACTAGTTTGCTTTGCTTACCATCTTTGCTGTTTCACAGGCATTTGATGCTCTTAATCAGCTGTGGAATGCTGAAAGATGCCCTTATTTTAGGAAGCCATAAGCCTTTGAGAAGTTGGAGAGAAAGACTTCTTAGCTTATCTTATTTTCTCCTTTGGAATCAAAGGTGGTCCTTTAAAAGTGAAACACTACAGAGTTGCAAAAATTTGAAACAGTATGAGTAAGCATCGTTTTGCAGGTTCTTTGATGGAACTGGTCAATGGTTTGTGGTTTGTTGTTTTTTTAACAGTATTTTGTAGCTGACTTACATGAACATGATTTTTTTTGCAGGAGAGATCTTTTTAAACTCCCTATGAAACAGTAGGAAGGCAGAATTTTATCCACTTGCTTTTTCGGATTAAGTGAATGAAATCCTCTATTTTTCTTTACACAAGGATCTGAAGGCATTTTGTACTGGGAATACTGCGACTTCAAATTCTAGGCACAACTGAGCTTTATGTGGAATCATCCCCACCACCCTCCAAATCACAAGCAATACTTTCAGAATGAGATGCTGAACATGTAGAGCAATCCATCTCCATGTTAGATGGTTGGATGTTGGGTGGAAGATCTTAAGAACAGCTTGTTCCATTCATGACGAAAATCAGATGGAAGTGTGGCATTTCAGGGAAACTTTACTTTGAAAATTACAACACTAGTACACAGCTCAAGCTTATACATTTAACATTTGCTTTCTGAAAGAAATGTTAACAATTTTGAAATGATATTAAACATTGTTTTAACTTTTTCTCACAAAAGCATAAAAGTCATGGAGGGGAAAACTTAACAGGCAACAATAAAAAAAGGTTAAAAACAATTTTTCCTTTTAGTAGTCCTCTGGTAGTAAAGATAGAACAGCTTCCACATTTGAGAAATGATCTGTCTTGGTCCAAAAGTTTAACAGTGTTTTTAGTATCTGCTTCTGCCTCCACCTCTATCGGATCTGCTTCCACCACGGCCACCACCTCTGGGTGCCCCGCGGCTTGAACTACTGTAAGAATCCCGAGGAGGTGGATAGCCCCTTTCCATGGAGGGGGGAAGACCCCTGTCTTGTCTTCCAACACGATCACGGCCACTTGAGTAGACATCACTTCTGCTGCTTGAGTAACTTTCTCGGCTTCCATATCCATCTCGTGTGCTGCCGTAATCATCATAGCGACTGCTTCCACCATATGATGGCGGGGGCCCTCGAGCAGGTGGAGCACTACGTGAGTTACCTGCAGGGTCAATGGTCAGGTAATATGGCAACACCATAAGTTATATAGAACAATTTCAAATCTGAATTTACAGAATTGCTGTATTAAAATGTTTACTGATACTCTTTTATGTGTATTGAGATGGTCTTAATAGAATCTGCCACATTAACGGTATTTTAAGTGGGGATTGCATATCAGGCAGTGAGTGGATTTAAAGACTCTGAAGGACTGAAGACGGTGTTTGTTTATTCAGGCAGGCTCTTTAACTGGGTATTCCAGAACAGCTTGTTATTTTAGAGAAGAAACTCAGCCATATTTTCCAGAGACAGCTGTCATTCTGAACTGTAGACTTTGCTTCTTTAGCTTATAGCTTATTTAACAAGACGATCAAATGATAACCAACTGCACTTTCACTGTAGGGGAAAAAAGTGTGCCACTTCCCTCTAAAACACAAGCAACCTAGTCAAAGTCAGATTTCACGACACCTGTACATATACACGATCCTCAAAATGGATTCTTACCGTAACTCTCATATGAATCTCTGTAGGAGCCTCCACTTGGATGATCCGAGTAGTCTCTGTCACGTCCACCACCGTATCCGTCACGATCACTATAGGAGGAAAGACTACTAAGACTTAGTACAAATCACTAACATCACAGCAAGAATAAAGTGACAGGGAAAAAACTCCAGCAGTAGGTACCTATATCCCCTGGAGGGGTATTCATCACGTGAACTGGAATGACCGTAATCACGATATGCGTAATCTCGGGGAGGTGGTGCGTAGTCCCGGGTATCCCTGGAACTGGGATAATCTCTGCTTGAATAACTATGAAGAACAAAAACTGATATGTTAGCTATATGTCCTGCCACAGAAGGTCTGGAATCAAGAGCCTTCCCCAAACAAAACACACTTCACCAAAACAAAACAGTGTAAGAATTTACCTGTCTTTAGTGCTATAGCCATCATCTCTTGGAGACATGTAGACATCTCTCCGTGACGGCATTGGCTCCCTGCGCGGAGGACCGCCATAACCGTCTCTCCCACGAGACACAGGAGCTTTAGAGAAACAGTCCATTTAATTAGCATTTAGCCATGCAGAACACTCAAGGCGAGTGCTAGTAAATAGTTTAACGCAATTTAATAGTATCTCTGGAGCCTACATTTAGAACACTTTACATTTCTCCTTGTACAGTTTTAAAGCAGCACTAGAAGAAACATATTCAAATTGCACCAAATTGTTCCCAACAGCTACAAAATTATATTGGTATGAAAGGAACCAAAGATTAGAAAAACAATACACTATCCCACATCAGACTGAAGTCAGAATCAATGACTTGTACCAGTTCCTAAGGGAAGACAGTGATACAACTGACCAAGCAACTAATTTAGTCAGGAAGTCCTTACCTCTTCCTCCCATACTACTGCTACGCACTGGTCCCGAAGGTGCAGATCTTTTAGGTGGAGGGCCTCCACTTCGTGGAGGTGGACCCCTCTTCATGGGAAGTGGCCCTCGAGAAGATCCTAAAAGGATAAGCCATGAACCAATTATTATTTCTGTGATACTCACCTGCACTGTCCTAAAGCCTGAACTACGCCAACCTAAAGGTGCCATTATTACCACTAAATGATCAACAGTAAACCTTTAAAACTCGACCTCAAAGCCTTCTCTTGTCTTCTAGCCACAATTAAATACTTCTGGCAGAATTGAGAGCCAAACTTTCCACAGCCTAAATTCCTGTCAAGAACTGTCTTTTAGAACTTATCCAAAAGCTACAGGGTGTGACACAAGGGAAAAAGACAGCAGATACCCGTAATCAGTCACAGCTTAAATGCTTAACAAGTTACTGTTCTCAGAAGACAAGAGCCACCTGGGAAGACGTACTAAAGAGCCTACAGAGAGGGAACAGAGGTACTACAGAGTCTGCAGAACCTACTATACGGACTCTTCAAGACAGAAGTTTCACTATTTCCAGGGTTTTTTTTCTGCATTACAGCTTTTACTGTTACACCTCAGGTACTGCTTGCTAGTTCTTTTAAGTGAGTTTTGTTTTGATACTGAAAAGTCTGAATAAATAACTGTATCTTAGTGAATATCCAGTATCAAGTATTGTACTATCCTTACAATTAAGAAAGCTTCAACTCAACAAACAAGGTTTAGCTGCCCTAACTCTCTGATCTGGAAGGATCAGCCCTACAATTTTCTCAGTTTAGACCTCTTGCTATTAAGAATGAAAGGCAGTTCCCTTTCCCTGGTGGTAGAGAATCACTTTTTCAACTTGAATATCAGAAAGCTTCCTTTCTCACGTGCAAGGCAGGAGTTCTGCTTTTCTTTCATAGGCAAAAGTCAAGTGGAGTGTTAGTTGTAGAAAGGAATCTTCACATTTGAAAGCCTTTTCTTAAGGTGTACTTGCCTAATCAAAAATTTGACTAAACTGCCGAGATCGTATTTCATCATTTTAATAAAGAACAAGGAGTGCACTATTCAGGTGTTTGACTTTTTTTTTTTCCAGTAGGATTATTGTCATCTTCCAATGGGATTGTCTTGTGTTGTCGAAGTGTATAATGAGAGAGGTCAATACATACCCAAGTGACTCCCTCTTGAAGGTGGTCCTCTCGCGCCACTTCCGCCTCTTGCGCCTCTAAGGCCCCTGGGAGGACCTCTGCTTCGGGGAGGGGGTGGCGGCCCACGCCTACCACCACTTTCAAAGGATGGCTTGGTTGCTTGTTCCACTTTAATTGCCTTCCCATCTAATGACTAAAGAAGAAGCTGCTTTACTTACTGCTCAGTCATGTTTGTATTTCTTAAATCAAGCCCCTCTTGCTTCACTATTACAGGGCTTCCATTTTTATAAGTTAGAGCAACTCTAGAACTGATTTCAGTCTTCAGTATTAGTCCCCAAGTACTCAGCAGCATGTTGGGCCTAATTTCAATTTCTACAGTACTTCATTCTTGTGGTATTGATGGCAAAAAAACCACAGAGCAGCATCAGAAAGGACTTTCAGTGAAAACACAAGTGTCCAATGATTATGGCAGCCCCATGTCATTTATTCTGTAAATGAAACATGAATTATGATCTACAATTTACTTTCAATTGCCACGTACTTTCGTACCAAACTAGGAGTGCACCTGTAGTTAAAATATTAAGCTGAAGGTAACTTAGCTTCAGTTGGTATTTCTGGCAATGGGGAGGCTGTTTAGCACATTTTCTTGACGTCCTGATAAAACGGCGATCGCTGAAGTATTTTAGAAGTTATTTCAGCAACTACACAGCAGATTGAGTAAGACAATTCACCCCTTTTTTCTAGTGTTTCAAGCTGGGTTTTCAATCAAGGTGACTGTCATAACTTACTCTATTACTTGCTTTTCCACAGGGAAGGTGCTTTGTGGTTGGGGCATTCTTGTTTGTGAGTTCTGTTGTGTGGTTGTTTTTTGTTGGTTTTTTTTGTGGTATGACAAAAGTAGAAGCTTTTTCTGGAATATAGACCTGCAATACCAGGAACTCTGCAGCCAACTAATATACCTCAAACATGAGCAGGTAGTAACATGTTGAGTAATTCAACCTAGTTAATCAAATTTCTGTATCTTTACATCACATGTTTGGATATTATAGCAGAACCAAGATCACAAGCTCCGTTAAAATTAGGTTACTGCACACCTACCCTGGCAAACATGGTTTATTTGCCTTTTTTAGCAGTTAAATATTTAACTCTGCCATGACAACTAATTAATTATCAGGCAGAAAGTGTTGTCCATTGCGCTTCTTTGCTGCAATAAATGAACACAAACATGACTGCTAGACATGTCTTTATCTGCACTGCTAATAGTATTTTATTGAAGTACTGAATATTTTTTGTTCTCTATCAAAATCTAGCTCTCTGAAAATGCACAGGAGTAGTGCATGTATTTTGCCACCTCAGAGTTGTAGTGACTGTTTGAAAACCTGCATGTACATACACAGGTCCAACTTGATCCATTGTGAGGGAAAAAAGAAATACCAGCAAAATCATATTGGTCCTGGCTCTGACTTTGTGAAATATTTTACTTATGGAACGTTTCTCAAAAAGCCTTTTGGCATGACAAACTGAAACATCCCAGGAGTGAGCATTAGTCACTCTAATGACTGGAAATTCTCAGTTTGCATCATATTGATTTGCCATCATAATTAATCTCTCAGTTTCACCCTTCTCAAGCAGGAACAGTGGGCTTGAAGCCTTAAGCTTTGCTACGGCCACTGCTGTCCTCATTTTCATGGCAGATTCTTGACAGCTTGTTTAAAGTTTAGAAAGCAAACACTGTCCCCTTCCGCTAGCATGGGTTCTGAAAACCTGGATGCTAAGTTCTAGTTCTTTCACTTCTGTTATGTAGGAGGTAGTTTTCCTTGCAATTTCTCCTCCTGTTTTCTTCTGCCTTGCACTTACGCATCTTACCTTGGCAAAAGATAGTTTGTTTGCAGACTGCTTTATGAAAGTAGTCTTAAAAAGCTATTCCATAGGTCCAGGAAGACCTTTCACGAGGTACAAGAATCGTTTTTTTGTTTTTCTAACCAGAAAGTATTTCTCAAAGTTAGTTGTATTTCAAGCAGAGGGGACATTTTATGGTTTCTTAGCTCAAAGAAAGGTCTTATCTCACAAAACATAAAAGTAACACAACCCATCTCAGAATAAGGAAGTTTTTTCAGTGAGCTCGAAGCACAAGCTGTCAACATGAACACTCAGTTTGTTTTTATAACCTTGATTCAGAGTGTTATAGAAGCATTTTTAATATGATGAGCACCAGAATGTGAAGTCACCCTGGTGCTAAAAAGCATGGAAAATGTAAGCTACAAGTCATTTAAGACAGTAATAGTTTGGCAAAGTCTCCTATGTGTGGAGTAAGAAACCTGTACAGATTTGTAAAGTGAGCCAGGGAACTTTAACCAAACACAATTAGAGAACTATCCTGCAAACTGTTCCACATTGCAACAGAAAAGATGAATGAAATTTGCAAAATTTTGGGAGCGGGGCAAGAAATCAAGTATTTCAAAGAAACTGTTACAATAACTTGCACAAAGCTGGTCCTAACACCACACAGGGCTTTCCTCTTCAATGGACCATTTCACTGTTGATGCTGCAATGACTCCATTTCTCCATGTTCTTTGACAGCACAGTTAAGCCAGTTTCCTTTTGCCATATATATCCAAGAAATGAAGATCCATTTCTTAAGAGGCCAAGCTTCTGTATATTGTATCACTTCTCCACCAAAGAACAGGAAGCACTTTCTGTAAGACAACCTTCTGTAGTGCTGAGTACCGTTTACACTGTAAGGATTGTAGCATCTGCTTCCATCCTCTTAATGTAGACCAGCTGGCTTGGCAGGTCTACACTGAAATTAAATCTTTGGTTTGTCTTGATCTTTTGTCCAAGGTCATATCCTCTCTTGAATTATCCACTTCATCTTAAGGACGTAGAATTAGAGGATCATTAGGAAAGCCCACTGCATCAACCACTACAGACCGGGGAGTACCCACATTTATATCCAGGTAAGCGTGTGTATTCTGTGCCATCACGATGTAGACTTGCCTGCCGATTAAGACTCTTCTTAAGGAAGGCTGGTAAGTTGTTATGAAGTACTTCAACATTTCTTTTGCACCGGCCAGACATGATAACATCGATTCAATGTAGAAGAAAAAGTAACTGAAGTGAGGAATCTGCATCCTGACTTTACAATAATTATCTCCTGGTCTCTTTCTGCAAGACAAACTTTATCTTCATCAAGCAAGCTTTGACTAGTCTATGCTTGTCCCCATATAGAGTGAAATATAGTTGTTCACATATTACCCCTCACCCAAATTGGTGCAAAACTCTGGATATCTTTTCATAAACATTTGCAAAATAAAAATTCAAATGCAAATTAATTCTTGCAGAAGCCATTGGAATCAGTCTCTTCTACTAGCTACAACTTCAAATTCCTTTGGGATGACAGAATGAGCAACAGACAGGCAATGCAGAACTCTTCCCCCGGCCAGACAGATGACCTAACCGGACTGCTTGAACTGCAGGCTGCACAGTGCTTCTACTGCTCTTTCTCGTGTGCTTTAAAATCTTGAGAATGCTCCAACTTATCCTTTTCAAACGGACTAAGAAACCTCCAAGTTGTGATTTATGACAATTACCTCTTCTTGCATCAGGCCTCAAACACTGCTCTTCCTCAGACCTTGAATGCAGAGTCTTTTTGGAATACAAGCAATACCTGTTGTCCAGAAGGCTTTCTGAAGATGAGAATGAGAGACCACCTCATGAGTATCTTTCATACCCATAGTCAAAGCAAGTTGGACCAGAGGACATTCTAGGCCAAATCCCATTTGAGGATGTTCTTTTCATACACTACTTGCTGTTCTATTTTCAAAGCAGATGAAGGTACTTCTAGGTTTGTAGTGAAGACAAATCTATGACAACAATGATCCACAAGGCCATAATTCCTAGCATTTCTTGACAGTAATGCAGACTGTGCATTCCAGGAAAAGTAGACATAACCTCAGCCACAAACATTGTCTCATTTAGCTACTTTACCAAGCAGTACTCTCCCAAATGTTTCTAATGTGACCAAACACATGCCACAACATTCAGGATGTAGAACAGTTGGTGATTATTTTCAGAGGGATTTTGATTTGCAAGCTGCACTCCACAAACACGCAGGTTAGTGACTGAGTTCCTTTCAGTCTGACAATTACCCATTGGTCCTTGAAATTACCTTACGTGAGGGTTCAATGACCATTTCAGAGAAAATAAAGTATTTAAGCACGGCAGTAAATAAGTCTTCAGAACTGTGGCAAACTAGACAGTGGAGAAATAAAATTCAATAAAAGCAGCACCTTGAGAGATGTTTAGGCTGCTATAGAAAGAACATCATCTGAATTTGCCACTCTCTGCCTTGACAAATCTACTAACTCATTTGAAAAGGAAGGAAGTCTTCAAAGAAAGTAACCCTAATTGTGATACAGCTGTCATGAAGCACCCAGAAACATCAGTACATGGAGTTGAAAACCACTATCCTTCTATAACACATAGCCTGCTATAACACAGATACAAGAGAGGTTTCACTACTTGTATTCATAAACGCTATACCAAGCTCATTTTCTTATTCCTAAAGTTGCTTTACTTACTGACTGCAATAACTGACATTCTTCTTTCACTTCAGCTTCTTATACTAACAAGACAAATATATCAAAATTTCAAGTGTCAATTAATCACAATCAGTTGATGTTTTCTCATTTTACTTGAATGGCATCTCAAGAGACACTGCTTACAAGGCCAGTGCAGCGGGACCTCAACACAGTCATTCAGTAATGTATGGAAAACCAGAGTCTGCAATTCAAGTGGCCTAAGATGGCTTTCACTGCCTGAATAGACAGCACCTCTATGAAGATAAGCAGCTGTAGACCAAAAAATAGCTGACTTACATCTACCTTTTCAAACACATGCCACAAGAGATATAGATTACAGCAGCCTACATTTCTTCGACAAACTATCCTGGTATTATCTTGGAATTTGTGCTGTAAATTCCTGTACTTTTATTTTTAGAAACAATACACTTCTTATTTCTCTTAAAACAAGACCATTGCATTTCAGGATGCAAACGAACAAATTTGGTTGCTGGCTAACTGCAAAGCCATTGCACATTAACCAGAAAGATGCCACTCACACACACCAAGCAGATCAATGATGCAAGTCACAAATGTAGATTAGCCACAGAATACCAGATCGCTCATCAATGCTCCATCACTCAAGGGAAGTCAGTCAACCCATGTTAAGGGAAAAGATAATAGTTTTCAGGTAAGTCACTTCCCTGAAGTGCAATTTACCCAGCACTGCATTTAAATATGATCAAAAAGAAAAATCCAACCCAATAATCATTACTGAAACATGCAAGAATGAAGAGCTGATTGCTGAAAAACCCTTCATCACTGATTAAGGAACAATAAGAAAAGACAGTGTAGCTGACTACCAGCCAGACTTCATTTTCTATTAGCAAATCCATGAATGGGAGAAACAGATTTCATCTTCATGGAGACAGAGATATTTTGTCAAAATTAAAGTTACGACTTGTCTCCATGACCTTCTAATCTATTCTCTTTCTAACTTTTATAGCCAGTTGATTTACTCCAAAGTTTAATTGTCCTGGTCAGTAGCAAATGCAACATATAATTGGTCTTAATTCCTACCTTTCCATTCATATCTCTGGCAGCATCTTTTGCATCTGCTGGACTCTCAAATGTGACGAACGCGAATCCTCTGGACTTGTTTGTTTCTCGATCTTTCATCAAAAGGACTGCAGAAACAAAGTCATATCAGCCTTCCCTGTAATTCCCTGTACGGAACACTTAACCTCTATTTAACCTTTCAAGCTCAGAACTTCTTAGAGGACACGTAAGCACCATCACTTCAGATGATCAATGCCAAAAAAGTCATCACAGCTATGTTGTTTTTGTTTTTACTATGATCATCTTAAGAAAAGTTCTCTTTACCTTCCACAATGCGTCCATATTTGCCAAATACAGCCTCAAGGGCTTTCTCATTAGTCTCTGTGTTCAGGCCCCCAATGAACAGCTTCCCAGGACGATCTGCTTCAACCATTTTGATTCTGTAAATGACCTACTAAAAAGAATGAGGCCATTATTAACGAAACATCAAACTGTGATAGAGACTTCATTGTATATAAGTGGCTTCTGTGCTCAGAAGAACAAGCAGATTTTCTTCAGGAAGACGTAAGAAATATGAGGTATAAAAATCATTAAGGAATTATAATCTTTTGTAATGGAAGCAACTAGAAGCAGTATTAACAAATACTTCTTCACGTTATATAGTGTATAATAAAATAAATAGTAAAATACGTATAAAAATGTATAGTAAAATAAAAGATATTAAATAACTTTGAGTAATGGAATAAAGCACTTTTAAAATGAAGCAATACTCGTGAATGTGAAAACTCTTCCAGAAGTGCTGTCCTTTTTGTCCTGGATGGCAATCCTAGCACACCCTTCCTTTAACTCCTGGACATTTCAAGTCATTTACTTAATATGTCAAAGTAATACAAAATTATTAACTCTTCTAAGCATCTTCGATCAGTACTTCTAAATTAAGCTCATTCTTTGTATTATTTTAAGTACATGGAACCTATGCTGAAGTCATGGCCTACACAACATGTGAGACTGAACAGACACACCAGACCAGCACTGAAGTTCTTCACAGCAATGTCACAGTTACAGCCGCGGGGACGGGAGGGTTTAAAAGAAAAAAGCCCAAGAGCCGAAGACAAAACCAAATCTCTCCGTGCCTGGCAGGCCGCCCGGCGCCTGTGGCCAAGCGCTGCCCGCATGTCTCCAGAGCGATGGCGGGAAGGCCCGCGCCGGCTCCGGCACACAGGGGAGCGCGGACAAAGCACTCCCGAAGGAGCCGCGGCCGGCCCGGGCCGGGCCGCACGGGGTCCGGCGAGCGGGCGGGGCGCCGGACCCTCCGCGGGCTCAGGCATCGCCACAAAATGGCGGCCACCTCTGGCAGTAGCTCCGCTCCGTCCCCGCGCCCGCGGCCTCCTCGGCGATCACCCACCGCGCGACTCAGCCTCGTCCGGACACATACGCGCGGCGCTCCCGCCGTGCCTCCCTCGCCCTCTCCCGGGATGCTGACAAACCCCCACACCTAAAATGGCGGACACCGCGCCTCACGCCGCCGAGACCCTTCTCGCCCCACCGCAACCGCGCGGGTCCCGCCGTCCTAACGGGAGCCGGACAGGGAGGGATGGCGGGGTGGGCCCGGCTCCGCCGCGCCTCCACTCCGCGAGCGGCGCGCCACGCGGCCCCCACCCCGCGGACCTTTCGCCGCGGGTCCCCGCAGCATCCCGCGGTAGCGCCCGCAGAGCCCTAGCCCGCAGCCGCGCTCACCTGCACCCGCGCCGACCTGCAACTGCGCAATGAGGGCGAACAAAGGCGCTGCGGGCCTTTATAGCTTTACGTCACCCGCCGGACGGAGCCCCGGATGCGGCGGCGGCGGCAGCGCCGAGCCCGGTAGGGGGCACCCGCGGCCCTCTCCGGCGCGGAGCTCCCGTCGCGGCCGAGGCGCAGCGGGGCCCAGTGGGGACGGGGGACACCAGGGCCGGAGAGTTCCGTCCTGCCAGGAGCGGGAAGCGGGCCGGGGACCGCGAGCAGCGGGAAAAGAGCGGGAGTGGGCCGTGAGAAAGGCGGGGTCGAGCTTTGCCGGCTGCGCCTCGTCCCGAAGGATTGAGGCCTCATGAGGAGTGCTGTGTCAAGTTCTGGCCTCCTCAGCAGGAGAAAGGAGCTACTGGAGATAGTAATCATCACAAAGATTATTAGATGTCTGGAGCATTTCTCTTATGAGAAGAGATATGGAAGCCGGGGCTGTTCAGTCTAGAGGAGAGAAGAATGAGAGAGGATCGCACTAAGGCATATAAATATACCAAAGCCAGGTGCCAAGGGGATGGTGCCAGACATTTTTCAGTGGTGGCAAATGACAGGATGAGGAGCAATGGTCATAAACTAAAACACAAGAAGTTCCACCTCAACATGCGAAAGAACTTTGCATTGAGGGTAGCAGAACCCTGGAACAGCTGCCCAGTGAGGTCATGGAGTCTCCCTCGCTGGAGATTCCTGTGTCACCTGCTCCCGGTGACCCTGTATTGCTGGGAGGATTGGACTGAATGATCTCCCAGAGGTCCCTTCCAAAGCTAACTGATATTGTGAAGCAGCAAATTTATCACTTCTTTGGAAGGAAAATCACAGTAGTACCAGTTTAAATTTGGAATTTGTGCAGGAGCTTAACCCAGTTCACTAAAACAGCCTTAAACACATTTTTAATTAGTTTGATTTATACCTGTGCATGGCAGCACCCCTTGCTTGGAGAATAACATAAAACCAAAACAAGCCTGGTATAAAATTAAATGTGTTGTTGATGGCACAAAGTTTTGCCATTTTTGTTCAACTAACTTGATTTGTTAATTATTTATACTCAAAGTTCAACTGTAATTTCCTTTGGCTAGCTAAACCTGATAGCAGAAAAGTTAGGATGAAATCTGCTCATGCAAAAATTGGCTAAATTTGCATTATTTGATCCTGTAGATTGTCTAAATTGACATTAATCAGCCATCAAGGCCTCTTTTTTTAGTGCCACCCAGTCTAATCGTCATACAGTCTTCTAAGTTCTCCCTTGCAGTTCATGCTTGCACTTTTCCACATCCTCATTTCTGGGAGGTGCCACAGAGTCTATGGACTCTAACAGCACTGCCCAGTGCTGTTACGGTTGCACAGCTGCATAATTGCTACATTTTGATAAGAGAACATCAGACTCTATCCTTATCTTCAGTTTTTCAGTCTGTCAGATACTGATATTCAGCTGCTGCTTGTGCTATGGGAAGCAGAAGGCAACATTGCCTCAGACTAGCTTTTAGATGTGTTGAGAACACAAAGGAGGGAGCTCTCAAACACTACTCTAAACTTCAGTATGTACTTGAAAATGTCACCTTACCAGTGTGGATGCTCAAAATACCTGGATGCTGTTACTGAGAAAGGGAAAAGGGAAAGATGATCTTTGTAAGGAGATGGGAGGGCACTGCCTGTGATATCAATGCAGTTGCCAAAGAACAGCATTACCAGATACTCATCCAATTTTTATATGAAGAAAAGCTTCAAATTCTAGTTTCAACATAAAAGAATTTAAACTTCAGAGCCTCCCTGGGATGGATAGTGAAAACTAAAGCAAATTGTTGGTCCTGTAAGAAATAGGCTAAAAATGGCCTCCATCAAGGTGAGGTCTCTGTGCTTTTCTGACCCACAGTGTATTTATTGACTGCCTCACAATTGGAAAAAATAAGCAAATGTAAACAAAAGCCTCTTTTTCTGTCTCCTCTGATTAAAAGAGTAAAATATTTCATTGATAATTCCAGGCTTCATTTTAGTGACATTTTGTAAACACATACTGTACATGTAGTTAGGCAGGATTAGCATGAACATAATGACATTTGAAACAGCATTTGAACATGAATGCTGTAATTGTATCAGGGCCAAATTCTTCTGTCCATTGTTTTAAGTATCTTCAGGAGGCTTCACATCAAAACTTGATGCATCTTCCTTGCAAACTGGAACAGTATTTTAGAGTCTTTCACTACACAGTGTATGTATGGTCTTGCTCCAAATTCAGTCAGAACTCTCCTCTCCTCTCCTCTCCTCTCCTCTCCTCTCCTCTCCTCTCCTCTCNTCCTCTCCTCTCCTCTCCTCTCCTCTCCTCTCCTCTCCCTCTTTTTCTCTGTAATTTTGAATTTTTGAAGAAAAATTACAGAAACCATCAGGGAACAAACTGCAGTCTGAATCAAAACTAATTCCTATTAAGTAAGTTCAAAGCTGAAGAGCTATGACATTTTCTTCTGCAGATGGCCTTTCAATTTTGAATCTTCTGATAGGAAGTTAGGTAATGATAAGAAGTCCTATACTGGACCCTATGGAATACGAAACAGACTTGGATGGGACAGCTGGGGAAAAAGAGACCAGGAAAACTTCACCAACTTTGACACAGAGAACAGTTGCTCCCTTACTAGCATGGATATACTTGCCCTTGCATTATCACATGCTACTTACAAACCCACTTACCTCATGAGCTTATACATATAAGCTCATCTCTTCCTGCCTTTTCATTGATAACCCTAAAAATGAGCCCAGTAGATAGGAGAGGTAGACCACATTCCATGAGGGTAATATTTTATGGATTTTTGTGATTTTTTCAACTAAATGTCACTCTTTCAAATGAATCCCTGGATGTTTAACAATGTTGTTGAATTTACACTGCAAACTTGTTCATGCAAAGTGTTTTGGATCTCGCCTGTACCATGCTGCACATTTTCATCAAACATATTGGCTTTTTACCAAGTTCATCATCCTTTGCTTTTAAACTGTATTAAGGAGTTAGGAGAGCTGAGGGATGAGGACTAATGAATACATAAATAATCTGATCACAAGACTCGTTCAGAATTAATAAAAATGGGAATGTAATTCACTCAAGATATGCAATCAAAAACTAATAACTGAAAAATCAGTGTAATAGTTTTATAACAAGGAGCAATTTTCTAGGCACTGTCAGTTGACAGGTGTTTATAGAAATTCAGGAATTTTCCTCTGTAAAGCTCAGACTAGAGTAGATGAGAACAGCACAAAATAATTGTTTCTGTTTCTGTTTTTTTGTCAACGATTTCTAAACTGGAACTCCTTAACGTGCCTCTCCCAAATCACCTATTTGGGATCTCATTGTGGCTCCTTTCAGTTTAGTAATACAGGATGGATCATAGGTCCCTAAGACCTAGCTGGAGCTGCCTGAAATGACAACTCTAATTTCCAGGCTCAGCTGAAAAGACGCAAGAATTTCTGTGCACCCCTTATTCTTTTTCTTTTTGCCTGCTGCTGTTTTATGGTAAGGGCAATTCACTACAGATTGATTAACTGGTTAAAATTATTGGACATGGATGTTTTGCAGGGCAATACAAATGTAGTATCACAGTCTGGAAACAAGAGTGACAACAGCTTGCCAAAATGGGAAATATAGAAAGATTGACCCAGTATTAACAGCAATGCCTTTAGCACAATGTCTCAGACAGCTGTGAGTACCAGTCTTGCCATGGTCACACAGAGCTGGGCTTGCTGCCATCACTTGCACTTACCCTGCTCCTCAGACAGGTTTTGCAGCTGTCCCAGAGCACTGCTCCTTCCATCACCATCTGAACAGGTGACTCTGGAGCTTGGCATCACGTTTGTGGCACCACTGTGACTGTGTTGTACCAAGAGACCATGCTGTGGCTGCAAACATCACAGGCTGCATCAAAAAAACCCCACCAAATATAATTACTCCAGATTGCTACATGAAAATTTGGATTTCCACCCCTAATTTCTGAGCTGGTAGTATCTGACTTAAGCCTTTGTCACTCACTCCCTGCAACTCCCTGAAAGGAGGCTCTAGATAGGTGAAGAAGGTCTGACTACTCTCACGTAACAAGTGACGGGATGAGAGCTCTTAGACTCAAGTCCTGCAGGGGGAAGTTTAGCTTGGACATCAGCAGGAATTTTTTCACATAAAGGGTACTTGGACATTGGAATGGGCTGCCCAGGGAGGTGGTGGAATCACTGTCCCTGGGGGTGTTTAAGGCAAGACTGGACGTAGCACCCAGTGGCATGGTCTGCTTGACATGGTGGTGTTCAGTCCTGTGTTAAAACTCAATGATCTCAAAGGTATTTTCCAACCTAATTGATTCTGTGCTTTTTGCTGGGGACTAAAACCTGAAAAGAGATTCTGGTATCGTACAATCCTAGAATGGTTTGGGTTGGAAGGGACCTTTAATATCACCTGATTTCACCACCCCCACTTTCCCTTAGACCAGGATGCTCCAAGCCCCGTTCAATCTGGCCTTGAACACTTCCTGTAATAGGGCATCCACAGCTTCTCTGTGGCCTTCGGCAGGGCCACACACCCTCACAGGGAAGAACTTCTCCCCGGTATCCCGCCTAACCCCGCCCTGTGGCAGTAGGAAGCCATTCCCCCCAGTCCCGGCGCCTCCTTGTTCTTCAGCGGGCCCTTCCCCAAGATGGCGCCCGGCGCTTCGCCGCTCACTGCGCAGCCGCTGTGGCCCCGACGCGGCCGCGACGCGCCGGCCCCGCCTCCGCCGGAGCTGGGGCCGCCTCCGCAAGGCGCTGCCCGGGGTGCTCGGGGCTGCCGCTGCGCCTCATGGTGCCTTTGCCCGTCCGGCTTGCAAGATGAGGCTGCTGGCTGCCGCACTCTTGCTGGTGGCGCCTCTCGGCGCCGCCTTCTACCTGCCCGGATTGGCGCCCGTCAGCTTCTGCGAGGAGGGCGAGGAGACCGAGAGCTGCAAGGTGAGACCCGCACGGGCGGGCCCGGCGCGGGCCGTCCCCTCGCTCTGCCGCGCTCGGGGCTCCCGCGGCGAGCGAGGTCCGCAGGCTGTTCCCAGTCCCGCTGCTCACGAGTGTCCTCCCGGCAACAGCCTTTGCTCCGGGAAGACAGACACCCCCCGCTGGTATTCCCTTCCCCGTTGAACTTTCCAGCCGGCGCTTGCAGGACTCTTAAGCTCCTTGTTCCTGGTGTGGCCGGGGCCTGTCAGCAGCCAAGAGTAACTCCGCCATGGGGTAGCAGCATTTGCGAGTTAGCTACGCGTTTCGTACCAGCTGCACGTTTGTTTCTGAAAGTCCGTGTTTTCATACTTTTTCTCCTCCTTTCCTGTTTCAGTCACTAATTGAGCTCTTCGTGAACAGGCTGGACTCTGTTGAATCAGTTCTGCCATATGAATACGATGCGTAAGTACATCCCAACAGGTTTCCAGAAGCGTTTGGAAAGGCACTTTTCTGTTACCGTAAGAGTGTCAGTATTTTGGCCGTAGGAATGGAAGAGTGAATCCAGTGCTCAGTGCAGGAACGAAGTACAACAGGGTGGGAAGGATGAAGGCCACACCTGTGCCACCTGACCGTCTTCCGTTATTGTTAAAAAAAAAGGCTGTAGGGTTTCTTATGGGTGCATTTTTTTTGGCCTGAGGACAAGATTTAGTGTTGACCGTTTGACATATTTGAAAGTTCTTTCTGTTAGGCAAATCTAGGATGTCAGATGCTTTTGAGTTTCTTTTTTTCCCTGGTAATTGAAAGAAACTCAGAGACCAGTCGCTGTTAACTTTCCTTTTTTTGTTGCTAAAGCTCTGTAGATAGTTCTTGGTTTATTTGCTTTGATTTTGTTTAATTTTGATTCTTTAATATGAAAACTTCTATATTCTTCTGCAGATATTTGTAGGCCTACAAAACGACAATAAGCAATATGATTTGCAGTCTTGCTGTTGGGCAGAGAAAACAAAGCTTCTAGGTGTTTTAGTTCGTTCCCTGGGCAGTGCAGCAGTAGAAGCAAGACCAGAGACTAGCTAAAAAATCCCTGTCTCTGTTTCTGTTAAACTTTATGGAAGCCAGTGAATTTGGGACCGTTGGTTGAGGAAAAGTACTTATGTACCAAAGATGAGTATGGGTTTGTTTGTTGTTATGTTGGGTTTTTTTAATGTAACCTGCTGCTACTTATGTTAATGAAAAGCCAGAATGGTTACATTCTCCCATATTCAGCAGTTTCAAGCTGTATGTAGTTGAAAAGAATTGGTGAATGGTATTTGACAGTGTGGCACTGTAATAATAAAAACACTTTCCTTCTTTGAAATATGTTTCATGTTAAATGCTATTTGTAAATACTCGTTTAAGAAAGAGGTGTAGTTTTTCAGATACTTTTTCCAAGATAAATGAAAAGTCCATAGCATAGTCCCTTTTTTCCCCCAAATGAAACATTCTATCATTTGTTTAAATTGCCATTTGAAAAGGATGGGTAGACTAAGCATCATGCATTTTGTTAAAGATATGCTGGAATATGTATTGGTTGAAGTTGATATTAAAATAAATGCTAGCTTTCTTCACAAAGGCTCTCTGATTTTTAACTACCAGTGGCTGAACTGTGAAAAAAATCATGAAAACTACTATGTTAAGGACGTAATTTAGGAATTTGTTTTAGGCTAGTGTTTACAGTTATATGTCAATTAAAAATAAAAGGGAACCTTTGCTACTTTTTTCCAGTTTTGACTTCTGTCAAGATAAGGAAGAGAAAAGACCATCAGAAAATCTTGGACAAGTGCTGTTTGGGGAGAGAATTGCATCATCTCCATATAAGGTTATTTTATCCCTTGAAGTTGATCTTGTTTAAATTTGATAGCAGTTGTTCTAATCCGTAGAGGTAGCTGAGGATTTGGTGACTGGGTGATTATTTTTGTTTATATTTTGTAATGTAAGAAGTATGGAGTTTATGTAATAGAACCCAATAAAACTCCTCCCAGCCCGAGGGCATCTTAAGTTGGTTATTTACAGTTAGGAAACTGAGCCAGTGATCACCCTTCTTGCCTGTTGCTCTGTGGTGGAGAAGTCCAGAAACTATGTCTTAGGTAGTTCTTCAATAGCTGGCTGTAAGATGTGTTAGATGATGTGAAATAATTTGTTTATTAAATGTAACATTGAAGACTATAAAGTGATAGTTCAGGAACTGTTCCATACACTTGGTTCCAGAATTGGAAGGGGAAATTAGGTTATGGCTCGCTTGCAACTTTTCTCTGTTTGTACATGCTTGTCATCTGTTGTATGAAACCAGATTTTTCAGTGTTGATGCATATCACTTGGAACCTTCTGTAAAATAAATGTATGGAAATGTTTTGTGGATTGGGTATGTGGTATTTTTCTGTATCATGCCCTGCATTAGTAATGACCAAATGTAGCATATCTCAAAAGTTGTGCCATCAACTTGGGACAGTTATTAGCAGTAGGGGAGTTGTGGTCAAATAGTACTTCTTGGTGTTTGCAAGCTATATGGTGTTCAAGTGCAGTTTCCAGACTTGGATTTGCCCGCGAAGCTTGAAAACTGTGCTCTGTGTGTGTGTGTTATGGTTGCTAGATAATCCAGATCCCTGTGAGGCAGCAGTTTCAGTCTGTGCTGCTCAGTCATAAGGGACCTGATCACATATTTTCATTAGTCTGTTAAGCAGGTGGTGCCTCCTCCCTTATAGGAACTGCTCTTAGAAATCTCCTTGATTCTCTGAGCTAATGTAATTTTAAGCCTTACGACTAGTGGTCACAAGAAGCTTTTAAATATGTAGCATGGTGGGTCATTTGGACTGGGTATGTATTGAATAGAGTAGGTGTTAGAACAATCATTTGACATGGCTGCACGCTACAGTAATTAGAAAATGCTTTTCCTGGTTAGCACTGGGGCCTTGATAACATTAGAATTTTCAGTCGTGTTTTAAGCTCACTAGCAGGTAAATATTAACCGGGTTAGAAGTTGGGGATGCAAATGTGAGTGTGTCTGTGTTGGGTGATGTCTGTGCTTGAAGCTTGGATGTTGTGCAACTTGTGCTTTTGGCAGCCTTATCTTAACTTGGTCATCATGGGGAAAACCAGCTAAAGTTTACATGAAACATTCAAGAAGAGTGTAGTGAAAGTCTGTTTTAGCAGATGATGAAATTATCAAAATAAAACAAGCTGGTAAAAGAAAAAGCAATACCTTTTTCTACTAATTTTCAATTTTCAGTCCTCAGGATTTATCCTTTAGAAACTTACAGTAAGAGGGTAAAGTAGCAAAAAAACCTCTCCCTACTTTACCTTAAAAAACCCAAGACACTAAAAGATTTTTGAAGCAAAATAGAAGTGACTTTGTGTGCTTTTTTTAACAGTTCACTTTTAAAAAGCAAGAAACTTGCAAGAAGGTGTGCACAAGGTCATATGACCCAGGAAACAGTGCTGATAAAAGCAAACTGGCTTTTTTGAAGAAAGGAATGCAGTTGAATTATCAGCATCACTGGTAAGCCAAGACACGTGCTTGAGGTTGGGTTTATTTTCTGCTTTTGGACATTTGTTATCTATGTTTTAAGTAGTTGCTTTCTTCCTTGTGTGTGACAGTTGTCTCTCTGCTGTGCATCTTTACATGAATGTGAAATGTCACTGTGAAGTGAGGTGCATCCCTTTCTGAGGACATGTTCTTTGATGATTTCTGTCTAGGATTATCGATAACATGCCTGTAACGTGGTGTTATGATGTGGAAGATGGACAAAAATACTGTAATCCAGGATTTCCAATAGGATGTTTTGTTACTCCAGATGGTAGAGTTAAAGATGCTTGTGTTATAAATGTAAGTGGTGGAACTTTTTGTTAGTATAGGGTGGTTTCATTTGTGACTTTACTTCTAAGTTTTCTTTTCCTGAGAAAGGACAGATGTGTATGTAAACATGCTTAATGTTCAGACTGTGGGCACTGTCAGAGCTGAGTGCTGCTAGTGTGTGCAGTGTCTCACTGATACAGTTGTCCAAATAAAATGTTCATACAGGTCTTTGACCAATACATGTTTTATAAAGCTATAAAGTAATGGTATGGGTGTTTAAAAGCCTTAGAAAATTGCGGTTTTGTTCTGAAAGTTCATGTGTATCCATCCTAGTACCTATTCATTCTTTGTTATGTTCATGTGCAAGATGTTCTTTTATCAGTATCAGATAGAAGCTTTCTAGTCAAGTCCTAGAAATGAGCTCTGTGTTCTAGTTGCAAAAGTTATGTCTAGCACAGTTTACATGTTGAATATGTCAGGGTTTTCCCAGATGGCTGAAGGATAACAAATGTATCTGTGACAGGGAAAATTGTGTTCACAGTTGGAAATGTGTCAGTCATCCTGGGAGTTCCATTGTGATCTAGTACAATTACAGATAATAGTGATAGGATTTTATCCCTTCTGAGTGAGGAGTGTCCTCCTGGTGAGGAGAGAGCTTGCCATGACTCTGTTCTACCACTTGACCTGCTGCTTGTGTGCAGTGCAGTTAGTTCATTTGTATGCAGCAGGTCTGACGCTTCTTTCAAGTGTTGCACTTATCATGCACGTTCAATTAACTCTGTCTACAGTCACCTTCCAACTCAGTTACTCCTCAGACTCCCCAGACTCTTGGAAGTGATCTTTTATACAAGTATATTAATGTTGAAGTGTTTCCCTTTGTTGCTCCTTCATTCAGCACCAGTCTCATTTTAAAGTTCTTGACTTCTTGCGCCCTCTCCTGTTGGAGAAGTTGCTCAGTCTCCTGGTCATGTTTTGTAGTCAGAGTTTAACAAGAAGAACACTTTCTACCTCTTCAACCACATTGACATAACCATCATGTACCACAGTGGAAAGGATGAAAACTGGCCTGGTGCAAGACTGGTGATGGCAAGACTGAGACCACAAAGGTAATTGTGCGTTAAAGTGGCAGGTTCTGGTACTCTGGAGTCCTAACAGCAGTTCCAAAGAGAACAGTTCCTTAGAGATGTTATTGGTGTTAATAAATTCTGAGGAACTTGTTATTCAGACTTCTGGTAAAGCTTTTGGTGTACTGTTTTATGTCTGGAACTGTTTACAAGGACAGCTCCACAACTGTAAATGTCATTTGACTTTGCTTTTAAAGTGTTCCCCAAAGTCCCTTGTGATGGAAAAAGCTGCTTATGCAGACTTTTAGAGCCTGACCCAAACAAAAGAGCCTTTTTCATGTTTTAGTTGATTTGTATCTGGGTGTGCATGTTTTCAAATACTGAGAAACATCCTTTCACTGAGTAATAGTTTCCCATGTCAGATCTGTTACCTGCCTCCCAAGCATACTTTGGGTGAATGTACAGGTGTACTTTTTCCTGTGTTAAGTTTGGATACAGAGGTATAAGTGGAATACCATGTTAACATTGGTAGTCAGAACTGCAGATGACAACAGCTAATTTCCTAAGAAGAATAACTGATTTTCTCAAACAGTAGCTTCTCCATTTTTGTGTTGACCAGAGTGGAAGTGCAACAACTCAGAGGTCAGAAGAAGTCTGAAGCAAATACTTGGGCCTCTAGTCAATCTGTTCATATTGATCTATATTTGAAAACTGCAGTCTAGGTATTCAAAGTTTCAAAGTAGCTTGGTCTTTTATAGCTAAACTTTTCTCTCTTTTCTATAGAAATTAAGTAAGTTAATAAATTACACTACTGCAGTTTCTGAAGTCACACGGACATGCTTGGTACGACATGACTTTATTGTTCTTGGTTTTTCTCTTCCATGGGTACAGTGTGTTTTTAGTGCATTATTCTTGCTATGCAAGTTTATTCCTTCCATGAGTGCCAGGAAGATTCTACCAATCTTACTCATTTTTCATTAATGCTTTATCAGTAGCATCCTAATGGCTGAAAGATGAGATCTTGCCTTTTCCCTGGCAGTACAGACCACGAGGAGACAGGTTGCACATAACCTTAATTTTATCATTCTCTGACCAGGTACTTTGCTTCAGCCGTGAAGCTCTCTGTATGGGTAGTATTTGTGGTTGAAGCACAATGCTAAATTTTTTAAAAGAAAATTAAAGTTTTCAAAAATTTTATTTAACTTTTCCCCATTAGCTACAAGCATACAGATGAGAACAACTTAAGCTGTGAAGGCCCACCTATGGAGATTCCTGGAGAATTCACCAATAAACTGAATTTGGTTTACACTTACTCTGTGACATTTGAAGTAAGTATTAAATCTGTTACATGAATACATAGTTCCCCAAAAGAATGAAATCAAAGCAATTGGATAACTTGCTAATAGCCATAACTGGATTACGGCAGTGTAAATTCTATAAGGATGGTCTTGTGAAGTATTTTTCTGAAAATCTTAACACGTTTTTTGTTCCTGTAATTTAAGTGACACTATGAAAATATAAATGAAGACCTTTTTTTCCCCTCTGTTTTATCACTAACAGAAGATTAGTAGATTGAATAACTGGAAGAGTTGTCTTCCTTGAGGTAAACTCTGCTTTCAGATTTCAGTCAGGGTGCTGAGAGTCTTATGTTGAAGAACAGTTTTTATCTGGGGACATTTCTTTGTTAAGTGTTGACTGTAAAGCTTTATCTCATGAGGTTGCAGAGTTTGTCTCATTTTGTGTGGGTTTTATTTTGTTCACTGGCTTTTCCTTGAGTAAATGATCATTTATATTTTAGAATGAATACTCTAATGTTTACTAATATGCTAATGCTTTGTTTAGCCTGTAATAAGTTAGGAGGAAATTGCTTTCTGGCAAATGGGTCTTTACCACAACATGGAAAGTGGGCCTCCTGTGGGTGTGACAATAATTTGATTCAAGGTATTTAAAATCTTGGTACCTCTGTTCCAGTCTGTCCTGAAGGTGTGGTTGTTTTTCTGATGTAAGGCACCAATCTTAGAGGGTTTGGCTTGAGGCCACCAGATTGTTTTGTACAGTGAAGCAGCCGGGATATGGCAACAGTTTTCATCCTGCCAAATTGAATTTGATTTGAACCAGTGACCGTGAGGTGCAAGGCTCCGTAGCCAGTTACTTTTCCCTTGAGACACCCAATCCTCTTTTGACTCTGATTTTCCTACATGAATGAACCTTCTTTCATTAAATTGTGTTTAATTCTTGAGGTAAATTGTGATTCAGAACTTCAATGTGAACTTTGTCTGGTTACTCACAATGAGTGAGGTGTTTGGGTACCCACAGTCTTTCTTGCTGTAGAGGAGCAGGTAAGACTCACATCCAGTGGGTTTGGATACTTCCAGCAGATGGCACTTCAAGACTGCATATTCTGTCTGTTGTCCATAAGCCTTGATTTTAAATAATACCTCATGTGTTTCACTTTTTATTAGTAGTTTCAAAATAACTTTAAAGGGGAGTGTTTATCAGTGAGAAGTGTTTGTAAATAGGAAAACATCCGTTTCAGTAAGCATGACTACATAAAGCAGTAAAATATATAACTGTTTTATGGTCCTTTCTAATTATGGCAGCTGACTTCTGGTGAGAAAGTTTCAGTGTCTGTTTTAATTAACTGAAATGGACAAGGTATTTAGCACTATGTGAAAAGTATACATCATCATGGCTCTAATGTTTAGTACCCAAGTCTATAAAAATGTAAGCATGAGAACAGTTTGGTACTCAGCTGTACAAACTTAGCATCTTGTGAGTTAATGAAGAAATTCAGCAGAACTTCATGCCAGTCAGGCGATAGAATTTGGTAGCAGGACAACACGTGTGTACGTCCAAAGAAAACAACTGGGTAGGACCAGGTTTGTGGGTTAGAAGGAGTCCTCAGTTGTACACACGAAGGTCCATCACAGGAATATCTGGAAATGAAAATTGTCTCCCAAGAATCAGAGTGGAAAGTAGTCTGCATCAGTCAACACCATGGCAGAGAGCAAAGAAACCTGTGCATTAAAAGCCATGAGAAAAACATATTTCTCATTTCCCCTGGAATTTTTCTCTGGAGTATGTTTGACAAAGTTGAAGTTTGAAGATCAGTGTGCTATGCTGGGAAAATCTTGTAATGATGGCATGATTGTTTTTCAGCAGTTGGGATCTGCAGGCAGCTACATACCAAATCATGGGAAGATGAGGCTTAGTGAGGCCTCATTTAAAGGTAGAAGATGTGGATAGGAGATTTCAATGAAAAAATACTCTTTTGGAGTCTCTAGAGATGAATTAATGCAAGAGAGAGGTCTTACATCCAGGGTTGATACCAAGCTTAAAAATGAATGCTGACTGGAAGCTTTGGGGAAGGGATGTATGTGGTATGCTTATTCCCTCTTGAAGACTGCAACTTGTACTTGCTTCTATTAATTACTATTTCATTTCCTTACAGGAAAAGAATAGTATTAAGTGGGCTTCCAGGTGGGACTACATTTTGGAGTCCATGCCGCATACAAACATCCAGTGGTTTAGGTAAGATTTGCATTTATTCAGTGAGTAACCTTTGCAGGGGAGCACAAAGATTTCTTTCTCTCTTACTTCTAGGGAGATAGAACAAAGTCTGTAGGTTTTCAGTGAAGAACACTTTTTTATTTCATCTGTGAAGTAAGTTTTCATCTCTTTGGAGCAATTGTATTACTTCATTTTGTGAAAGGAATGCATCATCAGTATCCAAAAGGAAAGCAGCTTCCGTTGTTTTACTTTATCATTTCCATTCTGGAGAAATTTTAAGTCATTGCAGCTCTGCAGTGTTCTTATTGTTACTGTCTGGCTTTGACTGCCAAGTGTATATCTATATATGTGTAATGCATGTTTTGTACTCAGCAGCTGCTTACAGTAAAAAGATCTTTTATGAGTAAAAGATGTATGTGAAAAGCTCTTGCTTATTTTATTTCCCTCTGTAGCATGAGAATGATGCTAAGTAAGTATATAATTCATGTTGAAGTGTTAATATTTTGCAATGTAAATCTTGAAAAGACTAATCCATATAAATTGTTCCCTACAAAATATTAAATGGCACAATATCGATTTCATTGGTTGATAGCTATAAAACTTACTTGACAATCTGCATTAAGAACTGTAACTGTTTCACCAAGGAAATTACTTCTGAGCTCTATAAGGTGGAAAATAAAGAAAAACAATATGTAACTGTCCTCAGAATTAGCAAGGTGTCATGAAATACTCTTTCCCTCACTTCTGTCTCCTAAGAAGTCACAGACTTTTAGGTTGTGTACCTTTATTTTCTCTGGATGGGAAAGTACTGAAAAGTCTGAATATCTAAAGCTTTTCCTCAGATCTGAGCTGTATGAACTGGTACATCTCCTGAAACCTGAAAAACTGGATTCAAAGTTTGACTTTTTCTTTATCTACAGTATAATGAATTCCCTTGTAATAGTTCTCTTCTTATCTGGCATGGTGGCTATGATCATTCTGAGGACTCTTCATAAAGATATTGCAAGATACAACCAGATCGACTCTTCTGTGAGTAAAATTTGCAGCTTTTACATGAGCACATTTTTCTGTACGTAGTGATGTCTTTCTCTTAGTTTTGAGTACAGTCTAGACAGATGTATAACTGTGTATAACTGTGATGAGTTATACATGATAATATCTCTGGTGGTTAAAAGTTATTGGAGATATTCTGATTAACATTGGGTGATACAAATTGATGTTACCTGTGGCTGGAAAGTGTGGTGCAATTACTTTGTTTAGTTAGGAGATGATAATATTGCAGTTCATGTGCAACACAATTTCTGACATCTAGCTGTGCTGGAGCTACTTGGTATGTTTGTAAATGATAGTTTATTTATTTGTAAATACAGTGCTTGTGGTAATCGCTGTGTTAAACTGAATCTAGTTTGTTTAAGTTGGTGAGATGACTAAAGCCTGTTGCCATCAACCTGAACCTGTTGTGAGTTCTTTTGAGATATGTACTCCTTAAAATGGGAAAGCAGCAGGTTCCTATAGTGGAAGAGAATATAACTGACTGTGAGTTGTAAAGACTTGACCAGTAGACTGAGTGTAATTTTTACTCAGCCTTTTTCTCATTGGTCAAAGTGGTATCTGCAACTCAAACATGAGAAGTAATGTCAGGTGCAACAAAGGTTTGAATTTTCACTCTTGTTGCTGTCCGTCTGGTTAAAGAAATACTTCAAAATGTGCAAAAATGTTTCGTATTGAAACTAAAACATCTGAATATACTTCTGTTCTTCTTTGTGGTTTTAATATGGAATATCTTTTGTTAATGTAAATCCAGACAGTGATTTAAAGTGGAATGACTTTCCTCACATCCTTTAACTGATAGTTTTTGTGAGGTTTCTGTTTGATCTCTCAATTAAATATTGTGTTGTTTTAGTTGATCATTCTTAATGTGATAGAGAGCAAGACTTGTAGAAGCTTGGTTAGTTTTTATGGTTAACAGCAGGGATAGGTGTGACTTCCATAAAGCCACAGTTTTTTTATTTTCTTGCCAGGTGTGAGAGACTTAAAGATCTGTTGCAGTTCAAGGAGCTTATTTTAAAAGGTGTGAAATAATTGTACAAAAGAGGACCTGGGCTGAAGAAGACACAGGGAAGCGAATTAGTATCTCACATTTAGGGGATGCTGGTGATTGTACTTCAAAAGAGATCGATGCACCAGCCAGGGACTGTAGTCTGGGAATGTGCATTTAATGTTTTAACTGATGCTAGCTGGCTTTTAGTGTGATGTAGATTTAGTGAGATGTTCATTAATGAAGTGTTTAGAAATCATTAGATTACTTTTAGGGTCTTAGTCCTAGGAGAGGATTCCTGAACTGAAGAGAACTCATGTCAATGTGTTTTCAACAGTGAGAGGTAAAGCTCTCTTTTTTTTTTTTTTCTTTTTTTTTTCTTTTTTTTCTTTCTTTTTTCTGAAATCTCTTTGATAATGACTACTTGGTGTAGGGGACTTAAGTCTTTGTTGCAATGTTTTGCAAACTAAGCTAAATTAATTGTAAGATGAAGATTATTGCACCTTTGAAAGGTTTAGAGTAATTTTGCTCTAATATTTTTTGAAACTCTATAGCTTACTACTTGGTTTAGTTGTACAGTTCTTATCATTATGTTGTACATTAAAGGTTAGCAACATGAAATACTGCTGAATTTTTTGAACAGAAGTCTGAAAAATACTCTAACTCATAGTTAATTAGCCAGTAATGAAAGAACTAAATTAAAAATAGAGCTTTGAGACACTGTGGCACATAGGCTCATAGAGGATAAATCGGGGGCCTCAATATGCTCGACTTGGTTTCCCCTTATTTCTTAATTGTGATTCTTAAACCAAAATTATTTATTAATTATTATTTCTTAAACTAAAATAATTACCATGTAGCTATTTGTTTTAAGGTTCACATTAGAACCAGAAGGTGTCCTTGGAGTGCATTTCCAAGATGAGTTGTTCACAAGGATTGTATACAAGTCATCCCAAATCTGTAAACATTTTCTGTGTTCTCTCAGGAAGTGAAGTACTAAGCATTTGTTCCTGCTTAGTGTTCACTATTTTGGAAACAGAGATTTGCTTCAGGTGGTAACCTTTGCAACTCTTTTATTCCTTACTTACAACTACCTGGGAAAAGCCTTTATTTTGTCTTACCTCAACAATTTTCTTGTCATTATCACAATTAGTTCAAGTTCAGACTTACAGGAAATCTTGTATTTATGCTTCTTTGAGCAAACAAATATTTCTTTGCTAGAAGAACATTGACTTATTGGAACTATACCTGGATATCTGGTATAGTTTTCTGTCAGGTATAGGGTGTGGTTTTGTATTTTAATCAGTGTTACCTTGTGTTTAATAGTTTTCAATTTTTGTATTCATATATCAGCTTTCTGAGAGTAATTTCTAGCAAGCAGAGGTATTAGTATGGGGAAAGCAAAGACAATCTCCTAGAGAAAGAAAAGTTGCATCATCTGTTGTAATTTAAGGTGCTCTATGTCATTCACCAGCATGGTCTGCTTTTTTTTCTTACCCTGTTTTTTGGAAAGCTTTAATTCTAGTGATGAGCAGTCCTTTGAACTGAATTCAGTATTCCTACATTGAATGGAACCTGTAGCTTTTAACTTTATGAGGGTCTTCTTGTGGCGTTGGTTATCTGTGGTTATGTGCGTTAGTTTTTTTGTTGGGTTGTTTTTTGTGAGAGGAGCTGTCTGAGTGACTTTATTGAGAAGTTTTATTCTTCAGCAGTGGTTCCTTAGAGTCACTGGACTGAGGTTTCCCCCTTCCTATTCCATCCTTCCATCCATTCACCTCTGGCAGTGGGACAGAGCATTAGTACTTGTCCCTCATGATTACAGGGAGCAAACTTCCTTCTGGAGTACAGAAGACAGTTTGATTCTTTTCCAGTATTGTCATTGAGACCAATGGGCTTTGAAATTGAAACAGGAAAAGATAAATGCATGAACTAGATTGAAGTTAAAACTAAACTGAATGCTTTAGTTTGTTTTAGTTTAAATTTAGAATGATATTCTATGGTTTGACTAATTACATTTGCTTTTTCTTGCTTTAGGAGATGAGAATTTTCTTGATGAATCTTGCCTTTTTCACTGAACCATTAGGGGGTTATAAAATCAATGAGTGATGAATCAGCTGCAATTAGTCTGGCTTTGGATCTTAACTGGAAGCTAATAAAACTTTAAATATGTATTTTGCATCTTGTTTGTGTTAATTCACTACTGCATTATGTATTGCTGCTAAAGACATTGTTGATTTTATACAGGAAGATGCCCAAGAGGAATTTGGCTGGAAGCTGGTTCATGGAGATGTGTTTAGACCTCCAAGGAAGGGAATGTTGCTGTCTGTCTTTTTGGGCCAAGGAACCCAAATTTTCATTATGACATTTATTACTTTATGTAAGTTACTTCATTAAGGTGATGTGTATGTAGTGTAATAGTAATAAGAAAGATGCTGTATTATTAAACAAATGATAGAAGCCTTCTTTTAATGAAGAAATTAAGTCTTTCATTTAGTAACATAAAATATTAATGCGATTTCATAACAGTAATAAGCTTCACTAATGCTGTTGTAAGCATTGTCGTTGAAAACATTGTAATATCTGGGCAAATGCAGATTCTTAATGAATTCTGAAATAAAACTTCCTTCTTACAAGTTTCTTTTTAAAAAACACAGTTTTGCATGGTATAAATTATCTAAGGGTCCAGTAATGCAAGTTTGAAGATGTAATCAAAGCTTTAATATTCTGGGAACCCTTTCTGTCCAATTTGTTTGACATGAGCCTGCAGCCATACAGAAATACAAACGGGAGTACGCGCCAGTGAAATAGTACTGAGACAATGCTGAGATAATGAGAGCCTACCATAAGTAGCTATATATGCATGTGATTATGTAAACTGTCAAGAGGTGATATTTTATCCTTGGTTATCTATAAAGTTTATCAGCATTCCTTTTCTTACTGTACGATGGAATTAGAAAGTATACTGATACTTAGTACAAAAGAAGAATCTTTCAAATTTTGTTCTCCAGGTTTAATTCAGACTTTGGTCTTTCATAGGAGAGTTTTTTTTTCTATTTATTGCATGATACTGTAAGATTACTAGAATTTTCTTGATAGACTTGTCTTTCAGTGTTGATCTTAACTCTATATTGGTCAGCAGTGATAGTTTTGTGCACAATCAGTGTAGTAGTGTAGAAAGAAATCAGTGGCAAGAGAAAATGCTTTTGATGGATGGTGGCATTTTATTTTTCAGCCTTTTGGCTATGAGAAACTTTCTACTTAAGAGATGAGGTGGAAGTAATGCTTTTGAATAAAACAGTGCCATTAGGGGTATGTTCATGTGATGAGGTTGTAAAGAGCTTATGCACTCGGCCTTCATTTAAATATGTGGTAGTGAAAGGGATAAATCTTCACAATGATCTGTGTTATTGCTGGTATTTTGACATGTGTCCACATATAACTACTTTTTTTTTTTTCTTTAGTCCTAGCTTGCCTTGGTTTCCTTTCTCCTGCCAACCGCGGTGCTCTGATGACTTGTGCAGTTGTATTGTGGGTCTTACTGGGAACTCCAGCTGGTTATGTGTCTGCTAGAATGTACAAGAGTAAGTACATGCATTTATTTAATGTGACACAGCATGTTAAATTCAGAGTTGCTGGGCTGAATATAAACCTCCAACTGGAGCTAGTGTCTCAGCATATCTGCTTCTTGCTGCCATTCTGCAAAACAGTTGGAAAAAGTCTTGACCTTGAAATTGTTTTTACTTTCTCTCTTCAGCGTTCAGAGGTGAGAAGTGGAAGACCAATGTCTTGCTTACAGCTCTGCTCTGCCCTGGGTTGGTATTGTTTCCCCTAATTCTTTCCTTTATTCTTAAGTAGAAACGAATCTGAAGTGGGAAGGAGTTGGGAAAAAGCCAATTGTTATGATGCTTGTCTGTGTGATTTTGTTTATGGTACTCCCAAGGCGCTGTTGCTTTTGTGCATTGCCTATATGTGAATATAAAGAAAAGTGAATTCTGAGGAGCTGGAGCCTGGTAGTCTAGAACACAGCTTCTTGGCTTCTTGTTTTGTTGTCAGCTGTGGGGTTAGGAGGAGTGGGGCAACTCTCTTGCAAGGTTGTGTCACAGCCTTTGGAAATCACTGCACCCGAACATTGGGCACAATGCTGGGATAATTCCAGTTTGGTACTGCAGTACTCAGTATGTTCCAGGTAATTCTGGTTATAATCTTCTTACATAAATTTAGGTGGTGTCCAGTTTGCGATATGGCTGTAGTGTGTATCATACTACATAGTGTGGCCAATGCTGTCCTACTTGGGAAGGGCAGTAGCACTTTCATAGCTCTTTTGACCTTTGGTGAGAATTAGTTGGAGAGGGAGCAGAAACTAATTTCTTCTGCAAGCCTTCCATATTTCTTGGTTGCAACTTTGAGTACATGAAGTTGTCCCTTGGCAAAAGTGGGAGAAAAGATTATAAATTTCTTAAGGTATTTCTTCCCCAAAAAAACCTCAGAATGAATAAAACATGACTTGGCTTCAACCAAGTGTAGTATTTCTGTGAGAAATCCTACTTCTAAACAGAATATGCTTCAGTCTCCCTGCTGTCATTTAGATGTTATCAGGAGAGAGAAGAAAATATATATCAATGGAAAGGATACCATGGTAATCAGTTAAACTCCCAAATAAATTGAGTTTCACAGAGGAAGTAAAGTGACTGGGGCTGATAGGATATGAACAGATGCCCTGATTACACTGTGCTAGTTCAGTGAATTTGCATAATATCATAAACAGCCCAAGGCCTTTTTAATCTTGGTAAACTGATGGGAGTTCATACTTGCAGTATTTTTCCTAACTGTGGAGGGAGTAAGTGAGGTCTGTGTTATGAGCCTGGGTAGATGATAAAGATTAGAAAGACTTCTAAAATGGATTTGATTTTCTTTTTTGTTCAACAGGATGCTTACACCAGGGGTCGCTTGGGTGTGCTTATGGAACAAGTCTGTTCCCCCAAACAGTTTTGGCAAGTGTCCAGCCTCTCCTAGGAAAAAAAGGAGCCTGTCTATTGCTCCAAAATTAAATACAGTGAAAAGATGCATGTTCACTTCAGGGCAGCTTAAATTCTGTCTCAGGAACACTTTTTTAATAAAACCCAGACAGTGGTGAGCTTTGCAGGACCCTTTCTGAGCTGAGTTTTTTTGTGGTGTATGTTTGAATCCAGGAATAATGGCAATTAACACAAGCTTTTTAAAATGGGATTTCTTTGCAGAATGAACGTTCTGCTTTGTTTTCAAAATGTGATGTTTGGAATCTTTGTCTCACCTTGATTCAGCAACACCTTGATTCTCATCTGAGTTGTTCTCTAGTTTTTGTCCAGGATGTTCAGAAAATGAGGCAGATGTGTTTAATGGGCGAGGGAACAGCAGGTCTGGAGACAAATCATGACTGATGCAGTCTTTGTTTAAATTCTCCAGAAGCATGGGCTACTTAATATGTGCAACTCCATGCTTATACAAATATTTTCTCTTGTAGAGAAGAGCCCTTTTAATCCCCCCTTCCCCTTGTGACACAAATTGCAGCAGCACATTAGGTTTGTTGTGAGAGTCCATGGGGCTTCCTATATAGGAAATTTTGCTATCACTGTATTTATTCAGAAGGAATTTACTATTTATAGAGGACATAAATAAAGGAAATATTTATGATTTTAATAATAGGAATTAATACGAAATTGTTTCTTATTGTTTAGTAGGAAACAAGGTTCAGATAAGGAGTTTTAAAATTTATTCTATATTTTTCCCTTCTCTGTATTGATTTTTTCAATGGCATATTTCTGTTACTTTTTGCTGTTATGTACAGTGACTTTATTTAAATAGCTTTACCATAGGTACCTACATTACAAGAATTGTGTGATGCAGGCATTTTTACTTTACCTGCACCAATGGTGAGAGGAACTAGGACTGTTGGAAAACTGGAAAATTGAAAGAACCTACATTTCTTTTAACTAATTTACATTTTGTAATACTAAGTGATAGTTATTCTTTCTTGAATGTTTTAATATATTTTCTGATTTTATTTTTCAGGATTGTCTTTGCTGATTTCTTCATTATGAATCTCATTCTGTGGGTGAAAGGCTCCTCTGCTGCCATCCCTTTTGGCACTTTGGTTGCTATCCTTGCCATGTGGTTTGGAATTTCAGTCCCACTAACCTTTGTTGGTGCCTATTTTGGCTTCAAAGAGAAGGTAGGGCCCTTTGAATATAAATTTGAAATACACCTGTCATCTGTAATTGAGCCATTGAATCTCTAAGCAAGAATTCCAGACAAGATCTAGTTGGATTGAAACATACATCTGTGATCCCATGATTGTAAAATGATATTTTACTGTCTTGATATTGAAACAGAGTGTATATTTCTAATGTCACACCAAACAATTTTTTTCTGCCCAATCACTAGAATCAGGTTTTAATAATGTTCTTGGAGTTCTTACTTGGTTTTTGTGCTTCAACAATACCTCAGTAGTATTGCTGAGGTAATGCTTCAGAGGGGCTTCAGTTTTGTACTTCACTAGTTTGAAGTAAAGCCAGACAGCTAAGAAAGAGGCGATGCTATTGTGTTTTTTTTTAATTTTTATTTTGTTTCTAATTAAGGACTGAACAGATTTATTTCCTTCATGTTCTGCCTTGCTTACTGGCCCCTAGCTGGAATGTCTAAAGCGCATGTGCTTTTTCCTAATGATGGACATGAAGTTTGTAGGTTTTTTTGTTTGGTAAGTTGTGATGGCTTATGAATGAAAATACAGTTATGTTTTCTTTTATTCCTATTATTTTTTTCCACAGCCTATTGAACATCCAGTGCGTACAAACCAGATTCCTCGCCAAATCCCAGAGCAGTCATTTTTCACAAAGCCATTGCCTGGTATCATCATGGGTGGTATCTTACCCTTTGGCTGTATTTTTATTCAACTTTTTTTCATTCTGAATAGCATTTGGTGAGTATCACTTTTTTTTCCTCTAGTTATACAGGTTTGATAAAACACACAGTGATTCTGAACATCCCAAAGCAAATAATATAAGGAATGAACCAATTCTAAAAGTTTTTGATAGTTTTGCAGGTTTTATGGAATTTCCAGAGTCTTCGTATTTATTTCTGTGTTTAAAATTTACAACACTAATTCATCTTAAAGACAACTTCAAAGTATGATAAGAGAGTCCTGTTGCTTTATCTTCCTGGTTCTGAACAGTACAAATGTGGTTTCATGCTGGTGTGGTTAGGTAGAGCCTAATTCATTTTGTAACTATATTATGTTTTATGAAACTAACGTGATCTAGCAGTTTCAACTGTGTAGATCAGAATCAGGTCAAGATCATGGGATTCCACGTTCTGCAAACAAAGACTCCACTCCCCATGAACAATCCACTCCACTCCTAAATCTTGCAAAACCTAATCACGCAGTGCATGAAAAATTAAACCAGTGCAATCTTTCATAACTTTCACAATATAAAAGTGAAATGTCTAATACATTGGTGTTCAATGGGAAATACTATCCTGAAGGTGCCAGGTTTTTATGGTGTCATCTGTATAGGTTGAGAGATCTTACAGAACAGTTTTCTAAATCAGTTCTTAAATGCAAATACGTTAGTTTAGCTTTTTGTATCATTCCTCAGAAAAATAGAAACGATGTGATATAGCTATGCTAAAAAAATATAATCAGCTGACAAACAGGTATATTGTGGACTTCTGTAGCTGAAGTTAGCAAATTCTTAAATTGTTTCTCATCTTTATCCTACAAAAGGAAAGCATGAAGGGAATATGCAACTGATACTCCCTCTGTCAAATCCTGTACTGCAGTAATTGTCACCTTCATTCAGTAAAGTTAAATGGGTTACTTCCCTTATCTGGAAGACACCAGATTAAAAGAAAATGAACATAATTCCCTTGTGTTTATTTTTGTGCGTGATTTTGTATTTGGTTAGCACTTGGTTTCAAGTCAGCCTTGGTCTGGGGATAGAATGGGAGCAGAGGAACATCTGGTTGGATGTAGTGAGGAGATGCAGAGACATCTGGAAAACTTAGCTGCAGTAGCAGGAAGTTGGTATTGGAAGTAGGGAACAGTACATGTGATGCAGGAATTGGGGAAGCTAAAGGTCTTCCCAACAAAGAGACATGAAGTGATAAACATCTCTGGTGGAAATTGCCTGTAACTATTCTCTCTGAAAGTTCATAGATGCTGATTTCAGGTATAATTGAAGACTTTGCTGCTTTGTAAAGCCATGGTTTTATTACTGGTAACTTAAATAAATGCGTGTTTACAGAGTACATTCAGGTAAAGAAAACTTTTTATGAATTAGGCAGTAGTAGTGGTATAGGCACAGTTACCCCAGTAGTGTGGATTTTTTTTTGTTTTACTGGTTTGGATTTTTTTGTTGTTGTTTTTGGTTAACTCAGCATCTGGTAATATGACGCTGTGAATTAACTCAGAATGTCAACCAAAAATTAGACTCATGTTTTTATTTGTTTTTAATTTTAGGTCTCATCAGATGTATTACATGTTTGGATTCCTGTTCCTAGTTTTTATAATTCTTCTAATTACTTGTTCGGAGGCTACAGTTTTGCTGTGCTACTTCCATCTGTGTGCAGAGGTAAAAGTTACAGTTCTGATGTAGATATGACTTGTAGCTGGAAGATGTTAGAAATACAGGTGAGGGATTCACATACACTATGAACTGATTGCATTTTCAGCCGTGGCATGCCTGTCTTAGCTACTCTTCTGAAATATGCCCTTTGCTTCAAAATCAGCTGCTGGCAACAAATAAGCAAAAACAAACAGCTTTGATCTTAGAGTAATTTCATCTTCCTAGTGGAAGCAATACGGCTGACTTTGAAGAAAATATCTACATGCCATGTTGGAATTTTTTGAGCTAAATTTTACAGAATTAAATGTGTTTCATAAGACAATGTTATTTTTTCACCATCTTATCTATATTCAATTTCCTACATGATGATTCTTAGTGAGTGGTATATTGTTTCTTTCAGGACTATCATTGGTGGTGGAGGTCGTTCTTGACCAGCAGCTTTACAGCAGTATATCTCTTTATCTATGCAGTTCATTACTTCTTCTCCAAACTCCAGATAACAGGAACTGCTAGCACCATTTTATACTTTGGTTACACAATGATCATGGTCTTGATTTTTTTCCTTTTCACAGGTAAGTACAATGTTCTAACTAAAATTAATATAGAGGACTCTGGTTTTGAAATGAGAAACATTAGGTATAACTTAGATTACATGAAATATTAAATACAATTTATGACTCTTTAGGCAGTGTTACTTACATGGTTTGTGACACCACACAGCACAGTAAGATATTTTTTACATTTTCTTCCTAACTTGAAATGACATTTATTTGTGGTAGAAATAATTTTCCTTTATTGAATATTATATTAGCAGTGAGTTAAAACCATTATATTTTCAAAGGCCTGTTCTTGTTCACTTTGATATCAAGTATTAACTCGATTCTGGATTTCATAATTGGTTCTAGGAGTTCTGTAGTTAGAGATAATTTCACTCTGTGTATGGAGGATAAAAGATATTTTCATGTCTCACTATCATCAAGTAAAGGAGGCTGGTGCTGGAGGAGAAGTGAAAATTGACAAGATAGAGTTTTAGTACTGTTAGAGTTGTCTTACCTACTCATTGAACCACTTCATAATGATGGAAATGTATTTTAACTGGAGGAACCACTTTGAAATATGGCTCTCCTGTGTTAGTCCAATTTTTCTGATGTAGTTCATGCAGACCAAGTGTCTTCTACTGGATTATTTTGATGTTCATAATCACTTGACTGACACAATAATTTCAAGGTTGATTTGATGAGAAATCTGTGCCAAATTTACCATGTGTTAGTGAAATAAGAAACTCTTTGAAGGGTTCTTGCCTTGAAAAATAGCCATGAGTGTTTTATTTTGGTGTTCATCACACTGCTGCTGTTGTATTTGTAGGTTTAACACATGAAGTCAGATCTTTTAGGTGTCACTGCTTGGCTTCATGAAACACGGCAATGACAGAACTAGAGAAAAGGCTTGTTCATGTATGATGGGCTGTTCATAAAAACAGCCCTGATAGTCACTCCAAAGATTTGTAATAGAGGTTTTGTCTGTGGATGGTGTGGTACTTTATATTGTTACTTTTTAACTTCTTCTGCCTGTTTGTTGAAAGCAGCTATGATTACTTTGTGTTCACTTTGTGAAATGCATCTTTTAGTTAAGTGCAGTTAAATGCAGTTGAAAGAGTGGCTAAGATAGGTAATGAGAGTAAGTCTTAGCACCAGACTTCAAGTTTGTCAGTGTAGCAGTGAGAAGGACCTCTTTCATCCTTGTTTTTTCTACTGCTGGTTGACACAAAGCAAAAAAAACACTGTTCATAAAAACCTGAAGAAAATTCTTGTATGTGTTTGAACAAAGCAGTTATGCTGTAGAACTGATATTAAATAACAGTAACTGTCACTTATTGCTGGTTTTTGTTCTTTAGAAATATGTCTCTTCTAAGAAGGACAATAAAAGTTCTAAAAAGAGGCAGGGGCAAAAAACAAGGAAGATTTAATTTTTCTATTTTTTAATTACTAGAAGACAAACATGGAAGTTTGCATATTGCCAGTTAAACCTCTGCTTAAATTGTGGTGAAACAGATAAGCTCCAGCTGTCTTCTATAATGTCTATCTGTCTATTTAAAAAAAAAACCCAAAAATGATAGTCTCAAATGTTTTAATTACTTTTATGCTAAAGCAATATGTTAATGTGTCTGGGTTTTAGCATAGGTTAGTTGCTATCCTGCCAATTTCAATATCACTTATAATATGCAAATTGGTAGAATTAAAAATGCCCCTTTCATACATAAAATGATAATTGAAATTGTTGTGGCAGCTGCTGAAATGGTGTTAAAAGCTTCAGATATGTTCACCCTGGAGTTCTTCATATGAAGGCTAGTGAGGCCCCTGAAGTACAATAATAAACTGTGCTGCTGTTATTTTTGCAGTGTCATCTTTTTCTTTTGAAAAAACCCACAATAGTCCTTCCTATGCTGCTTTTGTAGCTCATGAGGAAAGCTACTACAGGGTCTTTTTTTAACATTTAATAGAGCAGCTAGTCACTAGAAAGCTAATGGTTACAACAGATACACAGAGTAATAAGTCCTTGCTAATGTAAGATGCTGTGATAACTTTCTTTTCCATATTTAGTTAGGTAATAGATTTTTGGACCTGAAGTGTAAGCTGTTCTAGCCAAAGGCACAAACAGAAGACACCTAACTTTGCTTTGTTTTGTAAAGTGTTCCAGAGCAGCCATTGTTTTAGATAATAAAGGTTCAGTCCTTCACAGTTTCTGGAGGTGAAGGAGTTTGCTAGTGTAATTTTACACACTGTTTGCATTAATAGCGTTCCAAAAATGGAACCTTGATCTGTTCCACTTAAGTTAGCACTAGGTATTTTGGTTTTCTCTATTCTTAGGCCTACTAGGTCTCAGCAAATCTGACAGAAATATAAAGGGCAGTGTTAATACCTCCTCCATGGCAGCGTGTTTCATTACCCAGGGCATTACAAAAGGGGCCATAATGAATAAGTAAATAGGAAATGAATTCTTGTATGGCAACCCTGATAGTAATGTCATCTGACCAGTGAAATCTGATGGTGTGCACACACAAACCAGACAATTTGATTTTAATGTTCAAAGTGCAGCTAATCTTTCAAGAAATAAGGAGTGTGGTTGGATGGGGATAACTACATGATTACGTGTATTTTATTTGTGGAGGCAAAAAAATGCTGAACATAGTCAAAGCATGTTTCTTTACAGTGACCTCTATTTTTGAACATCATTTTCACTTGTGAGTTAATGCCATTTTCAAAATTGAGTTTTGATCTTCTGGGTAGGTTGTGTTTAGAATCTGAGATTCTGAAGCACCCACCACTGTGCAGTGATTGAAACCAGTATGATACAGAGAGCTTTTAAGGTCCATGAGAAGTATCAGCCAAGTGCAGAGTGCTTTTCTGTTTGCTTTCTTACAATCTGCTCGTGCTTTGAATTCTTTTTTCTTCATTAAACAGTAAAGCTAGAAGAGATGAGTAGAGCAGAAGAATCTGCTTAATGTGTTTTGACATTATTCTGTGCAATAATCCTTGTTTTTAATTTTGAATTTAACCTGTTTTACTAATAACTGTCCCTTACTCAGTTGGATGCTGGCTTTGTGTATAACATCTTGTTTCTGTGTATCAGAAAGTGGTAGGATGTACATTGCAGACCAGACTATTCAGCAGAATATAAAGCTGAGGTCAAGATCATCAAAAAACAATGAAGTTTTCAGTGTCTCCCCACTAAGTATAAAGGGATTTTGCTTCTTGGCTAAAGAAATGTATTGAGTCATCTTCATATCTGGATTTGTGAGTTTTAAATGGCTCCTGCAAAAGGTCTTTACCTGTACCTCCCTAGAATGATCAGTGACATGCAGTGAGCTGCTGTGCATTGGGATGGCATTCCTTTCCTAGGCTAGTAGGGATCATTTAAAAAGGTAGAATCTTAAAATGCGCAAGTCACTCATTTAGGGGAAAAATAAAGATCTATCCCACAACAGTTACTTCTTCAATGCAGACTGTTCAGGTGCTTTTTCATGCACTTTAAACTGGTGAGTGGTTAGCATTGGGTAAAGACTAACCAAGAAACTAATTTGCTATATTGGATTAAACCAAACAAACAGATTATACAGGCTCATTGGAAGACTTGGTGCTGGCTTGGTACTGGGTCATTTGATAGAGATGTGCGTGTGAAAGATGTAAAAACCTTAAAATGTAAAGGAGTTTAGACCAATCAGAATATAAATGTAACGGTCTCTTTCAACTAGAGGGGTATTTTATTTATTTGTTTGGGGTTTTAGAGGTTTTTTCCTATGGTTGTTTGTTTGTGTGTTTGTTTGTTTGTTCGTTGCTTTGTTTACATCTTTTTTGTTGTGTTTTTTTTATTTTGTTTTTTAAGTTTCTAACTTAGAAATTTTTTTAATGGCTTTACCAAATACACCTGTCATGTTTTGTTCATTGATGTCTGTCAGAGAAGCCTGAGCTGCAGAGGTGTGCTTCTTGGTGATAGTGCTTCAAACCTTGGGTTTCACTTTGAATGTGTTTTGAAAGAGACAAAACCAGTGTCCAGATGTGGTCTTATCTAAACCTTACCTAAACACTTCTCCTGTTCTAATGAGAGGCTCCTTTTAATAAGGGAGGATTTTAATTTTGGTACAAGATGAGCTTAAAAAAATGCTCAAGATTGAAGTGCTTCCTGTGCTCTTCAAGAAAATGCATTTCAAGCCATGTTATGTGAGATAGCCAGGTTGGATTTTAACTAGTGCCTCTAATAATAGCAATTTTACTGGGTAGAGGTACAGGTGTAAGAAACAGAGTGTGCAATTATCTGTGTTTTAAGGTTGGCTTTAGTCAAAGTAGTTAAAAGGAGAATCTGAGAGCCTGTGATGCTTGTCAGCACCAGCCTAAAGATCCAGTATGAAGTGCTGTCCAATATAAAGTACTCAAATCTGGAACAAGTGAAAAATTTGTGAAATAGGCTAAAACACAGAAAATGTGGAAAACATTTTGGGTAGAATTTTCAAACAAGCCACACTAATTAAGAGCTATTTTTCTTCCCCAATTGCTACTCATTTGCAGATCCCTTTGACTGGGATATTTACTACTATGTAGGAAATCAGAAGGACTGCTTCACCTTTTGTGGGCCTTAGAGTGTTCATGGAATCACAAGCACCCTAAGGGCTGAGGTGGAAGACACACAGGCACTGTACTCTGGTTCATGTTCTTAAAAATAAAAACGGAGTTTTTTTTGCATTAACATAAGCAATCATGTAGGTAAAACAACTGTTCAGGGGAACCTTATAAATAATGTTCTCTTACCTTACATTAATTTCTGTCCAGTAATACTGGACACCAGTCTGCTGGTTTCTTACTGCTGCTTTCACTTGCTGCTTGCTTCCAGCTGCTGTAGCACTCAGAGCATTCCTTTGCCAAGAGGAAGTAACAGGATACACAGAAGAAGAAATTTCTATTCTCAAGTATAAATAGAGCATGATGAATATAAAACTGGGGCAGGTGAATTTTTCCAAGGCCTAGTTATGTGTCAGAATTCATAGGCGGCGGTGAACATTTGTAGACCTAAGAAAGCCAGGTGGGGGTTGAGTTTATGTGTTTATAAAAGCCAGTTTCTGCACTGGGGCTTGTGTCCCTGCTCATATGGTGGCAACACTGTCATCAGTGACTTAATTGTACATGAAGCGACCTGGTCCCTAAAAATCACCTTTGGTCTAAATCAATAACCCATCCTAGGAATGGATGTGTGTTGTTAAATTTAAGAGGTGCTGTTTTTCTGGATAGTTAGCTGGATTACAATGTTATATTTTGTCCTGCTGGGAAGTACTTGTTAGATTTCTCTCTCAGGGCAAACTTTAAAGCTAAACTAACCATTTTTACTTTCTTGTTTCAGGGACTATTGGATTTTTTGCCTGCTTCTGGTTTGTAAGTAAGATTTACAGTGTTGTAAAAGTGGACTGAAAAGCTTCAAAGTGTCTTTTGAACATATCTCCCTTACTGTTTGATAATTTTTACCATGTATTGAGAAACATTTTGTGTAATTATTCTAATTTGTAAGAGTGGAAGGCCAGACCACACATAAAATACAGATTTTTATTGAAGAAAATGGCACCATTGTCATTTTGATATAAACAAAAATGTTTACCTCAGTATACTCATTGAACATGTTAATTATAGTAATTCAAAAATTATATCCAAAATTTGATTTAGGACAAATAATAATCCTATGAACTAGTTTATTTGAAAATTTGAGTGCATTATGCAGTCCTCCAGCTGAATTTCCTTGTGACTAGGGTTTGGGGTTTTTTGTTACCTCTTTTGGTTATCATTTATATGCCATGAAAGCCTAGGACTGTCAAGTAAATCTATGTAAAATGTGAATTTTTTTAACTTAACTATGATTGTACATATTATCCTGCACCTTCTTTACAATTAGGTTATCTTCTTACAAATGTACATGCATTTAGTGTAATGTAGACTTTATTAAAAATATTGACACTGGTTTTTGTTCAAATAAAACTGCACAACTCCAGCTGATGTGTTTCCTTTCTTGTTAATTAGGTCTTCACTACTTGGACACAGATCATATTAGTTTGACCAGTTGATTGCTTTTGAGTTTTATATTGTTTATAAGCAGTTCGATTGTGGCTTTGGGTGCAGATTGTGCAAGGACTAGTGGCTTGGATATGTGGCTGTAGGGTGGGCAGGGGCTTCTGGACCTGTGCATCATCTCTATGCTTTCTCCAGCTTACCCTGAAATATTTTTTGCTGGGCAAACCATTACTTTCTAGCAAAGGTTAACCCCCCCTTTTTCCTCTTGTAGGCATCTGAAACATATGTCTCCTTATTCTTCATCCTGTGGAGATGAATCGAGCTTGTTGAGAAGTTTAGATGTGAATTTAGTGGGCTTGGAGATGGTGTTTTGTAAAGGTGAAGCCTTTTTCCTCCTCTGAAGAGCTTGTGCTTCAATGCTGGGTTACATGAGATGGAGTATCCTAATAAGCTCTTCAGCTATGAGATGGCAGGGTTCTTCTCTCAGGAATGTCAAAAGTTTTAAAGAGGCTCCCCGAAATCTTGAATTGCCCTGGAAGCTGAGCAGGGTCACTGCAGATGTGTAATTCCAATGGCTGTGTTACAGATGCTGTTGGAGATGAGTAGGGGGATATTCACTCAGATTAATGGGTGAAATACTTAAAGCTTATTAAATGGCATATGGAAACATTCATGACTGGAAGCTACTTTTCAGCACCTAAACCAGAATTTAACAAGACACAAAATGACTATATCTTTTCATAGTCATATGAACACCAGGTAACTGCAGTTAATGTTTGATATCCTTTTGATAATATAATCTTTGGTGTGAAGATTTCAAGTCTCACCTTTCTGTGTAGTTGTGCCTTCCAGGTTACTGAAATGTTAGGACAGATCACCTGGCTCACGTGGGATGACTGCCAGGCCACATCTTTTGAGCAGCACCTGTGGCATAAAAATGGGGCTTTAGACAACTTTAAAAGTGTCAAGCATTGGTGTAGTGGGAGGAGTTGGCTACAGTAAACATAGTTCCCATTAAGGTTCAGATACGCTCTTGATGGCAACTCCACCTTAAAAATATTTTCTCCTCCTACCAACACAGTCTCCATTTCCCTTCTGTTCCCTTGCAGAGGTGGAAAACAACAGCATTGCCCTAAGAGAAATCAGGTTGTGGTTGGTTATCTGTTGTTTCAAGAGCACCACTCTAATCTTAGAGATTTCATGCTCTTGGAATTGGTGCTGCTCTGTTTATATAGGTCCTTCCTATTAAATTTTATATTTAAAGTTGGGGGGGATATAATTGGATACTTATGTTGCATGAAGCTGCTTTTAAATTTTACATGTTCAAAGGGAAATTAATTCATGAGAGAATTTGGAGCTACAATTGCCATAAACTCCCAGCAGGAAATTTTGCCAGATTAATAAATATGCATTTCACAAGAGGCAGAGTAAAATGGGTTGTAAAATTGTACTTATGCTGCTTTTACTGTGACTACTTCTGAGCTAAAACACAGGAAGTGTGGGTTGAACAGATTTCTGAAGCTTGCCAGTAGTCCAGAGCCAAAGCCATGAAAGAAAAGTAATTGTTCTCAAACTGTTATCAGTGAACTTTCATGCGTGCTTGAGATTTGCTACTGCTGCTGCACTTCCCCTGCAGGTGGGAGCGACAGGCCAGAGCCTGGCCAGTGGAATGGACCTGGGGAGGGCATCCCAGAGCTGGGTGTCCTGGCTGTTCTGGCTGGCTCAATAAGACATCCCTCTGTCCTCTTCCCACCTCTGTCCTGAGATCCCTGTGGCTGCCACAACCCTGCCTCTTCCTTTCTGGAATACCAGTGTCAGTAACATCTGAGCATTTTGGGAGGGGTTGTAGGGAAATACTGTGACTTTGAAGGTGGGTCGACCCGCAGAAAGTGGTTTTCCCAACTGCAGAACCTGTGGCTGCACTTAGCCCAGCTCATCTGGCAGATGAGCCGTTAATTTGAACAGCCTGGATGTGCTCTTGGGGTTAGACTTTATTCCATTTAAGAGGCAATCTATCACAATGGAAGGGGCCAGTGTGGTTTTCCCTGAGCTTTTAGCATGGGGTACTTTTTCCAACAAATTTCCTACTGTTGCTGGCACTGGGTATCTCAGAACCATCTACATCCTGCCTGTTATAGCACTCTTTCTAGACCAGTCATCCATATACCACAGACATGTGGGATGCAGAAAGTCGAGAGAGGTTTTCTGATTCTCCCAGGCAGCAGCAGGAGAATCCCCCTGGGTTTCTTAGTGCTAGTGGTCTCTGGGCAGAAAGAGAAACACTGTTAGCTTTGCAAGGCTCCTGCGATGTTGAAGCAGGATGAAATGACTGCATCTGTCCAAGCATCCCTCTGGCACAGGTGTGGATGGGATGGCAGGGGGAGGCTCCCTGCCAGACTCAGGGGAGCAGGATCACGCAGCTGACTGTGATTTCTCCGTCTCCACACAGCCTTAGCTGGCTTCCAGCTTCCTTCTGTCTCGTCTTTCCAAACGCCTCCTTTGGAGGCTGCATCAGCAGGAAAGCTTTGGTTAAGAAGGAAGAAAAGAAAAAGGCAGATGCTTTATCCAAAACAGCTGCCCATCATCCTCTGTGCCCTGCAGGGTGAGCTCATGCTGTGGGAAGAAGTCCGATGGGGATTGGGGAAGCTGAAGCAGAGGTAAAGCAGGTCTAGCACGTGTGTCAGGGGATGCACGGGCACCTTCAACAGGACAGGCTGGGGAGATCCACCAGCCTCAGTGTCAGTGAGAACGGAGGGAACTGAGTGAACTGGTGTTGACTGTGCAGCTGAGGGTAGTTAAGCAGCAAAACTGGTGACTTTCTGGGATTATTAGGGCTTTCAGGTGTGGTGATGAGGGAGCTGGAGAAGGGAGTGTGTTCTGCATTGTTGGCGGAGCGTCTGCTACTCCTCGATCCCACGCAGCAGGAAAATATGTGAGTTAAACAATCCACAGTTTTTAAACTTCCTCTCTCCTGAGGGCAGAGGGGGGAAAGGGAGGTGTTAATGGCAGTAATTGTGGTGGCATTGACTTGGGGGAGAGGTTTTCTTAGAAGCGGTGGGCTATGTGGTCATCTGGAAGGTAGGTGCTGGCTTTTGAGGCTCTCTTGAGGCAGGGAGTGTCTCTGGGCAGGATGGTGGCTGTGCTGTGGTGTGCTCCTAGGCTATGATGTTGCTGTCACAGCAAGCTTGTTGTCCTGCGCAGACCATGTACCTCCCCAAGAGCTGGCAAATAAATGCTGTCTGGAAAACAGCAGGACTCTGGTGCTGCAGGTGGGGCAACTTGTCCTGTGCTTGAGACCAAAAGGTTTCATGATGAACTGGGACATTTAAAGCAGGGAATTAGGCCCTGTTATCTTTCCATCAGCTGGGGTTTTTCTATGCCTTGGGTATAAAACCAGGAGGGTGGCCTCTGTCCCCTGGTTGCTATGTTTGTCCCTCAGAGATGGAAGGACAAGCCTGTCCCTGCCAGCCTACGATTGCCCGGAGAGGCTCTCAGGGCGAGTGTTCTGTTCAGCTCCTCTGCTGTCACACTGTGGCCTGTGCCATGGCTGGGGCAGACGTGTCTGTATTGTGCTTGAAGTTTGTGAAAGTGCTGACTGGGGTAGCTGTGGGCACAGAGAACTCCTACAGACCTTTTAGGACAGGATTTTTTTGGGTGATGTAGGGAAGAGGATACCTTCTGGCCCAACCCTAGGGAACTTTCCTTTGAGCCCCTGAACAGGTCCATGGCATGTGGATCAAATTCAGTGGGTAGCTTTTATCTTCATGTCTCTCTTTGAGTGACAGGTACTTCAGTGTGTGGTTTGTAAGCCTGGCTATGCTTTCCTGGCCCAATGCAGGTATCCTCCAGGAAGCACAGGGTGCCTTCCCATGTTGTTAATAACTTTAAACCACTGTCCCTGTGTACTACATATGCTTCTTACATACTCTGACCAGAGGTGACCAGGCTTCAGACACATTCTCGTTGGGTAGAAAACCACACACAGGTGTGATCCAGTTACCCAGATGCTCAGGATCTTGCCACAGAATGCGCAGAAACAGGTGTCTCTGCTTCTTTACTTCCCTCTTATTCCAGCCCTGAATGGCTTCCAAGTTTCCTCCTGCTCTTTCCCTTCATGAATTGTGCTGCACTGGGACAGATGTCTTGGCTGAAAGAGTCTAGTTGCTGAAATAAGGATCAAATACCCATTAGAGTGTTTGCTACTAATTAATTATTGCCTGTCACTGCTAGGAAGTGGAAGGGCTCAATTGCAGTGTAACAGGCTTACTGATGCTAAATAGCTCCTATTATTTACCTGACGGTTGGTGGTTACTTGCTGCTTGTAGAGCTGCTCTTCTGGGGACATAGGGATGCATAAGCCCCTCTCTGTATTACACCCTTTTTCCACCCCCTTTTCCTCAGCTGGTTGAGGGTTTTTTTTGCAAAATCTTGGGACATCTGGCTCATTCTCAGTGTTTTCACTTGGTTTAAAAGGGATGGTGTCTCCCTTACCAGTCAAACCTTGCTCTCTAGCATACCTCAGAGAACTAATTAACCTGCCAGACTGCTCAACAACATTACAAAAACATTTATTCTAACTAAATACTAAGGACGTATCTGCTGCCTAGTTTGCTTGTTTTAAATTTAGAAAAGGTGGAAAGCTGATGGGGAGAAGAGAATTCCATGCATCCGACTGGAGAACTGATGGTTGACAACCAAATGGTGGTGATTAATGGCTGGATAATTTTCCAGCTGCCCTAATTTGTGTTACCTCAAATGAGAACTGATGGCAGTTTGAGTTAATAGCTGATGCAGTGAGGACCTGGCACATGGTAGCTTTGATCTCCTCAGACATGAGTTCACAAATCACCCAGGCTTCACTGCTAAAACTCAGAGGAGTGGGTTGGCTCCAGCTGCATGGAGGGATGGCTGTGTGGGAGGAAGGAGGGACAGTGTGAATGGGTCTAGACAAGACCCAAGCTCATATGTGGGGCCCTCAAACTGTGTGTTAACACTCTATAAGGTGCTGTTTTTTCACTGAATTATTTTCTCAGTTTTAATGCTGATAAAAAGAGGCTTTTGTTCTGATGTTTGTTTTCAATGATTAAGAGGTATAATAAGACAATTGCTGGCAAAGTGCATTGCTTGTAGCAGAAATAGTCTTTGTTTTGAGGTTTTCCTGTGTCAAGGTTCTTCAGTGGCTCTCATTAGGAAATGCAGCACATGCCAGCCTTTGACAAGATGCAGTGGGAGGAGTGTAGCCTAGGAAGAACAGTCTAAAATATTTAAATATAAATAATTAACCTCAAATGTTTACTCTCTGAATGTTTCTTGCCACAGTACCAGACTAATTACCATGTTATCAAAGGAGTGTGCAAACCTATAAGCTGTGGATGTGGAGTGGCTTGACAGATAAGCCTTCCTGATGGGAAGAGCTGTATCTTAACTATTATCAGTTGGGTTCACTTTTGAATTTCGAATTACTTTTTTTTAACGAATAGTCGATTTTATGTAAACCACTCAGTGATTAGGAGTTGATTTAAAAGATCATCCTCCATAAAGTCTCTTGATCGTATTTTATGGTTCCTGTGATTCATGGATGTAATCTTGTATCCCTGGGATATTCATGGCATGCTTGTCTAATTCCCCACAGCAGCTAATCTCACTTCTCTACCTTAAAAAAATATTAAAATATCTTTATAGCAAAACTGGTAAAAAGGCAACTTTTGCAGCCAATCTCCAGCTCCAATTGTTCCTGCTGGGGAAGTCATAATGATGAATTTGTGACATAATTTCTGTGGCAACACGCTGGGATTTCATAAATGGGGGTAGTGATTATAAAGCAGGATCAGGTGAAGCTGGATTGTGATGGAAAAAGCCCTGATTCAAATGCAAATTGTTCAATAATGGCATAGGGGATACCAGAAATTACTGGCAATTTATTTTATTTGGGTTAAGCTCCTCATTCAGTCTTCTTTAGTTGGAAGTCACTCTTCCAAGGATGTGAGCAAAAGAAATGGCTGGAAAATATGTTTTTCTCCTCTCAAGAGAACAAAATTGTTCTAATTTAATAATAGTTTATCACTTAGTGTAATTAATAAGGATAGTCTCTGTTTTGTTAATTTCTCCCATTCAAGACTCTACAAGTGCTTCACAAACCCTAATTGATTTCACCTTACTACTCCCTGTGGCAGACCACATAATTTACCTCATTTTCTGGAGACAGGGAGGTGTGTGAGCCAGGCAAATTGATTTAACCAGGTTAAATGATTTGCCCAAGGCCAGACAAGGAGCTGAAGTCAGGAAAGATCTGTGTTTCAGAGATCAGCCTCTACCCAGTTGGGTTTTGGCTGTGGGAGAGCAGGTGCAGCTATTGCACAGCCGTGGGAGTGGGGGCCATGCAGTTGCAAATTAATCTTGTGGATTTGTGTTGTCCAGCACATGAAGCTGGGAATAGGAACAAGCCCCATGGGCGCACACTGGTGGTGAAACCAGCTGAATTGGCTCTTCATTAGTTATTCTCACTGAAACTGGAAACAATTTGGTTTGGGTTTTGGATTTCCTTTTTTTTTTTTTTTTTAAATTTTCCTCCAAATCACTTGGAATTTAAACTGTTTATCTGAGGATTAAACTAATTGCTTCTGCAAAATGCCATTCCCACACCATCTAGTGTACATCTGTTAACTGGGGAGGGATAACTGAACACGTTGCCAGATGGTCTCTCGGATTTGGGTGGCAAGGAGCCAAGGAGCTGCCAGTTGGTGGTTTGTGGGGTTCTAGCAAAGAAGTCACGCTACATGCACATTCCCCTCGGTTACTCTTCTCTGTCTTAATGAAGATACTGCCTAATGCAATAAAGCAGCCATTAGCCCCCTCACTGCACTCCCTCCTCCCCAAAAGGGGTGAGTTTATAAGCCTGATTTGTCTGACTGAGGCAGGCTTTTCCAGGAGCTTGGGTTCCCTGCACGCTATGTGTGCAAAGGCACTTTCTCAAGTACTCAATCTTGTGTCCGCCGGCTGCCTCTTTCTATGCCAGAGTGGAAAGATGCTGTTGTGACAAAGCTACTCTTTGAAAGGGGTTTTTATAGCTAGAAACTAAAAAAAATCATTGCTTAGTCTTGATTATCAGATGACACATATACCTTTATATGTAATACGTATTGGCCCGCATCACACTGACTGTTTTAAAAACTTCAACCTGAGGGCTGGATGCTGTGCTTTGTGTTTAAATGCATGTAATATTTGCCAGTGCTTGGAGTAGGACACTACCCCTGCTGTGCTGGAAAGAAGTGTTACATCACAGTCTGAAGAGACTGTTCATAATAGGGTAATGCAGGTGTCCTTACTAACATGCAGAACATCTTTTCCAGGACTGGGCCAGAACTTAGGATCTTCAGGGGTGACAACAAAGTGGTGTGCTTTGCATGAGACTGCTGCATAGGGGGGACAGCCATGGCATCCAGAACCCAGCCTGTTTCTGTTTCTGACTATGCCCTTGGCAAGGGCTGTGGTGCCCAATAGCTGTCACAATGGGTTGTGGAGTGAAAAACACCCATCTTGACATGAGTTAGTGACAAAGGGGCTCTCTTCTAGTTGAGGAGGTCTGGGGTGCTGCAAGATGGTGCAACTTTTTTACGCCATCTTACACCAGCAAAGTCTTCCTTGCCCTAAGAAACTCACAGGAGGGAGGAATTTATGGTTTCAGCATTAAAAAAACCAGTTTGGCAACTGAGATTTTGGTTTTCTGTCAGAAAGGTGGTGGACATCAACAAGATTCAACCAAAACAATTTGTTGGTGGGAAGTTGAATCAATGGTTTCTTCTCCATTCCGTGGAGCAACAGTGTCTCCAAACTTACCAGCGCTGGGGCAGGAGTGTGGGGCTACACTGCCATCCACATCATTTGACTACATTACTGATGGTGTTAGATGCACTGCTAAGCGATTCCTTGTATTTTGAAATATGAATTTATTTTTTCTTTAAAGGAGGAGTTCGGCAAGTTTGACCTCTTGTGTAGCACATGAGCACAGGCTGGGCAGGGGCTGTGTGTGATGAGAACAGCACCTGGCTGTACGGGGAGGTATCTGTGCTGCTGTTCCAACCATCATCCCTCTGTTCCTCCTCTGGAGGAATAGCCTGTTCCCTGCCAAGCCCTGTTCTCTGGGGGAATAACACCCTGTCCTAAGGCTGCTGGAAGCAAGCAGCTGCCTGAGCCAGAGACTCAGGAGATGTGAGGTACCTATGCCTTTTCCTTTTGCTCCAGCTTTAGTGTGAAAATTCCTCTAGAAAAATACACCTGAGCACTTTCAGTTTAGGCAGGGAGCAGGGAAGGGAGGGAGAAGGCCTCTGGTGGAGTTCCCTCTAAGTTCCAGTTTAGGTTTCCTCTGCCCCCTGCGTGGGAGTGCCACAAAACTGGCTTGTGGATGCAACCACCTCAGTTGTCTGTGTGTTATCTTTGTTCCTTGACTGCTGCAGCTCTCCCGGTACCACATCAAACCTGCTCCAAACCCTCTTGCTAAGGCCTCTGTTGCCCATTTGGCTTTGCACCTTCTTGGCTTCTCATGTACATGCAACACTGAGGGAGAACAAAATATGCATGTGGCACTGGAGGAAGCAGATGACTGGAGATTGGGGCTCAGAAAGGAGTTTTGCCTGCTGTCTACACTCAAGGATGTGGTTAAGACCTTGTCTGGAATTGTCAAGAAATATAAAGTAGAAAATAGCACACCTTCTTGGGAGTGGAAAAAGCAAAAGAAAACGTCCTGAATGTGATCCATCAGAAGCACAGCGCTGGTGCTTGGATGCTCAAAGAGAGGGGCCCAGAGGCTGCCCATGGATATATCACCAAGACTAGATATGGCAGTGTACAAGCTCCATTAGAGGAGTCACACACTGCCTGTCTTTGAGAAGGGAGCTGGTGTTTTCTCAGCCACTTCTGAGAAACAGAAGATGAAATGTGGCACAAGACTTTATAACTGTTTTTAAGGATGAATCAAAGAGATAAAGGCAAACTGAGATGCTGAGAAGGTGCACATATGGAAGAAGCGCCTTTATTGAAATTACAGCCACACAAATCCAGAAAAGCCTTGTGGGTTAGGTCTAGGTGCTGATTTTGGTAAGCTTCTTAATTGGCATGATCCCTCCTTGCCCGGGTTATGGGGGAGCTGACCTTCGGAAACCTGGTTCAGGGATGAGCATTGGCAATCCCCAAGGCTGGGTGGTGGCATGCAAGGGGTCCTGCTCCACAGGGCTGTGACACAGGGCAGAAGAGTGAAGGAAATGGTCACGGGCACAGGACCCTACTCTGAGTCCCAATTTCCCAAGACAGCACTGAGCTGGAATGCTTAAAGAGGATCCTTTGAAAATGATGGTGAAACACTAGCTTTGGTTTCTCTACCCATCCATTGCACTTTTAGGAGGGTAGATGTTTAGCCTGGTCCAGAAGCTCAGGTATATTGCAGCCCTTGTGCAGAGAGGATCCTTGGAGGCCACAAAAGCCATGGGCAGCTTGGAAATGCCAGGCTAGCTTTAGGATGGCATGTGGCTGTGCGGGGAGCCATCCTGCTGTGCAGGGCTGCATCACTTCCTCGCACATACCGGTCATAAACGTGCAAGGAAATTCAGGGCATCATCGTTCAAAACCGTATCTCTCACACAACAGAATTGATTTCTCCAAGCTCATTTGGAACATGTTTGAGGGTCAGATGAGAAATGAAGCAGGATCAGAGCCAGCCTGAGGGAAGCTCCCACTTACGTGCATTTCTCTCTTCCAAAACAGATCTCCTGCATATGCGTGTGCAGCAGAGAGAGGTCTGGGCAAGGAGCACGCCCTCAAAGCAATTCCAGTTCTGCCTTTGGGATGTGCCTTACATTTCACACAAAATGAACTGAGTCCAATATGCTCTGCATGACAGAATATGGCTTTGTGAGCACGTTCATATGTGAGACTAGCATTAGTAGGCATTTGCACTTCAATTTATGCTAAAAGCCAGCAGATGGGGAAAGTAAATGCCAGGAAACCAGGCCTTGATCAGGTGGCTTGAGCTGTGCTCATACTGTATTTAGACAATAGGCTGTGTTGCATATTTGGAGTCTGATCTTGTGAAAATGAAACCCTGCTGGTGCTAACCCACAGAGGCTTTGCACACTGGGAAAATGGCCAAATTCCTCTGGAAAATGGTGAACCTCCAGCTGGGAGAATTAATGAAAGTTCACTTTTGCCAAAAAAGCAGAATTTCATCTCTTTGCATGAAAAAGATTGGCTCTCATTGATGGAGATTCCCCCTCTTCTGCCACCCCATCTCGCACACGTACAAGAGGAAATGTGGCAATCAAACACCCAAACCTGCTGCAGGGATCACAGGTAATTTGTTTGGAAGGGTTAAGGTGAGAAGTCAGGGTTTGGGCTGCAGGAGAAATGGGTATGCTTCATGCTACGAAACCTTTCCTAAATGTAAGGGATGGGATTGCCCAGGACATCTGTGGCACTCTGGGGTGAGGGCAGCATGGTGAGCATGTTTGTAGCCATGCAGGTTTATACAGTGTTGAAGCGGGGGAACAGACTTGGGCATCTTTTCTAGCTTGATTTCCTATGATTTCTGGCACCTTCCAAGCTGTCTGTCAGGCAACTTGGACCCAGCTGCTGGAGGAAGGTGCACAGCTCTCCTGCTCCCAGCACTGGCATCCTGGAGTTTCACTGCTTTTTGGAATGCTTCATAATGATTTGGCTGTTCATCAGTTCAATCTGGCTTTGTTTGGATGCTTCCTTAAGTCTCTCCATCCAAAGTGACGCTAGGCTTTTTCTCTTTGTACCAGCTAAGTGAGCTCCCAAAAATGCTCTGCCCTCTCCCACTGCCCAGGCTGGCTTTGGGGAGACCAAATTCACAAGAGTTGCATGCATGGGGCAAGGTCTTTAGAGGGCAACAACTCCTCAGTCCTCTGTGGTTCAAGACTTCCAGAGAACTTTGACCTAAATAACTTTCCCAGCCACTTATTTCAAGTTTTCTTTTCTAGCTTCCAACACAGTTTCTGAGGTGGGCCTGCAGCTCCCCTCCACGAGGCCAGCTCTTCCCCTCCCTGGCACAGACTGCAGGATCTCTGCTGGTAGCACAGGCAAAGCAGCCACCTCAGATGAGCACCAATCCAGGCACTAGTTAAGTTTTTAAAGTGCAGTGAAGAGCATTTCAAGGATTTTGCCCTTCTAGCTGAGCTGTCAGCCTCTTTCTGAGCAGAAGCCTGATCCAAGTGCTCTTAAAAGCTCCTATTTTCTTCAATAGCCCAGTGGTTAGGTTGCTTGACAGTATCTCTCAGCCAAACTGCCTGATAATCACAACCTGACAAAGCAAGGACAGTTTATCTTCAAATACAACAATTACATGCAGAAGAAAAATAACTCAGCATGATGCTCTGCTGTATCTTGCTGCCCTGCTTCGGAGGATGGGCAGCAGGATGACCTGAAGGATGGGATGCTGCCGCACTGGGGTTGAGGGCTTGTCTGAAATCCAGCCTTTGACCTTGCCCCATGGGATTTTAGCTTATCATGGGGAAAAGGGGATAATTCAGGACATTTGTGAATTTCTGATGTGAAAGGGAACAAATTATCTGGCATCACTGATGACATATTATTTGAATGGCCTTCAATGGGTTCCATTCAGGGAAATTTGAATAACTTCAAGAGAAAAATAGTATTTGAGCCTACATTTCTAGCCTCCTTGAACAATATTGCTTCAGTTCCTAAGAATAACCTGCAGAAGCATTTTTCTCCTTTGGGAAAAGGCAGGTCACAGTGCTGTTGGAGCTGGGGGAATTCAATGCTTCTAGTGCACATGTGGAGCCATCACCCACTCCTTGCTTGGCTCCAGCAGGTTGAGTTTGCCCAGCTACAAGATTTTTGCTCCCTGTAATGTAAGCTTGTCTGCTCATCTTAAAAGCTAAAGTTTGCAGACTTCTGGCGATTGATGGAAAGTAGTTTTTGGAGCCCGGTGCTGTCGGCATGCAGAGTAATGGAGGGTGTGTGAAACACTCTTGGAGGGTCAGGGCAGCCAGGCGGGAACTCCCCACATTGTCTCCCTCTACATGCAAGAGATTCCCTGCTGCTGGAGGGGTGGTCTGAGTAGGGGGGCAGCTCCTTTGGCCTGGGCTCCTTTGCAGGTCCTTGGCCACTGGGGCCTTTGGGGTGACAGTGTGAGTCCAGCTGCAGCCCTGGCTCTGGCTGCCCACTCCCCAGGGCCTGGCATCCCACTTCCAGCTGAAGCTCTGGCCTTGGGAACTGCCTTGCTGGATTTAACAAATATGGGCTCTAGGGAGAAATTAGAACATCTTTAACCACCGCAGGGAGATTTGGGTCGTGCTTATGACTTGAATGTTTACTTGATGAAGAGTGAATTGCTTCAGTCCCCTTGCAGCCCTTGAGAACCATTTGTGACACGAATGGCAATTGTTCTCTGCTCAATTAGTCATATATAAGTGAATGCCTGAATGGTGCATAATTGATGCACTTAACTGATGGCTACACCAGAAGGATCTCCCTTTCTTTGCCGGGCAAAGCGTGGGGAAAAGATACAATGCTGGAGGAGTTGTTGTGGGCCTCTGGGAGAGGGAGTGTGCAATGGCTGTATGGGAAGCTGTTGTGCCCAGTGCAGCGACCTTGAAACATACTGAGCTTATTAGAAGTTCATGTTGACTCTGAGATTTTGGTGTGACTGCATGGCAAAGCAGTTAGGCCAAGGAATATGTGATAATGTTTTTTATAAATGTGATAATTAGATAAAAGAAGAGGGAGATGGAGTTTAGACTCGAAGACACTAATTAAATTCACATTGACAAATCAACATATTGGTCTCATATGGATTAAAGCAGCTCTGAATACTTCTTTTGTTTAGATTACACTAATTCAATTCACACGTTTTACCAATCCATAATGGTTACTTTGGAACACAGAAGGCTGAACCTAAAGCTTCGAAACGCACGTCGATGAACGTGCCGAAGTCAGAGCATTTTTGCAGAGCAAATAGCTGAGGATTTTAAGAAATTTTGGAACTAATGTATGTGAAGTTTTTATACCCTCGCAACTGAACACTGTCAGAATGATGCATGCTCTTACTTAAATGCTGAGTGCTTAACTGCAGTTTTAAATTATGCTCTGTGATGAAGTAATAAAATATTTCAGCAAATATGTCTCAGAGGAGAACTTGAGAAAGAAAAAAACACATCTATTCCCAGTAGCCAGTCTTTTCAGGTCAGTATTTAAAAACCATAGGTCACACATCAGAGAATTATGAGCTGCTGCTGGCAATATTTTTGAAAGTTAGGACTTCATAAATATATCAACTACTTGATGCAGGGCTGCCCCACAGCAGCCACCACTGAGCCAAAGCCAGGGGATGGGAGTTTTGAAATTTAAACTAATATTTGTGTTCTTTCTGCTAGGTTAAATCTGAAAAAATGGAGCTCATTGATGTGCACATTGCCCAGAAATGGGAAAAGTGTAGTCAAACTGAAGCACGCTGTGCTGGACTGGTGGAGATCCTTCCCTGCAGGGCAGGCAGGTGCCTTGGGAAGATGGTTTTTAGGGTTGCAAGGTGCTGTTCCAGCCTCCCCTGGCTGGAGATAAACCCAATGGCATCACAAGGTTGTGTTTTGTGCTGTACAGTCCAGGCAAAACCTCTCTGTAATCTTTCAGGACAAAAATCTCGGTGTAAGCATTACTGCCTCATCTGCAAAGCCTTGGGTGTGAGGGCCCCACAATAATACTGGGTCATCACCATCTCATCATTAGTGAATATTCTATTTTCTGTCAGTAAACACAGTTTAACCATTTTACAGTTAAACTTCTTAAGATTCATTAAACTTCTTAAGATTCATAGCTGATGAGGGAGCAATTAGGACAGGATTTTAGTGAATACACACAAACTGGGGGTTCCTGCTGGGGGAAAGAAGAGATTCAGGCTCTCTCCAGAAAAGTGTTCAAGGCACATGGCAGTAAAATGCATTTAAGAAGGAACTCTTTACTGTGGGGCTAATTATGCTAATCTTTGCCATGTTATCTGCTTCAAATCTGCTTGTTGAATGGGCGACTGGACCTGAAACTCTCTGAACTGGGGAGGTTTCTACTGAAACTAGTGCTGTGTTATTGCAATAATTTACTCTTATTTCCTTGATTAGAGGAAACTCGTTGTGTTCCTCCCAGAAGATTTAATAGTTACAGGATTCGATCCAACTTCAGGGGAAGTTTGGGACTTTATTTTAAAGGCTGAACTTTATATATATTTCCAGCTGCAGGTGGAAGGTGAGCCTACATGGGGCACTGGGAAAGCCAAAAGGAAGAGCTCTGTGAGAAGGTGGGGACTGTGAGAGGTGACAGCACTTCTCCTCAGAGGTTTTTCATCTCTGCTGTGGTGGGGTTTACTCTTTTTTTTTTTTTTTAATCAAAGCACTGAAATACTGGTGGATGGAGAGTGCTGTATAAATGCAAATTTCATTTGGCTCTGTCTGCTGTCAGCTGGGATGCAGATAAATCACAGTTCCCAAGCAGGGAACAATGTGGGAATGCGGGGATGAATGAGCATCATGGGGAAATGGCTCTGCTCTCCCTGCCCTGGTATAAACAGCCATGGGGACAGCTGGGCAAGGGCACATCCCAGGGACGGCTCTGTGCCCGGAGCTCTCCCAGCCCTGGTGTGGGTCATTCCTGTGGGACTGCCCTGTGGAAGCAAAAGGGGATGGCACAGCAGCTTTGGCCTTGAGGAGGGTCCACTGGAGTCCAACACAGAGCAGCTACACGTCCTTGTCACCTTCAAGCTTCTTTACAGATGTTGGTTAATTGATCCTACCCAATTTGATCTATTTGTCAGTGATGTGCCCTCAATTATCACTAGCCAGGTTGAGGAGTGGCTGGCTGCTGCCACATGTATAAAGTGAGAGCTAGTCGCTAAGAATCTTCTACTAGCAGTCCTCATTTTGGGGAAAAAAGATTGGTCTGTTGCAATATATGTTTTCTGTCACCAGTCTTTGCCCACGGCGGGATTTCTGCGTTGCTCCCGCCCGGCACTGTGAGGGTGGGGCTGGCCCAGGCGCGGAGGCTCCGGCTCACAGGCGGGGAGGTGGCACTGCGTCTCTGATTGGGGTCCAGGAGAGGACCGTCCCTGCGCAGAGCTGTCTCTTCTCTGGAATGGGTGGAAGTTCCCCTTTGAGCGCTGGAAGCTCCTTCGAGGCTCCGCTTTGTGTCGGCGCCCCGCGGGAGCCGCTGCTGCGGCCGGGCCGCAGTCCTGGCGCGGCGCCGCTGCCGACGGCGTCGGCCGAGCCAAAACCCGCCGCGGCTCTGAGGGCCGCCAAGCGCCCACCGCCTCTGTCCCAGCCTGCGGGGCTCCGGGACCCAGCTGCGTGCCCAGGACGTGCGTGGCTGTGGGCAGGCGGATGGCGAGGGGAGCGGAGATTCGCGTCGGGCTGTGGGAGTTGGAGAGGAGGCGGAGCTTGGGATGGGAGGAAGTGGATGAGGAGGAGTGACAGTGCAGGAGGTTCAGCTGAGTTTTACCCACCTATCCAGATGTGACATTTGTGCCAGCTAACCAAAACTCAAGATAAATGCCACTGTGATTAGTTCAAAAATGCCCATTGTCCTGGAGGATGCTCAGGTCCTCAGCCCTTATCCAGAGAGGTCCCTTCGGAGGTGGGCTGGTTCAAGCCTCTGAATGCAGGGGTTTTTTGTGAGGCTGCACCAAAACCACCACCCTGAGATAGTCATATGAAAATTGGAAGTGGCAATTGTCCAAAGCACCTGCAGGTCTGGAGCCATCCAAATTCTGGACAGCATGAATGCATTTTTGTTTTTTGTGTTGGATCACAGTAGATACAAATCCCTGTATAGAACAAGGTACTCAGGTGAGTCTGCACCTTTGCCAAGATCTGCCATCCCTGTGTACCTTGGCTGTGTCCTTACACCTTGCAGAGGACCTGTCAGTGCCACATCCTCAGCCTGTAGCCCATGTGTGGGAGACAGACTGTCGCTGGAGAGACAAGATGGGCTCTTTCTCTCTTGGCTGGTGACCAGTGTCCCTGGAAAAAAAAAATGCTCAGCTGTGTATAAGATGTATTGGAAAATTGCAAAATAAGTGAAGTCAAGAAGAAACTTGGATGGGAAAGGATTAGTTAATGAAATAAACAATTGCACACTGCCAGTCTTCCTTCATGTGAGGATAATGAGTGTGTAATTCAGGTAATGAGCAGAAACCAAGGGCCCACCCTGCCTGTGGATGGGCAGCAAGAGCAGAAAACTCCTGGGACTTGTCTGACCCTGGTGTAATTCAAATTGTTGGTATTCCACAGTACTTCTAGTGCTCTGTAAAAACAGCTACTCTTAGTTGTTGCCTGTCCCATCCTATGGCAAGTGCACCTTCCTGCTGATTACCCCTTCACTTTAAAAAGCACCCACTGTCAAATGTGAGGATGATACACCTCAAACCTCTGCTGCTCTTGGTGAGAACTTGCACCTTGTGGGCACCCTGGGGCTAGCAGCTGTGGTGTCCCCAGACTATGTGTGTGCCAGGGATGTCACTTACCACACGAATACCTGCTGGTGGAGAGTGGTTGGGCGTGCTTACATCCACAACTCATTTTTCCTGAGGCATTTTAGCTGCAATATGGCTCTAAAGATAAGTTTTCCCACCATAAAGGAATCTGGCAGGTATCACAGATGTCTTTTGGGTAACACAGTAACTCTCTTTATTGGCTATTTGCGGGCTTCCAAGCCCAAAGCTGTTCTTCCTTTTTCAGAACAAGCTATGTTAAAAAAAAAACCAATGAAAACAAAAAAAACCCACCAAAAAACCCCAGACCAACAGAATAATTCACTTAAGACTCAAATTCACAGCAGCAAGTAAGATATAATTGCACTCTTTGATCTTCAAAGATCTCATCCAGTGTCTGCTGAAGTCAGTGAAAGCCACTCTGTTTGACTTCAATGAACATTTATAATATACAACTCAGAAATTTCCTTCCATTTTATCTGTACATGTCTGAAGCCTCTCTGGTGGAAATAAACTCCAGTATGTAAGTTTGGGTGCTTTAACATAATTTTATGTGGCATGAAAGTGTTTCATATTTGAACATGAAAGGAATATAATTTGTTTGCCCTGAAAAACACAACTGCTATTAAAGAAGCATGTGGCATCACGCCCAGATTACCTAGCAGGAGTTAATACAACACTTGTAGCTGCATCAGTATTGCTGAAACAAGCGCTCAGTTGCTAATGGGCTGCCTGCCAAGCAGTGATGCTGCCATCTGAAAATCTTTCTGGTCCTTGGCATCTGCCTGTAAAAGAGATATGAGATAGAGAAACCCAGAAAATTATCTTCATTATGTCACATTAATCCTGCACGTTGTCCAGTGTTTCAGCATACTGTAAAACTGGAACTATCTCTATGTAAATGCATTAAATAATTATCTGACATTTGCCTGGGGGCATTGGTGTTGGTATTTTCCTTCCACACCCTTACGTACATCCTCAGTTCCAAGTGTTACTGACTAGTCTGGAGGGGAAGGTTTAGCAGCATGAGGAATTTGTAATAGAAATCAAATATTAGTACAAGCAAGATGATATCTTGCCCAAATGAGACTTGATTACATAATTAATCTTGATACTTGTACATAATTTTGTGTGCATGTGATTCGAATACTGGATTATAAAGCCGGGAGATGAACTACTGAGATTATTTGCTTTCTAGGGAAATCCAGGCAGAAGGTGAGCATAATTTCCATGGGCTCTGGGATAAGTTTGAAGGATTTCATCCTGCTCAGATTGTGATGGAGGCCTTTCCCTGCAGAAATCCTGGACCAGAGCTACTCATCATCCAGGCCTCACATAGCAAAGCATTCCAGCACTGGAACTGAGCTCCCTAGAGCAGTTCAGCACATGCTAGTTGTTTTGATGAACAGGGATGTTCTTAATGACACAATCAAGACAAACAGCATAATGGTCTCAGTACATGTTCTTCAAACATGTCATCACCAGATGAGATATTCCCTTTTGTGCACAGCCACTGCTATGGTGCTTTATCTCCCTTCCAGTCTGGCTCCTGCCTCATTCTCTTTCCATTATTGTTTGTACAGCTTTGTGCACCCCTTTCCAGCCCACAGCATTTTCAGTCAGAGGAGCACCAGCCTGAGGCCTCACCACAGGGATGATCCATCCCTTGGGGTCCGTGTTGTGGGAAGCTGCTCTCACCAGTCTCTTCAAGCTCAGGGAGAGCTCTGTGGCACAGGAACCTGGAGCATCTCCAGCTGTGAGCTGGGATGCACATGTGTGCGTATTAAGGATCTGTCAGACTAGGTCTAAAACATTTCAGAGACAAAATATTTCACATTTGGGGTGTTTGACATGGGATTTTTTTTTTAATAGACCTTTTGTTCCCTAATTCTTGTATGAACTAGTGATAATCAGAGGAGGAGTGTGAAGTCTCAGTGTTTGATCCTTATATTTACTTTTCAGTGGAATTTTCTCATTCTTCTACTTGCTTTTTGAGCACTGCACATAGAGTATGAAGTTCAGCAAAACAGGATATTGCAGAAAAAAGATAACTTCTGTAAAAATCACTGAAATCTCAATTTACATGCTTATTTATTTTAATTACAGCAGGATATTTGGTATTCCTCCCTGTCCCTTAGAGTCCTTTAGGAATCTGGTTTGATAGAGAAAAAGCCTCTAGAGGGTCTTTGAAAAAGTAAAGGCATGCATGTGTTTGGTCCACAGGAGTGATGAGAGAGAATAATCTACTGCTGGAATAAGAATTACTGACATTTCTAAAGGGGCTGAGGCTTTGGACTATGCAGAGGGAATAATGAGTCATGATTGTAACCACTGTCCTTGAATTTTGCTTTTCAACCACCTGCTAACGGTTTTGTGGTGGAAATGGCATGAACACAACCATGCCCCCACATAGGATGTGATGCAGCAGCACTTCTGAGATTTGAGCCTGAGGCTTTCCCCAGGATCCTACTTAATAAAGTATTGGCAAGCAATTGTTTTAACTTTGATTTACATCCCTGAGAGTTATTCCACTCTGTCCCCACTCCTTAAAACCCAAACCCACCTCGATGAAGCCTATAGGGTTGCTATCCCTCTGACAGCTTCTTCTTTGGTGACAGGCACTATCACCCGTGCTTGTGTTTTCCCTGGCAGAAAGATGCAGGCAGGAGAGAGGATGTAAAAAGTTCAGGGGATAAATCTGGTGAGAAACCACAAGCACGGGTGATACTTCAGGGAGCAGTGGGGTATGTACAGCTGTGTGGCTTGGACTTAGTGCTTGTGGATGGTTTTAGGACTGGTGTTTCAGTCTTGCTGGTTTCAGGGGAATTATTCTGGGTGATTGATTTTTATCATATAAACTGGATTCAGGGCAACATGAGAGGAGAAGAGGTTGGAGCAGCAAGCACTGAGAGTAAAGTGCTCTCCATGGTGTGGGAGATGAAGGTGGCAAGGAGAGGGGTCTGTGTGGATGAGGTACCTTGCAAAGTTTAGGTGCCAGCACTGGGTGATTCCGTAAATCTTACTGCTGCTGCCACGACACGATGTTATTTTAGGAGAAACCTTGGGAACCAGGTACAACCAAGATGAGAGATGGATACTGTGCCCATTGGTGTTTCTGGTGTTGCATGTCAGCATCAGTCCATTACACAGAAACCTAATCCAGCATCACAACTGGAGATAGTAAATGCCACCGTGTTCCCAGAAATTAATTTTAGAGTTCCTGCTATTAAAAATTGCCTTAAGTATAGATGGGATCAACCGGCCATAGCTCAATTTTAATGGTGCAACAGTGACAACCAGTGGCCAGCTGGGCTAATCCGGGATGAGCGCCATCCCTCCAAACCCGGGCGGTACCTTGGGGGTCTGGCTCCCGCAGGGGTCTGGCGTCACACTGGCAGAGCTCTCTCCCGACGCTGGGACAAACCCCACCAGAGCGGCTTCTGAGCGTGGCAGGCTTTGATGTTTCCATGTTCAGGGTCATGATGCCACATCGCTAATGGGTGAAACGTTAGTGTCGCATTTTGAGGCTGAATTTCTTCTATTGAGCACTCAGCTGCTGGAACACCATTTGAGCACATTTGGTGTAAATGGTTGGAGAGGGCAGAGCACAAGTAGGAGAAGGGTTAAGCCTCTAATGATGCCAATTTACATTTGGAGTTGTGCCTTGCTTCCAACAACTTTATTTCCCTTTTGCACCCTTTTGTGCTGAAATGGACATGACCTCAGACATGACAGCACACAACAGTACATGGTTGAATGTCTAATGTGAGACTTTGTTTTTCCCTCTTCTCAAACTCAGAGAAATCATTTAAACCCCAATGTGCTTGTCCTGCTCTTTGTGTGCAGAGAACCCCATGGTTGACCAAACACTTTTATTGCAGAAAAGCAGAAATTCCCCTGCCTACCTCTACCTGGACACTGCTGTATCCCACTCACACCATCACAAGGACTCAGTGCTGTGCCTAGCACACCATCCTAGTACAGTCTTTCCCCTCCCAAGAGAAGTCTGGGGTTGTGTGGGAGCTGGCAGGGCTTGAGGTCCTCCTGCTCCACGTCTGCCATCTGTTCTGGGCAGGCCTTGGTCCCTTTCCCAGGGAGGTGACAGAATCCCTTCCCAGGGCCACTGCAGGGGCAGCACATGGGGGAGGGCAGCCTTTGCTTTTTGCCTGCACGTTTGGCAGTTCAAAGGCTACTGCTCCTCCTTGCTGCTTTCAAATCTGTAGATGACACAGATGTGGATATCTGGTGATAGCACAGAAGAAACTGTGGTTCCTTAAGCAAGGGTCTGAACAGCGCGAGGACTGCCAGTAAGGTGCCATTTGCAAGATCTGGACTTTTGAGAATTTAGGACAAAGGTAAGACCCTTGTGAGCGGGCACAGGAGCCCAAGGTTATTGACCCTTCTTGTGTAGTGGCTGATGTTGGATCAAGCTGCCCCATAGGCACCAGTGATGTCCCTGTAACGCTTTGGTTCTCAGCAGGAAAATTTTGCAGAAACCCAAAAAGTTTTCCCCAAAACTTTTTGGTCTTTCTTGTCCCAGTGCAAATGTATTGTGTGTCTCAGTTTGGTGAGTTGCAGCTACCAGTGATATGATGCTGATGTCCAACTGCAATGTTGGTCACCTCTACTGAGACTGACTCGTTTGATTGAAGTTTGTAGTTTATACAATCTTGGTAGTAGTTTATACAATTAGTCTTCTCCTTAGCCGCTTTGACCTCTGGGGCCCTTTAGAACAATTCTGGTTTGTCTCGGATTTTTTAATTTAATAATTATGTTAGAAACTTAAGAGTTTGGGGTAGAGGAGCATCCGGGCATGACGTGGAGCTGCTCCCCAGTGGGGAGAGGCAGAGCAGAGCCCAGCCAATGCTGGGATGTGCCCATGGCTGGAGAGCCAGGGTGGAGCGCTGGCCTTGGCAGCACAGTCCCCTCTTCCAGGGTGCCCTGGGTAGGACCTGCTCTCCGCCTGTGCCTTATTTCCCTGACCAGATTGGGCTAGAAGTAAAAAGTAAAACAGGAGGTGAAACCCTTTTACTTCTGTTTGTTAATCTTTCTTCTTCTATCATTCTTTCTCCTTTCTTTTTTTCCCCCTTTCTTTCTTGCCCTCTCTCTTTTTTTTTTTTTCTTTTTTTTTTTTTTTTTTTTATTAGCAGGACTCCTTTTTTCTCTCTCTTTTGCCTCAATAGAAAGAAAAAAAGTTTTGTCAGCACTCCTGTTTCTTTTGTTGTTTTCTTTTTCTCAGAAGTCTTTTCTGCTTTTATCCTAATCCCAGGCATGCATGAGGGAACAGTTGTGCTCTGTTGTTTGTCTGTTCTGGTAGTTTTGAACCAGTAGGGCTCCTGCTTTGTTCTCTTTATTTTCTGAACACAGAAAGGTAAAAGAGTAGGAATAGCGATTGAAACTCTTAAGAAGAGAAACCTTCGATATTTATTTAGATTTAATTCATTTTTTGCCATGTTGGTAATAATTAAGGGATGATGACAAATTAAAAAAAAACTGAGAGGGAAAAAAAGGAAAAGGAAAGAAACCTCTTTTCGCTCCCGTGAGATCAGAGTTTTGCTACTCAGAGCATTTTTAACTTGTATCCCTTGAGATGCGCATTTTTAACTCTGTTGTCCAATTTATTCACTCTCTGGAACCAGACAACAATTTAACATATGCCAGGGTTGTTTTTTTTCCCTACACACAGAATTACTCCTTTGTAGAGCTGGCTTTATGGTTTGAAAAGCAGTGTTAGCCTGGTTTACCTGATGCAATGTCAGCCTCACTTTCAAGTCCCAGCTCAGTTTTAAGCCTTATATTTATGGCTTTAAATCCACTCTGGTGCTTCTTCTTTTAGGGGAGCATGTTGCAGAACTGTCACTAAAGTTTTTTAAAATTATTTTTCTGGGTATTTCTTTACTAGCTGGGCATGCTGGCTGATAAATTGCCTGAAATGTTAAAAAAAATAAACTAAAACTAACATGGATCCGTCTGTCTCTGTTTCATTCCTGCAAAACAAACCTTTTATGATTTTGGTATCCAACGTGTGCTTGTTCTCCGTTGCCATGGAGATGCTGTAGGCCTGAATTTTTTTTCACAGGCTCTTACGATGAAGTTTTTTTTGAAAACTGTTTTGATTAATTTTTCCTCCACTTCAACTTCTCTCTCACTTAAACTGTTTTCCCCTTTTGTTTCCCACTTGATTTATGGCAGGTCGCTGTCATTTAAATAGATGCGCGTTTTGAAATTCCTTCTTTCTGTTCAAATGCAAAGGAAAAAAAAGAGAAAAAAAATAACCCATGCAAGTCATGCTCAAAGACTTGGTTATTGTTGCTTGTTGGATTTCTGCTCTCTGTGGTTGTCGGGCCTAATTCAAAGTAATTCAGGCTACTCAGTGGGGGCAGTGCATAGCTCCACAGGAAATTATGATAGCAAAAGTCTTCCTGTAGAGCTCTACACTTGGCACTACAAAGTGCCTCGGGCTGCAGTTACCTGAATAGGGTTGAATTAGACCAGACAACCGCATCATCCCACTTCTTAATCTATTAGAGCGATATACAAGTGGCAATTGTTGATTGCAAAAATGGGATTAAGAGGCTCTTCAAGTGAATTGATTTTCTTGTGAGAACAAAAAGAGGAAAGAGAAGGCTCGTTTGAATCACACAGCCAGAAAGTTTCGTGAATGGGTTCCACTCCAAATGTTAGAATTAAAGCAACCAATATTTCCCCATGGAGCATGCAGGTGAGAGGAATAAACTGCTGAAAAATAGAAAATTATGTCTGAAAGTTCATGACGCTCTCAACAAATCGTGGCTCTTCCCCCACGACCCCTCCCTCCTTCCCTCCCTGCTCCAGGCAGCAGCAACAACAAATCGTCTTTTCAGCCAAACACTTCATTGCTCTTCATCAGCCTCTGCTTATTATTCTTTAATCTTTATTTTTACTCACACATTTCACTTGCTTATTTTGCTGTATCTCAGGCAAGAAATGGGTGAGAGAACAGCTGCTTTGATTCCTGCTGGTTTTCCCTGAACCTTTCCACTTATTTCTTCCCCTCACCAAGACCAAAGCAATGCCATGTGTCTCCCAAGGGACCTCCAAAATCTGCTGCCTGCTCTGCTCCAGAGCAACTCCCCACAGGGATTTCACCCTGTGCCCCCTGGTGCCTGCTTTTCCCCTCTTGGCTACTTTTTTCCCCGAAACCACAAATTTTGTGTGGACAAGTGTCATAAATTTCCCATTAACCTCAGTGTATCATCCCCTGGGAAGAGAAGAGCCTGGCATCTACATTCACTGGGATGGGTCCTGCTATTTATTTTTCGATGGCTCTCAGTGATGCTGTAATCCTTTCACCTCACCTGAAAGACAAGCTGGTACTGAGCTACATAGGGAAGGTAGTGGTGAAGGCATGTCCTGCCCTGGGTGCACTGGAGACCAGCACTCAGACAGGGCTCGCTGTCAGCAGTGTGGAGAATAGAAATGACACCCAGCAGGAAAAAAGAGCTGCTGGAGCAGTGGAGGGAGCCTAGTGCTGTCATTTGCCTTGAGAAGGGACAGTGGGGAGGGTCCCCTCTCAGACACAGGGATGAGAATCCTCCCGCCATAAAAGCATGAGATCTCACCCTGGGTGCTGGTGCCAGCACAGGGGTTAAGGGGATGAGCCACTTTCAAGTCAGCTTTAAAGATTTTGGGGCAGAGAACAGTCAGCTCAACTAGGCCTTGCTGTGGGTTGGAGGGTACGTGCCTCTCCTCATTGCGTTATCCCCGGCGCGTCTGTCCAGGCTTGTTATGCGGTTGGTTTGCCTGTTCTTTAAATTTGCTGCAGTAGGCTTGTTCCCTCAGCTGGACCCTGCTTGGGAAGGGGCTTGAGAAGTGTCTTGGAGCAGAAAGGGCTGACAGGGTCATTGCTCTTAACTGGAGGGGGCACAGTCGCCAGGGAGGCTCTTACATGATATTTTGGGAAGGGACAGAAGCACATTTGGAGCAAAAGCACCATCTTTATGTTTCACTTAAAGATTATTTATATTTCAGGGAATAGTTACGTTGCTGCAAAACTTTTCCTTTTGGGTAGGTGGTTGTAGGACAGGGATGAATTTCTATGGCATCAGAGACCCCTCTTGCGCCCCAAGAACCCCCTGTGCATGTTCAGAAGTGCTGCAAATCCAAACAAAACAAGACTAAATGGGCCTCCCTTAGAAGGTTGCATTCATACTTCCCTGAATCCTTCACCATGAGCAGCCACTTTGTCATGACTTTGTAATTTCCCAGCGCATTCCAGCCCTTCCCACCTCTCACTCAGCTCTCACAGTTTTAAGGGGTGCTGTTTCCAAACATGCACTTTTATGAGTTTTCCTTTTTCACCTCTTCTGCCCCACAGAAAGGTTTTTCCCAAAATTGCACTTGCAGGATGCCAGGAGAACCCACCAAGCGTTAGCATCCATGGGGAGCAAGCAGCCACAAATTCTTCTTTTGCAACAACACCACTTTCTCTAACTGTGACCCAGTAATTGCCCAGTATTTAATTACCTGAGATTGCACCAGGTCCGCGTGCTGTATTTGTGTGAGTGCTATCAATTATGTCATAATAAATGAATTTCCTTTTCAGGATTCCATGCAGCCGATGGCTGGGCTTCTGTTCCTCCTTGACTGTTCTGACTTTGAACAGGTTTATTCAGCTGTTGTCTGCTAAGCCCTACAGAAAAGAACAATAGCTTCTGATCTGCCTTTTATGGGTTATTGGAAACTGGTGGTCCGCACTACAGCTTTGGTCAGTGATTAACCAGAGTGAAAACAAACTACACAAGGCTAAGTTGATGTTGGAGGAGGAATGAACCCACTTCATTAAGGCTTTAAGAGGAAACCTTTTCTTCTTCAATGCTTGTTCACAACTTTTCAGGTCTCTATTTAATCACGTAATTCTCTCTAAGTAGGAAGAGAAGCTTGCCTCACAGCGAGAGGTCTTTTGCCACATGACAACTTAGAAAGATAAATTATATATAAATATCTTCATGGTTTTGTGGAAAGGAAACCAAATTTGGTTTCACTGCATGCAGCTAGTTTACCAGTTTCTTAGGTGCTGTGGGCATCCCAGCGTCTGTTGCTGGTAGAGAAATTTTTGCTGCAATTGCCTTAACTTTTGGCGAGTGTAAGTGTGGGTAGGGTGAGCAAATCTTATGTGATCAGTGCCAGACATGGGCAGCTGACAGGGGCCAAGGGCAGATGAAGAGGCAGCAATAATAGCAACCCTCCTTTACAACCACTGAGACAAAATGGAAGTGCTCCCCAGGGTGGGGGTTTGTTACATCTCAAACCCTCCTGTGTACTGGGATCTCTTTGCTGTTGGGAACCCAGGGAGCAGAAATTAAAGACAGGACATTTAGGGTGGATGAATTTTGGTGCTTGTGAACATGAGTGACTCCTGCCCGTGAGGTCCAACCCTCGTGCTGTGCTGGGTAATCACAAAAAACTGAATCACATTGGGGCAGTCCCTGGGCTTTAGTTTAGCATAATTCATTTTTTTTTTCAACATGGCAGTTAATTATGTTTTGGAGAGTGTATGACTGCAACCCAAAGCACTGCCATAATAAATCAACACACTGGCTTCTCTGTGGGTGTCCAGCAGCAGCAAAGTCTGGTTTTTTTTTTCATAGCCCCTGCTTTTCCAGCACTGCAGGCAGCTGCTTCTCCTAGCTATCAGTGCACGCACAGGGAGGGATAACATGGATACCCTGGGAAATGCCAGGGAGCTGCTTGCCGGTCACCTTCAACATTTTTACCAATTCCTGGTGGACAGCAGAGATCCAGTGAGACAGGAGATGAACAAGAAAGTGTGACTTTTCTTGGGCTCTCTCCACGGAGAAGTCATGGATAAGGTCTTGCTCTGCTCTTGGTGCGGAAGTGCACAGAGGAAGGACGGACCCATCTGGGCTAGGAACAAAAATATCATCACTCCACTCTTGGAGGAATGATGACTGCATCTAAACGGGTTGTGAAATATAGGAACAAAGAGGGTAAAACATATGTAGAGATCCCTCACTTCTCATGAAATTGAGAAAAGTAATGGGTGATCGTTTCCTCCTTAAATTAAACAGCAGGGGCAAAATTTTTCCTCCAGAGATTCATTGCGAAGCATGATTTTCTCTCCATTGTCATTTTGTTTTCTCCAGGTGTTTTCTAAATCAATTAATTTTGAGTACAGAAATGTTTAAATATTTCATTAGCTGAATATTGAACTCCAATTAGAGAAGCTTGCTGAAATAATTTAATGAAGTTCTTTGGTAGGAGTGGAGGATGAAGGGGGTAGGAAAGCTGGGGTGCTGGGATGGGAGCAGCCTGGATCTGCAGCAGGTGGGGATCTGTCCCAGTACAGGGTTTGGCTATTAAATTACAGTACTAAGCTGTCTCAATTAATAATTAAAATGTATATTTAAATAATGCATCAAAGGAAAATGCCTAAATTGCGAATTTGAGATTTTTGGCGTGAGTTCATGTTCAGACTCAGGCTTCATATGTGGGAGGAATTCAGATACCTAATATACCAACATGAAATGAGGATTTCAAAAGCTTTTGCTTTTGTGTTAAAACGATGAAAGGAGATGTAGGGAAAGAGATGGTGAGCTCCTTGGAGTGTTTGTGAACAAAATAGCACCTTTTTGGGGAAACAAAGGCAACCGTCCAGAATCTATCAAACAGTTTATGCCTCAAATGCTGAAGAAATTGGGCAGCAAAAAGTGTGAGAGATCCTTTAGATGATTCCACTGGGGGGAAGGCTGGGCTGCAGATTGAGCAGAGAACACAAGAAGCAGATGTGCCTTGGACAAAAGGATTATCAGACTAACACCCGTTTAGGAGTCTGCAGCTGAATGAGGAGGAAAAACTGAAGCAGAATGAGACTTCCAACAGTGTTTCATATCTGGCACAGAGGTCTCCTTGGAGACAGTGCAGGGTCTCACAGCACCAAACCAAGACCTGCAGTGTACCTGGAGGTGCAGGATGTATGCGTGATTCCTTTAGTGAGGTCCAGTGTCTCCCTGTGCCGGTGGCAGCAGGCACCAATCAGTTAATGGACATAATTAGCCATTCTTGGCTTTTCCCAGGACTTGTGTGTTGCTGGGTGGTTTTTGCTCTCAGGCATCTCTGCTGAGCCAGGCCAGTGGCAGAGCTGTCTTGAGCATGCATTGCCTTTACTTTGGCTGGAGAAACAAGAGTCTGGGCTTTCCCAGCATCATGTCCCTGCTCTGGGGATGGCACAGCCCACTTTCACGTATCCTGTTTGAGCCTAGCTGGGCTCCTTTCTCTTTGGGTGCTTGCAGAGAGGCAAACCTGCCTCCTCTCTCCATATCCACCCAAGGATGGGATTGGGTGGCAGTGGCATGTCCAGGCTGGCTGTAGGGCTTGGCCACGCTGATGTCTCTCTGGTTTGACTCCAAACATAAACCTCTCTGTGGTTGACTAGAGGGGATTCCTCCCTGCAAAAGGCTGGCTTTCCCTTCACACATGAGGGGTTTGCTCCAATATGCTTTGATGTCCTGCAAGGAAGCTGCTGCAGCATCAATGACATCTAACACAGTGACACATGTAGGGCCCTGGGAGCAGGTTTAAATAAGACCATTGACTCATCCACCCGTGCACACGGCTGGCGATGGCAGCAGCAATCGATTGAGCTGTCAATGTGTGCCCATGGACCACATTTTGCTCTTTCTGTCCTGTGCAGAAATGACTAGTCTTGGTGCACTGGACCTGATCCAAGCCTTGGAAAAATATTTGGCTGCTCAGGAAGTGACTGAGGGATACAGGACCTATCCAGTGTGTGTGTAATTACTGCAGCATGGCTTTCTCAAATCTGTTGAAAGGAAATAATTTAAACTGCAAATCTTTTCCCTTCATAGCTGAGCACTGCACAAAGGAAAAAGTCTCCATTCAGGGTTATTATTACACCCCGGGGCTTTGGAGATGTTGTTCCTAATGGAGAGAGAAGTAGGCAGTGTTTAACCAACAGAGGAAATAGTGTTTAACCATAAGCATGTCTCTCTAATTTCTGCTTGCAGTCCTAATGATGAGTGGGTCTGAGCATCAAAGGCAATTTTGCTGATGCTGAGACCACAGGGATTTCATCCCTTTTACCAGGGGACAAGAAAAGGCGCTGCTTTCCGAGGACAGATTTTTTTCCCCAGATTGCTGCTGCTACTCCAGGCTTCTCCAGATGGAGATGGCCTTGGAGGCTGTGGTCCAGCCTGAAGCATGAGGACTGTGACCAGGCAGCTCTCGCTGCAGTCTGCACACTCTGCTGAGCTCTACAGCAGCTGCCCAGTGCTACCACAGGCTTTACTTACAGCGAGCACCTGAGCAGGCCTGGCTGGTCCAAAGGTACCTCCTCCAGGGGGGAATGTGAGTTTGTTTATCACACAGCAATGGTGCTGATGCTTCTTCTTCTCTGTGCAGAGGTTTACTCATCTGTGAGGTGCCTGTCAGTATTCCTTGGAGCACACAGATGGGATCTTTGGAAAACTGGACCCATGCACCCAACCTGTGAAGCGATGCCCAAGTAGGTAGGCTCTACATAGGATGTGGCTATGACTGAAATTTATTAAGGACGTCTAGGTGTCTATTGATTTTGGCTGCTCTTTGTGGCCCCAGAACCTCACTTGCCACCTGGGAAGAGTTGGACAGAGGCTCCCAAAGGAGAGGGATGTTTCACAGGAAGCAGCTCTTTGCACCTCTGTGGAAAGCATGTACTGGGAGAGCAGCAAAGCTGCTGATCTTGGGGCACTGTGACTCTGTGATGGTGAAGAAAGAAGATAGAGCAGATTCGAACCATACTGGCTTAATGAAGTAATGTGCAATTTCTGTCTCCTTGTGAGTAGGTGAACTTCTTATTCAAAATTTGTCTTTGCAGAACCTCTTTAGCAGATGTATGCAGTAGAGCATGTTCAGGGAGAGGTTTGGACAATGCTTGTCTGGAAGAAGATGGGCAATGTTGGGCTTTCCTTAGCCTTGTAGGGAATCTTGGATCTTGCTGGGATGTTGCTGAGGTGAGGCCTGGAGGGAGATGCCGGGGTCTGTGGGACTCCCTGGGCACAGCAGAGCAGGAGTCTGGGAGAGACAAGCAGGGCAGCTGGGGCATGGGAACCCCTCCATGTGCAACCAGTTGCAATCCCTGTGGTGAAGCCCATGCTCCCACACCAGCTCCCTGCTCAGGAGGAGATGACCTTGGGCTGATCCTGGCTCTCTGCATGGCCAAGGAGAGCTGGTCAGGGTTGTTAGAACCCCAGGGATGGCCCTGCCTTAACATCAAAACCTCATCAAAACCTGCGTCTGTGCAGAAACTCACAGCTCTGGTAACATGGATGCTGTGGAGGCACCTTGCCCAGAGCTGGATTAACTTCAAACCCAAGGCNATCACTTCTCTGGCCATGCAAAGGCAGTTTCTGGCTCTGGTGACTCAGGATTTGTGCTCCAGAAAGGGAGGGTAGGAGGATTACAGTCAAATGTAGACTCTCCATAGGAGACAATCGTATATCCTGATGGTGCTGGGATGGAAGAGGGGAGAGGAAGGCATCTATGGCCCAACCAAGTTTATGGGGGAAGCCAGATTGCCCCTGCCAGTGCCCAGGCACAGGTGCCAAATCTGAGTAGGACGTCTGGAAAACACCGTGTGTGTATCTGCAGATAACATCCCAGGGGATGCCCAGCCCTGGTCCTACAGAACAGATCAAAGGATTGCAAAGAGAGGACGTGGAAGAGGTGGGAGGAGAAAATACGTTTGCCTACGTGTCGGTGTACAGGGGTAATGTTTGCTGGGAATTGTAGCTAGGAAATGCATGTTCAAGTGTGAAACAAGGAACGAGGTTAATGCTGCAGAGGAGCTGGCTCCATTAGCTCTGCAGCCCTCTGTGATGGGCATACCCACTGTGACACAAGCTGGGCCCGTGTCTCGTGGGCACAAAACCTGCAGGAACCCACCTGCACTCTCCACATGGGCTGGACAAGAGGAGTGTCATCACTGGGGGGAAGTGAGTGGGGGAAGAGTTTGTTGTGGGAGCTTGTTCTTTCCCTTGTTCACAGAACTTCATTTCATCATGTGAGTGCTTTTCTTAAAATGCAGATAGGTAACTTCTGCTGCTAGGTTGAATGCTGTCGTCCTCTGCCACCGCAGATTAAGTTTCCATCAGCCTCTGGAATCAATAGCCAAAACACGGCATTCCTTATAGAGATGCTCAGTGCAGGCAGTGTCTTGCCTGGGGAGCTGCTGCCTAAATAAAGTCTCCAATTTTCTGGAGGATGCTAAAGGGATGAGGGCTCTGGTGGGATGGGGATGTGAAGGGTGCACAGCTTCACAGCTGGGATGGGAGAGAAGTGCCAATGAGTGCCGGTGATGCCCCCTCGGGTGCTTCTCTGCACCCACTGCTTCCTTCCAGGACTCTGGGGACGCTGGAGAGCAGTGGTGGGGCTCTGGGGAATTAGTTAATTGTGTTTAACTCACTTCATCTTCCACTGGAAACATGACATGCACAAGCATGTATGTAGTTTTCTCTGTAATTACTTTTAAAATATGTATGGATATCTATAGATATACAGATATACATAGATACATACAGTCTGAAGACTTCTTGTGAATAGGGATCTTGGAGGGTAAATACAGGACTGAAACCAAGGAATCTTAATTTTGGCTCAAATTTTGGCTATACTGTTTCTATAGAGACCAAAAGGAAGCTTTGGCTCCCCCACTCAGCTATTAAAGTTTAGTGCATTGAAAACTGTCTTCATGCTGTGATACCCTTTCACAGAGTAGAATAGGGTCTGAGCTAATCCATGAAAGTTGTCATGCTATGAACTAGTAGTCAAGCTTTTTCCTTTCAATTGAGTCTAAAACTATACTGTACTTCACACTTGATTGGCCCTTCAGATGGCAGGACTCAATATCCCTGCTGGAAATAAGCTCGTCTTCACACAGTGTTGTTGAACGTGGAAAGATCTTGTTTCTGTGGCATAATTACTAGCACCGCAATATGAAAGTCGTCAGGATAAGACTTCTTTTTTTTTTGGTCTAATTAATATATATCGAACTTTGCTTTCTTCTCCTCAAAGATCAGTGAGGTTTGGGTGCTAGCAGCATGCCGAGGACCTGGACCCGAGCACAGGCTCCCACTTGCTGGGGAGCTTTCCTCTCCTCAGTGTTGCACATACAAATGTAGCAAGGCAAAGTTATCATCTGCACACCCGCCTCAGCCTTCCCCCATTGAGTGTACTGTAGCAAAGGTAATGAATGGGTCTTTTTTTCTCCTTTTTTTTACCCTTTCC
>VYXF01010462.1:184381-215014 GCA_013397295.1 Polioptila caerulea
TTTTTTTGCAGGAAACTGAGAGGGGAAATAAGAAAAAAATAGGAAACTTTCTTAGTTTAGCCTATGTATCTTGCTGTAATTGCAAAATAAGATTTTGTCTCTTCATTTCAGAGGCATAGAGGCAAATATCGCCTCTTTTACTCCCATGTAACTTGGATAAATCAAATGTGCAGATGTATAAAAAGTGTAGGCAGAATCTGAAGTATGACTTCCCCCCTTGATTTGCAATTATAACCTATCAAAAGAAAAGGTTTGAAAATTGAATATGCCTCTAGTTTTATTTTTCCTTATCCCTTGTGTCTGTGCTTTTTGAGCAATGGGAGGACCTGTGCTCCTGCCTTGGGTGCTGCACTGCCAAGTAAAGTATCACCTGAATTTTTACTGTTTGTAGCACAGAGGAAGGGAAAAATCTGCCTTTGTGCTACTCCACTGGCATTGGTACCCCCCTGAACCCAGCTTCCTTGCAGACAAATGTATCAGCAGAAGAATTTACTGCTGATTCCACCGTGCTCTGCATGAACGGGAGCAGTTTTTTGTTTTGTTAAAAAGCAAATCAAGAAGCAAAAAAGGCAAGAAAACAATTTCCAATTCCTTGTTTGGTTAAATGCTGAGGATACGAGTCCTTTGTGCCCATGGCTGTGTGTTAGGAGTCTATGAGCCCTGCAAAAGCTGGCATCATTAGAGTCACAATCCAGCTGTATTTTAATTTTCAGGGTACAGCAGAGCACTTATTTGCCATGTCTCTGTCTCCCTCCCTAACGTTAGTGCAGAAAGGAAACTTAATCTCTCCAGTGACCCTGCTTCTGTTCTTTAGCTCATAAAAGCCAAAAAAGTCAAGCCACAGGCTCCTAAATGTGGCAGATCCTGTAAATTACCCTGTAGCACTGACAGGATAACACCTTCTGGGGAGCAGATTTTTTGCCTGGACCCTGAGTTTTATTCCCTTTTGTGAGTTTAAGAGCAACTCTTGATAGCAAATCCATGTATATGTTTGTGCAGTATTTGATCTCTAACAAATTGTTTTATTATGGACAATGACTGGAGATAATTATGACGAATTACAAAATTTTAAATGAACTCCAGGGTGTTGGATGCCTCATTACCTACGTGGAGAGGAAAGCTGCTGAATTTCTGGCTGCAAAAGCAGAGACATGACTTAATCAATGCATTTAGAAACAAAGTCCTAATGTCTTGTTCCAAAGTGGGCAAATTAAATGCACAGCAGAGCAAAAGTTTTAACAATGCCATGAATAATTAGTGACTCAAATGTAGGCAGATATTGTTAGATTTTTTTGCTTACTGCTGATTAACTTAATACTGTCAAGGAATGAGGGAAGAAATGGGTTCTGGCGAGGTGGTTAGGACAGGAGCCTTAAGTATGAGCTCGATTTGGTGGTTTTATAAAAATGTGCAAAAAAAAAAAAAAAAAAAAAAGCCATTCCTTTCTGCTTCTTGCTTTGACACTGCCTAAATTAAACGCAGAGTTGCATTAGCTTTGCACATTGTTTTTTGCTCGTTTGACATTTAATACTGTTGTATCAGGACCGCTCATCTCAGTTGAGATACTGGGGGAAAATATGCAATTTAGACCAAATGTGTGAGGGGCTGGCTGAAGCCAATTCCTGTGCAGGGAGCAGGGGGTTTGCTGGGCCATAAAAAGCAGATTGCCCTGGGATGTGGCTGGGAAGTGCTGCTGCCAGCACAGCCCTGGCACCTGGGCAGGTCTCCGGCACCGCTCCCTGCAGCCTCTTCTTTCTGTACTTGGTACTTCCTTATGCAGATGGATAAAACATGCTTTCTCCATAAAACTCTCATTAATCTTGTGTATAAAGTATATTTTCAAAGTTTATTGTAAACAAGAGAGTTCTTTGGGCTTTTTAGTATCCCAAGTGCTGCAATGCTACCACATTCAATAAATGTCACGTTATTGTATGTCTGAAGTTAAAAAAAAAAAAAATATAAAGGGAGGAGGGGTTTAGTCCCAATCTGTAATTAAATCCAGCAGTAAGTATTTCCTGAATAGCAGAGACCTTTCACACTCTGTTACCTAATTCTTTACAGGTGATTTTTCCCCCAAACCCCCTCCTCTTTTTTGGCACTAGGAAGCGGTAGTCATAGCAAAACTGACTGGATTTCAGAGTGAGAAAATGCCCTGCTGTCTCATAGTGAGAAATTGGTAAACGTGTTGGCTAGTCCTCAGAGTGAGAAAAAATAACTTCGTATTTATTTTTCCCTCCACAAGAAGTAAAACATGATCGAAAGGATTTGAAAAGAATTATTTTTACTCCAAAATAACCTTCTTTTTGCTGAGAAATAGCTTGGTGCAAGGTTGCATTTTCCCTTTTGTGTCAGAGAGGATGGAAGGCGGCGCGGGCACGGGGCGCCTTTCCCCGGCAAGGCTCGTCCGCCTCTCCCCTCCAGCCTCCCTTGCTGGAGGAAGAGCTCTCCCCGGCGAAACAACTTGCACTGGGAGGAGCTTTTTGTGGCCAGGCTCATCTGTTCTTTGAAAAAGTGGCCCTTCTCCCCCCACTCCCTGAAGAAGAATAAAGTGAGGCAAAGAAATACAAATGGCACAGCAATGACTCGGGCTGTTACAATGCAGGTCTGATTTATGAGGTCAGTTCCTATAAAATAATTCTCCTCTGGTTTCCTTCCAAGCTTTGTGCTGAGCTTCTCATCCAGTGTTTTGATAATCTCTTCTGAAAACTGAGCAACTCAAGAGTCAGTTAAAACCATATTTCTTCCAGGCAAATAAATGTATAAATGCTCCCCAAACGCACTTGCAAGCAGAAATGTCAGCTAGTGTTCTCCAGATATCTTGATGTTGACAGAATATCATTTTGCATTGACAAACATGGAAACTGCAAGTAATGGCGTGATGCAGTAGTCTTCAAAACAGTAGAAAAAAATTCAGCAAAATTTCTTTAGTGTTGATAGAAAAGATTGTTTTAACTTAAAAATGGAAAAAAAAAAAAAAAAAAGGCAATTACACCAGTTCAGTGATGTTCCTGACCTCTTGGTAGCACCCTTTGTGCAAGGCTTTCCCTGCCAGTGGTTGCCACAAATGCCACTCCTCTTATTTTGTGTTGGCCACCAAAACCCATCACATGGGAGTTACTGAATTTCTGTGGTTTGAATGCCTCAAAAGTAAACTTGAGAACAAAACTTTCTCTTTGAAGTCAACAGCTCTTGGGGAAACTAAGTCATGGGTATTTTTTGGTAATAAATGGTGCAGAAATTCCTGCTTGACTCAACACCAGCATTACCACTCTCTCCATGGCTGTAGCTGTGGATAGTGTGGATAGGACCAGGGATTTGGAGAAGGGGGAGATAGGACGTTCATCAATGTCCACCTGGGAACAAGGAAAACTGCCACTTTGGTGTTGCCACCCTGAGCTGATTTGCGTCTTGGGATGTGGGAGAGTCCTAGAGCTTTGTAAGACTTTAGGAGGAATAGAATGTCATTGCTGAGCAATGGACTGCTCTGCATTGACCACTGTGTGAGCAAGAGGGGCTTGTTCCCACCAGCCACGGTGTGTGTGTGCGGGAGGTGTCGGGGAAGCTGTCACACGGGGGACAGGACACCTCCTCCCTTGCTCCTGCAGCTCTGGGTGGGTACAGCAGAGTGCAGCAGTACAGCTCATCTGCAGGAGTTTTCCTGTGTGTGTGTCACCATCACTGCTACTGGCTATGTGCTTTCTGAAGGGTTCTGGGTACATCAAAACTGTCACATGGTGTTTTACCCCACGAGCGGCCTGTGCCCTACAAATCGGGCTGAAACCAGCTGATAACAAACACCATTGGTGCCGTATGGGTGCAAACAAGTGACAGTCACTCTGATGAATTTGACTTCTCTTGACTTGGCCGTGGTTTGGGAAAACAGCGCTTCTTTCTTCTCCTCCAAAATGCAGCTGCTTTTCACCCGTTTCCTCAGTGGCTCCAAACTGTAGTGCTCACTCTCTGGGGAGCAGCTGATCTCTTTGTTTTAACTGCAGAGCCCAAATAGCCCAGCCAATGTATTTTGGATTGGAAAATACAATCAAGGGGTCAGATGCTTTGATATATCTGCTCTCAGCATAAAGTGAAAGTACCTCGTCTTCACCAAACCTCACTCATTTACACTTTGTTTATCTGCAAATTCTATAATTTTTCCACTTTCATTAACAGTGATTTTTCAACTTTTGTTAGCAGTGATTAACAGCAGAACACTGCAGTGAGCCCTCCTCTTACTCCAACTTCATTACTTTTGCAAAATAGACTACAGGCCGCTTGAAGACACTTTGCTCAGAAGAATTATTGATGATTGAAGCCAAGCTACATTTGTCAAAATAAATTACTCGAGTACCTTTTGAGAGGCAGCAGCCTTTCCTCCTCAGAGCGGTTGCCTGCCATGGTAGTTTGCACCACCCTTGCAGTGGGATGGCAGTGCTGCTGATGCCATGTGGCAGCTCTGCAGTGCAGGAGGGTGTGTGGGAGTGATTTGGAATCTCGTGTTTCCTTGTACTTTACCAATATTACATCAGTTGTGTGCCCAGTCAAACTTCATAGATAGAGGAGGTTGATTTGCTCATTGGATGCAGAGCTCGGGTGCCCCAGGATTGCTTCCAATCCATGTGGTTTGCACATGGATGCAGGAGTCAGCTGGCAGCTGCAAGTTTATGTGGGGAGCTCCTTGTTGGCTGTAAGATGAGGTGGCATGAGGCGGCACAGAAGGGCTTTTACTTTCATCAGTAGTGTGGAAGGAATTATACTCATGACATTTTCTTCAGATCGTCCACTTTCTTAGAGTAATATGTAAGTAAGTGATTGGACTTGATGATCTCAGAAATCTTTTCAAACCTTAGTGATTCTGTGATTGGAGAAGCAGAAAGCAGCTGGAGACAGATAATGAGAGGGTGACACCTGGAGGGCTGTATCTGGGGACATCCCTCTGTTCCTGCTGTGTGTGTAACCCGCTCACTCACTTTGCTTGGCATGGGATAGACCCCCTGCGCTTGAGAACACAGAATTGTTTATGTTGGAAAAGCCCTCAAAGCCCTCTAAGAGTTCAACATTAACCTAGCACTTCCAAACACACCACTAAACCACGTCCCCAGGCACCACATCTACACATCTTTCAAATACCTCTGAGGATGGTGACTCCACCACTGCCCGGAGCCTGTTCCAATGCATGACAGTCACGTTGGTGAAGAAATACCTTCTAATATCCAATGTAGATTAAACATGCCATGTTTCATCTACAACCTGGCTCGTCAGAGGTGTTTTTTGGGGAGCACTCAGTTTTATTGCCAGATGCCGTGTTGGTTACACAGAGAGGGGTGTGTAAAGGCCTTGTTTCTCAGCTACCAGTAGTGTGTTCACAGCAGTATATGGGGACAAAGTTAGAGGCAAAGCAGAACTTGCAGATGAAGTTGCCTTTTTAGACTAAAGCAAGGGAAGATGCATTAACACCCACAGGTATTAATTATGCTTGCAGTGTTTCTTTTTGGGCATAGGCTTAAAGCACAAGAGGGACCCTCTGACAGGTAATCACAGGGTTTACATCTTGAGAAGACTCTCGTCCCCTTGCAGAGAGGTATTGTCAGCTGAGTGTCCTGGGTGTATGGGATTCAATAACTTCTGTCTTGCTGCAAAGCAATGCAAACCCTGAGAAATTCAAATTTCCCATATTGGCATAGGGAGCCTAAAACAATGGGTGTACCAACTCTAAACAGAAAACACAGCAGATTGCCTTAGAGGAATTGTATTTTATCAGGCAAAATTAAGTCCTTGAAAAAAAAATAAACACCCAGAAAAAAGGAGTAGTAAATCAAACATCTTGGGGAATGGAGTAGAGGTAATGCAATAACTTAACTAAAAAATTAACTCGAATTGGTGAAGATATGACTGCTGCTGTCTGAGTTGAAAAGTGGCTGGAGGAATGTAAACAAAAGACAACGAGAAACAGGATTTGGTTGAGGGATGGGTCCGTGTTGCTGCAGACACACCAAGGATGTATCCCCTCCGAGCACCACCCTGATGGTGCTACGGGATGGAAAGGGGTGGGGAGCATGTGGGGGGTACCCATGACACAAAAAAAAAACATTCTCAGGAAAATCCTGGCTAAAGAATTACAGAAAACCAGCCCTTCATGTGTGAGCTCGGTAGGAGGAAGGCGACAGAGGAGATGGGAGCCTCTGGGAGTGGCAGGCAGGACTTGGAAGCGTAAGGTGAGGTAGAGTGCAGCTGAGAGGGGTGGCCAAAGCCCTTCCAAAATATCCACCCTGGTGAGTCAGCCAGTCACACCAGGACCCTTCTCTCAGTGAGGTGGTATTTCACTGAAACACTAGTAATGTCCATGAACCACCACATCAAATGGACCTTTATTTTTCCTCCCTCCCAAACACTAGTTACCCATTGGAACCAGATGCATTTTTTTTCTGTAGGAATTTCCAGGCAGGGAAAGCCAGGCTAGCTTGTTGTAGTCAGAGAGGTGATAATCTCCTCATGAATTTTTGCTTTTTAAGGCATGTGATGCACCTGTCCTTGTGATGAGAAAGGTGTGCAAGGAGAAGAGTTCAGCAGACACTTGTTGTTGAGCAGTTTGAGGGGGCTGCAGCACGATGTCCTGCAAACTTCACCCGCTGTGTTCACTGAGACATTGCAGATAAACATGGATTATTTCCATGTTCTCCTTTGTGTACCTTAGTCACTTTTTTTTTTTAATGACGTATGAGTTTGTTTTCTCCTTTTTTTTTCTTTAATATAATTTATTTCACTTAGAGCTGTTTTGAAGTAATAGACACCTTTCTAGGTAGCAGCTTCTTACATCGTATAAGCCCATTTATCAAAGGCAGGATTTGCTGCTGTTGTTTTTCTATTAGGGAGGAATTACACTAAGCCTGTAGCAGACATTTTGTGTTACCATGGCAGCCTATATTTCCTACAGGGTTGTGACCTCTAATGACTACGGTGGAAAGCTAGGAAAAATGGGAACTCTTTGAAGATTAGTAAATAAATGCATACTTATGCAAACTATCCAAGAGATAGCTAAACTATAAGAAGGGGAATGGAATTATTCAGAACACTGAGTAAGTGGCTCTTTGTAAATACCTGTGTTTTTTAAAAATCACCTTTCTTTTCTCCATGCTTTTAAAAGGCTGTTTTGTTTCCATCAAAGTGGCACACCAAACACTTTTTCTGCATAGGGCTCAAAATATTTTTCACGTAATGAAACAGAAATACAGAGTTCAGAATTTCAGCAAAAGATGTTTCTTACCACCTAAATAATTCTTTTTTTTACAGCCTTTTCAAATATTATTGCCATCATGATTGAATTTTCAGTGTTCTTTTAGTTCATCATTGCTAGATAAAATAAGGCGGCAGAATGTACTGAACTTTTAAACAGACATCTCAGTGGGAGCTGTCTTTATTCTTTTAAAATAGCGTATTAAAAAAATCTCCGTTTTTAAAAAGAACAGATTGATTTTTACGTATGGGATTTAGTAAAAAGGAAAAATTGCATCTATCGAGTAGTACACAGTACTTGTTTTGGACCATTAAAATACCTACAAAAGGTGTTTTATAGTATTTGTTAATTTTAAATGATCCTGCATTGTACTCTGCAGTGATCTCCTAAATTGTATAAAGCCTCTGTAGACGTGCTGGTACTCTGTGCATCTTCAGTTAATGACCCTTTTCATGTAAGCACAGCTGTTGCAATGTAAAAAAATAAATTAGCAAAATGTGCCTCTTCTCCCTGCAGCTTCCCTTTACTTTTCTGTGGATTTCAGCATTTTCCCCCTTCAGTTAGTAAGTTTCCCAACTCCTACAGCCCAGATATGTGGTACCAAACTCTCTCCCATCGATGCTGTCAGCAGAAAAGGAGCAGATCAAGGTCTTACAAAGAAGCCAGATCCTGAATCTCCTCCTCTGCTGTCAGGAATACCGAGGGCAAGACAATACTATTGCTCCTTACTATGGAGGCTGTTGTAACTCTTTTCTCTTCTTTTAGAAAACAAAACAAGCCTTTGCAGATGACTCCAGAACACTTGGCTTTCACAGAGAGCACTGGAGTCCCCTGTGCTGGAGCCACATCTACTGATGGCTGCCATGCGGCCAGATGTGGGTGTCCCACCACAGGCTGGGATAGACTGGGGTGCACTGGGAATACATCACCCTGGTGCTGAATCTACCCACCACGTGAAGTCCTCTTGCATTTGGAAATCATGGAGGCTTGGGGACACCAGGATGGACTGGAGAGTAGTTTTGTTGTACTCTGGAAGACACAAAACTGATATCCACAGGGATATGCCCTGCTCCCAACAGGTTTGACTCTGATGTGTTGGGTGCCCACACAGGATGGGGAAGCCTGGGTGAGCCTGTGATCCACACTTGTATCAGCATCTAATATTGTAGTGAATTTTAACAAAGTATTGGGATGGCTGCAAGGGATGTGATGTGGGGCATTGCTGTGCTCTCTGGTGCACAGAAAAATGACGGAGATTTGAGACAGATGGAAAAAAGGCATTCGTTTGGTGTTGGCTTTGATTTCTTTGCATATGATTTTTCTTCTTGATAACTGCACTGCAAACTTAGCAGCTCCTTCTAGGGATGGGGGAACCAGGTGCCCTCTGGGTTAGTTTGCATTGCTGAAAGCTCATGTTGTAATCTCCTTGCAATTGGGAAATTCAGTTCAAAATGAGACACTCCCGATGTCATTATCCTACTTTTATTGCACAACGTCACAACATGCTTATGAGCCAGGGTAATTTACGTCCTTCTTTCTTGTCCTCTTGGTAGCTCTGAGTTCTCTGCTAATTATCAGCAATTCAAAAGGGCCACCTCGAGAGGTGCCTTCTCCTCAGGCACTCCTGCCCTGCTGTCAGTGAGGAGCCCCTCCCTCAAGCAGGGATGGGAGTGCATAGTCCCAGTTCCTGAACTTCTGCCTTCCTCACCCGGGGACAGAACTGCTCCTCTCTTTCTGCATGGCTCTTAAAGCTTTTCCTAGCAGCTGGAGCTCTTCCAACACAAAGGTTTGCCTGCTAACCAACCTAACCTGAGGTGTGGGGTGTGTGCAGATCTGCCTTTTAGCTGATCCCAGGCTCTCTGGAAATCCTGCTTTAGTTTCCTGGGCTCCCACAGGATGTGTTCTACTTTTTAAAGCTCAAAAAAGTTCTGAGAGAGGAGCTGAGTGCATGGCCTCCATCTGTGTGTTGTAGATCACTTGCCTCAACCATGAAGCAACCCTATCCCCCTGCCCATCACTGAACACATAGTTTCCAGCCCAAACTATTTGACAAATCTGACCCAGACTAGCTAATAGTTTCAGGGTGACCAAAACCTCGTATCGGATGAATTTATGATTCAACTGAAAAGTCTTTAGTCAAGTTCAAATGTAGGGGGGGAACTGGTAGTTAAGGCAGCAGGGAGGAAGAGAGAAAAAGAAAGCTGGTGAAGAATGCTGGGGAGGATGAAGTGGGATCCTGATGTGAGCTGCAGGGCTGGCAGAGCACTTTGGAAAGGGGTTCTCCCTGGAGGAGGACCCCTGGGTCCTCGTTGAGGGGACACCCCTCCACGCCTTCCAGTGGTTTTGTGAAATTGCTCTGTCCTTCCTCTGGCTAATATATTTCTGTTTTATTTTAAAGGATATTTTTAACTAGTCCTTGGAAGTAAAATTTCTTGTTCCTGCTGACATGAGATCAGAGGGATACTTGTGTTAAACGAAAAGGGCAGTGTGGACTTCTGAGAACAAAGCAGAATGATTTTATATCTGATGGGGTGGAGCAGCACTAAATCACTACTTTGGAAAGCAGTGATTTGGTTCTGTAGTGTGGCAGCTGAGCAGACCATTCTGTGATTTTCCACTCCCAGGCCACTGTCACACAGAGCCACTGCCATCCTCAGCACCCCTGTGGGCTCCCTGCAGCTCCCACCTTGTGCAGAGCTGGGCAGCAGCACTTCAGACATGTGGGAGCTCCCTCAGCAGGGTGAATGCAGGGACTCCTGTGTGTCCTGCTCCTGCCTTCTGCCAGCTGAGAGCCTGCGGGTAAAACAGACTGAGAAGCATTTAACAGCCCCAAATGCAGCAATTCTCAGACAAATGTCTTCAGCATTTTGATCCAACCATCCTCAGAGCCGTGATCAGCCCACACACCCCTTTTCCACCCAGGCTCACCCCTACACTTCACCCTGTGGTGGCTGGTGCTGCTGCTGGGGCTGACTCGTCTGCTTTTCTTTTCTTTCTGAGGCTTATTGGTTTGTCAGTTCACTCCAGCTGAAAATCAAATATGTATGTCCAGTGAGCTTTTTATCTAGTTAACTAAACACAAATAATGCGTTCTGCCTCTTCACTTTGAAAGCTTTCAAACCTTTCTCTTTTATCTCTGCCTGTATTGTTCTTTAACAACCTGACAGTTGATTATTACATGGTTCCTCTTTCTCCTTTATCTTCTGCCTATAATACTCAATGATTTTTCACTGGGCATCACTCCCAAAGTGCCTTTGTATATTCAGAACTAGGCACGGTTGGACGTAGATATGATTCTCTGATTCTGAAACAACACAGGTACTTGAGAAAGTGTTTCTTCTCTGGGGCACTTAATATTTTCTGATGACTTGAAACTTGTCTCCAACACTTCTAGAGAGAAATTTTTGAGAAATTCATCAAGCTGAAGTGACACATGCTTACTGCCAGCCATTTCTGGCATGTTGTACTTTCTGCTCCTCTGTCACCAAAACCCCATTGCATGTCTGTGCAGTGTGATGATATTTAAATTGCTTTAACATGGTTTATTAGCTGCTGTGGGGAGCGTCTGTGTCTGCCATTGCCTGTGACAGGACTGTCCCCATTAATAAAGTCACACTGTGTACAGCAATGCTCTGATCTACTCTCCCATATACTCAGCAGGACACTGTGGAGGGCATTTCTGAACCTCCACTTTCCAACATGTGATTTTTGACCAAAAAAGCTGATATTCCCCCTAGATATTTGTGCCTGGTGACACTGCAGGCTGGTGCACATCTCCTTGATTATTTGACCAAATTAGGATAAAGCCAAGCTTTCTAACTGAAATACGTGTGAATATTGCAAAAAAAAAAAAAAAATTATTTCTCTATTTTAGGACTATTTTAGTGATCTTATTTTTCTTTGTGCGTCTGTGTCTCTGGTCTCCATGACTTTTTCTGCTGTGTTGCATGCATTTGCAGTCATTTCTTGCCACTCATTCTCAGTGAATAGTTGTGTTATGGTTATTGGTTTGCTGATAAAACTCTAATTTTGATAACTAATAGCCTTTTCCACATTAGGCCTTGAATTTGGACTGAATTGGAAGCAATAGTCAAACTTGGTAAAGATCAGGTTCTTTCCCAGCCATTTCCAGCACAGGAGTTGCTAACACAACCACTGCATAGCTGCATGTAAAATGTAGACAGAAATATTTGAAGCAATGATGTGAGCTGGAATGAAGTTACGGAATTTCTGCTATGCTGAGGCACTAAAATATGGTTTAAATTAAAGCTGAGACTAAACGTATTATTCACTTGATGAGTTTTGTTCTACTCCTCCTCTCAGTCTACCTAAAAAGCAGGCTGCTATTTCTTCTTCTTCTTCCTTTTTTTTTTTTTTTTTTTAATTTTTTTTANTAAAGCTGAGACTAAACGTATTATTCACTTGATGAGTTTTGTTCTACTCCTCCTCTCGGTCTACCTAAAAAGCAGGCTGCTATTTCTTCTTCTTCTTCCTTTTTTTTTTTTTTTTTTAATTTCTCTAAGGTGACTGATGTCCTCTGAATCAAAATGACACTTAATATTTGAAATTCACCTTCACTTGGTTGCATTTGGTCATGTCAATAATGCAGTGGTGTTGCTTCTGTTACTTGAAGGGCCATGGGTTGTTTCTTATAGCTGGGAAAGGGTGAGAAAAATCCACAGGGAAGTTCAGCCTCTCAAGGAGATGTGATACCAAGAACAGGGTCTTTCACAACCGTTGCTATTTTCCCCCTTGCTGGGGCAGTGCAGGATTCCTAGAGGCATCCTAGAGGCCAGAAAGGACTGGCAGTTAGAGAGTTCCTAATCTGAAGGTGAGATCTGGATTTAATTTTCTCTCTGTACAAATGTATGCAGTAATTGGGTGCTTGTAACTGCCTAGGGTAGTAAAAAGTATCATTGCATCTCTGTCTGGCATCTTTAAGAGGTTTTTTTTAAGGCTGGGACTAGACCTTCTGACTTCCCAGTCTAGTACAAGGCAGAGCAGAGACAAAAGCTTCATCCAGGAGACTTCATCATGTCCAACTCCACCGTTGTAAAAGGGAAGTGCTCCTTAGGGAGAGAGCCAATGTTAAAAATAATCTTCATTAGTCCCTCCAGAAGCTGATTCACTGCTCAGTTGCCCTCCCTTGCAGATGAGCAGCTTTTTTCCAGTTTACAAGTGCTGTGACCTTTGATGCTGAGCTGTCAGTGCGGACTGCCCAGGCAGAGAGGGGTGGGTGTGCAGGGTGGAGCAGGGGTGCGGGGAGTCAAGGCAGTTTTGTGCTTTGCTGCATCCTGATTTTTGTGCAGTATCTTCAGCAAATGAATATTCCTCACTGTCAGATCCAAGAGCCTTGCTAGGTTCACTGTGATGTGCTGTATCTGCAAGAACCATCTCTGGGACTTCCAAATGTCTATTGCCCTCATGTTGTGTCTTGACAAAAATTTACAAATATGACCAAAATATATAAATATGTCATGTTGGCAAACTCAGATGCACCATGTCCTCACTCTGCCCAGTGGTGAAGTAACTTTTTGTGCTGGCTCTTGAGATGTTAAGTATAAGGACACATGGTGTGAAAGGGTGAACCAGCCTCACATTATATTTCACCTTTTCTCAGTCCAGAAATGGTGCGGTTTCTGCCTGCAATGAGCCATGATAGTCATGAACTCAGTGTACTGAACATATCCCTGGCATACTGTTAGGCTTTGTTTTGGAGTCCTCATTCACTTTCTGGGCTCAGAACAAGCAAGGAAAAAAAAAAAAAGCTCTCCTCTGCACGTTGTCAGAGAAAAAGTTTGAAAAAGTTTTACATTAAATCACTGGACTATTGAAAAGCAAAGTAGAATATTTTGATCTTGCCAAATCATGTGTCTTGTAAACAGAAATTATTGCTTTCTTGTAGTTTTAGGGCACAGAGAAAGCAATCCAAGCAGTAAACAAATTAGAACTAACCTGGGGTTTAAGCAGGACTTGATACAGGAGGACTCCCTGTTCCTGGCCCACTCTGAGCCTGCCAGAGACTCCAAAACAAACCCTCTGGAAAAGCCTGACTGAGAGCTTGGCCTGCGCCAGGCCACCGCAAACCTCAGGCTCTGCTGATTTGAGAGCCAGAAAAGGGCACCAAAGAGTGTGCAAAACGCCTGGCTGATGTATTTCTGGGTGAGGGAAGGGCCGGGGTTGAGCCTGAGCTCTGGTGCTGGAGTCAGAGCTCCTGAACTCTCCCCATCGAGGCCGCAGCTCCGGCCCCAAGGTGCCCGGCTCCGATGGAGTGCATCCCAGCAGGAACACCTCCCCACGGGGCACTGTGCCGTGCCAAAGCTGGGGCACAGCGAGCACCAGGGCAAGCGTTTGGTGCAGCTGTATGAGGATGTGGGGCTGTGGCTGCTGGAGATGGTGACACCTTCGGCATGGAAAGGGCTGTGCACAGCTCCTCACTTGGTTTGTCTGTCTGCCCTGCATCAGCAGGTGGACTGAACACAGAATTTATGCTTTCAATCGTCCAGGCTGTGGTGTATGTATTAATTCCACTGATGTTTCTAACCCTGTGGCTGCTAATTATCAGTTAACAGTGAAGTTCTCAGAATTAATTCAGAATAGTGTCACTTTTTTATTCCATTCTTTGCTTTTCACACATCATCTTGCTCAGTGGGGCTCTCTGCTGCCTGTACTGCTTGTAGCAAAGTTTGTGACAAACCCACACCTTGAGCAGCTTGGAAGTGTTTGTTGTGGAGAACAAATCTGAACCAAAGGACAGCACTCCTGAGTGAATGTAACTTGTGGTGGAAAAAATTCAAAACTATCATCACTGAGACCAGGGAGGAGAAAGTATGTAGAAATCTTTCCCTGTAAAACTAAAACTTATTTTCAGACTTGATAATTTTTCACGGAGATACAGTTGCAATTCTACCTGGAAGCCAAAGCAGAAGTTAGTGTATGTGCATCACCCAACCCAAAGCTGCAGAAAAAGGAATTGCCAAGATCAAGAAAAATGAATATCAAAGAAACATAAAGGTTATGCCCAGAGGTCCTGTTCTAGGTCAGAATATTTGTTCTTTGGGTGCAGGGCACCGTCTCTCTCCTCCCCTCTGCCCTGTGCTGCCCTGTGCTGGCTTTCCATGCAGAGCAATCTCTGTTCCTGCTGGGCAGCAAGTGTAGGATATCCAGCACAGAGTTGCAGCACAGGCAGAGGGGGATGTTTCATCCCAAATAAAATGGAAAAAGGCAAAATTTTAAACAAAGACACTTTCTTTTTGTAGTTTCACAGCAACTTTGCATTGATGAGTTTCAGGATGCAAACTAGATGTGGGAAGTAGAAAGATACAGATATTTTTCTTCTGGAGTGCTTAATTTATTTTTCATAACCTTGTACCGTTCCCTGGATTTAGTTTCTGGACTGCATGGTCTGTGTCTCCTTCTCTACTAGTTCTAAATATGGCTTGTGAGAATCCTGTCAGAGAGCCTTGACTCTACTTTTGTATCTGTATGCCACAGCAGAAGCAATGATGTGTTGTGGGGATGCCCAGTACACCCGGGCCTGCCTGGGAGTCTCCTTTCTAATGGATCTCAGCTGGGAAGGGGCTCTCCAGGGAGCTGTGAGGGGCAGGCATCCTTCCATTCTCACTGGAAAGCTGTGAGGTAGATTTTTTTCCACTGCCAAATGACTTTCTTTATGAACAGAGAAGATGTGGAGTGAAAGGAGCAGCAAGACTTCAAGTCCATGAGAACAGAATGGAAATCAGGCAGCCCCTGAGCTTCTGGGGTAGGATGTGTCTGTGGAGGTAGGCCCATAGCTGAGGACCAGTGGTCTGTGGGGGCAGCTTGTGATGTCACCAGAAGTTGCCAACACCTCCAAAATCATCAGAACTCCAAAATTTCTCTCCAAATTTCTTTACACCTTGGCTAAGGCAGCCTAGGGTCTGAGCATCTTCTTGCTGGGTATTTATGAGATACCTCCTGCTCTCCCAGGTAGTCTGGCTGAGTTCAAAGGCACTGCTGCAGTTGCCTGGACAGGGATTATTCCCAGGAGTAAATCTCCACAGGATCAGGCCCTAGGTGTGCATGATAAGATATTTAGACTTTGATTTATTTCTATTTTAAATGCCTTCACTGTAGCTACATTTACTACACAAATTCTGCTTGCTAATATTTTCTTGAAAAAGCTAAGGAAAAAATCTAACCCCCAAAAAGCACTGAAATAGATGTCTGCGACTACAAAAAGGATCACCTGGAAGTCAACATCTTCAGCCAGATCTGTCCCAAGAGCCCTGTCTCTGTCCTAGCATGAGATTAAAGCCTCCACGGACAGACGGACTTTGGCTGCGCCTGTGAAAGGAAAAAAAGCCTGAGTCTGCTGGATCAAAAGAGACTGGGATCTCTGAGCAGCAGACAGCCTCTAAACCCAGCCTTGCTCATTCTCCAGTTCTGGCACTGTCATGTCCAGCTCTGGGTGACTGATGTCCCTTTCTTATTGCCCATCCAGGGCTGAAGCTCCTCACAGAGCTGTGTCACCTTCCTTGTCCCTCTGCAGCTGCACACGGGGACCTGCTGCCCCAGGAGCCCTCCACTCCACTCCAGTGGCAGCTAATCCTATAACTGGGAATTAGGGAGGTGGTTTTCCATGCATGAGCAGGCACAGGCAGGGTTCTCAGGGGTGAGTGGGTCCGATACTGCACTCCCAGCCTCCTGGCCCAGCCCTGCTGTGCAGGGCTCACAGCCCTGCATGGATCTGCACAGGCTGATCTAAATCAACCCCCTTCTAGTCCAAAACCATTATGCCATGTCCCGTCACAACAGGCCCTGCTGAAGTGCTTATCCCCATCTTTCTTATAGGCCCCCTTCCAGTATTGAAAGGCTGCAAAAAGGAGTCCCTGGAGCCTTCCCTTCTCCAGGCTGAAAAACCTCAACTGTCTCATTCTGCAGTCAAAGGAGAGAGGGAGATGTGTACAAAAGGTGCCTTGCTTAGGCCACTGGGATCCAATCTGGCAGTGTAAGTGCTGCCCAGATCACTGAGGCACCCGGGCAGAAAGGCCAGCACCCAAGTGAAGTGCTCATGTCAGAGCCAAGATGGACATTCCAGTAGTTGTCTAAAGATCTGTAGAGTTCTGAGTTAGTGTACAACATTCCTTTCCTGAATGTCTTCAGATGTTTATTTCAGAAATACAGCTGGGCTGGTCCATCTCTCTCCAGTATACATGAATGGAAGATGAGTCCTGGCACAGCTCAGATTTTGGTAGAATTAGAGTTGTGTGAATGCTGTAAAACCTTTAACCTCTTGTCTAGGATTCTGTAATGGCCAAAGGGACAGTGGTTAGCAGAAGTGCCTCTGTTTAATGATAATGATGATGACAATAATAATAGACCAAAGAATAAGAATAACATACAAAATAATAATAATTAAAATAATAAATAATAGATTGTATTTCTTGTCTCAAAGTCATATTTGGAAATTATAACACAGTGAATTCCAAGTCAGCTCCCCAAAACCCTTGACTGCAGTGCCAGCATCGCAGGCAGCCAGGCTGGGGACAGCTGGGCCAGTGGCATTTGGGACAGCAAAAGTCACAGGCTTGGGAAAGGAGGCAAAGAGCCTGCAGCACTTGGGTATCTGGGCACCTCCTCCCAATGAGCCAGTAAAATACAGCTGATCTTCTCTTTTTCAAGCTGCATTGTGTTCAAAGGAAGAACTTTGTTTCAAAGGGAAGCTGTGTTTTCTGAAGCCGTTTGCATGCTGGGATGTGTTGCGTCAGCTGAGAGCAAATGCACGGGGTTAGGGCTTGTGATGTGGCTGGTGGGACCGATGTAACCACATGTGGGGACTGGGACAGAGGCTAAAGAGCACTCTGGAAGCTAAAGGAAGTCAAAAATCAATTTTGGAGGGACACAAAAATAAAGCTGGCATGTCTGGTTTTAATCTACTTCCCAAGATGAGACTCTGGTTTGTGATTTTGGGTTGCTTTTTTTCTGCTCAGCACATTTTCTGGGGGATTTAAAAAATGGTCAGAAAGTGAATTGTTTCACAATATTTATTCCTTTTCTTTGTGAGTTAGAGTTTCCTGAGAGTTTATACTCTTCTTTTGATGAGGAAAAAAAGTTTGAAAATCAAACTGTTGGTTATTTTGACAACTGATTATTTTCCAGGCACCTGTATGACCCTGACTGGTTAAAAAACCCTAGGTATCTTGAGGGTTAAAAAAATTGATACTTGATAGAACCATAAAAACTTTCCTTATAAGAATGTAATTTCTGCAGAAAATATTAATGACAAAAAGAAAACCCCAAAATCCTCATGACTTTTTTTTTCTGATGATTCAATCTTCTTACATATGTGGAGCTGTCTTCTTGCAAGTCAGATATATATGATCATTTTGGTTGCAGTTGGTTTATTCAACATAGGAAATAGAAAGGTTAAGGAATTTTTAAATCTAGTACCCACATCAATATTTTGGCTTTGAAACAAGCAGCCTTGCTATTTGGATGTGCACACATTTTCCACATTTTCTCATCATGTTTTGTCTTCTGTTAATAGTCAGCTCCTGTTATTGGTGGGATGCAACATGGGCAGCACCCTGGCAGTCTGGCTCTTTTTTTGGATGTGTAACTCCAGGCACTGCTGCTCTGGCTGTGAATGTTTGCTGTCACTCATGTTATGCAGTCAGCAGGAATCCAGAGTTATGATGATAAATATTTATTGTTTGTGTTACGACATCTTTTAGGAAACCAGCTGAGTGCTGTTTTGCTCCTTCCAGGCATGGCTTGTACGTGTGGGGAGAAATGGGGTTTGCCCTCTGCATCCTTTAGCCAGACAAGGGGCAGGAGGGAAAGCGGAGTCAGCTGGACCAACCCTGCACTGGCCATCCTGCACAGATTTTAGGGAATGAGTCAAACATTCCTCTTTAAAAGACAGTGCCCAGGCAGGGAGTTTGGGGAGTTCGTTATGGACACAAGGAGAGGAGTTGTGGAGGTCGTTGGGGGTTACCACAGCTCCCTGTCCTGGGCAGGGATTCCTGCAGGGTCCCCTGGGCATGGGCTGTGGGGTGAGACCTGTCCTGCTCTGTGCTGCTGCCTGATGAGCTCTATCCCAGCTGGTTGCTTTCACAAGAGGTATTTTCAACCAAGCAAGAGTATTAGGCAGCCAGATTAGGGTCTAAGGTATGGCTATTGTATCTAGAGCAGTTAAAGCAATTTCCTTCTGCAGATGTTATGGGAGAACAGCTTGTTGGCTTCACTGGGAGCAGTGCCTGTGGAAGAAATCCCAGGCTCTTGTGAGTAAGATTTTCTTATTACTTCTCTGCTCCTTACTTAGACATCTCTTTGAATCCTGTGTCTGCAACATATTCACAGCTTCAGTCTCTTGCAGATGTCCTCTGTCCAGAACTGTGCTGGCTGTAGTTTCCAAGGTTTGGAAGCAAACACGAGAGTCTTGGATTTGGTTTACACTCTCCTGTCCAGTCTCTGGAGACAATAGGTGTTCCACCAGCCACTTGCACATTAATGCTAAAGAATACAAACCTGGAGGACCATCTCCTGGCTTTTCTTCTTCCATCTTCCCTTCCAATTGCAAATTCTTCTCTGATGAGGAAATGGACCTAAATCCCTGTGTAGGCAGGTGCTTTTCTGTTGGGCTGGCAGCCCTTCTAAGAGGGGTGGATTCAACATTCAGTCCCTAGCTTTGGAAGGGTTATCCTAGAAGTCCAGGGTCTTTCTAATAGTTGGGCAGCTGTGGACTGGGTAGGATGACACTACCTCTCTGGAAATGTCCCACATTCATGCTTTTATGTGCAGTGCTGTTGTAGAAATATCTATGGCTGTGATGAAGAAGAAGCAGGAGGAGTGGTGGGGCACTGACTAAGCCCATGTGCAGTCCTAACAAAGCAGCTTCTGTGGCAAAGCACAGCCCACGTTTGGTCCTGTGTGCCATTCCCATGGTCCTGTGTGCCATCCTTGCTTGCAGCTGCATGACTGCACCAGGTCTTTTGGTGTGTGTAAGTGAACACACAGCCATGGAAAACACCTCTCCTTAAAATTTATCTCTTTGTTGGGGTGGTCTCTCTGAACATGCCTTGTGCTTTGGATGAAGCCTGGTTTTCCTCCTGTTCTGGAATATTTACACCTTTCAAACTGGTGCTGTTTCAACCACCTTCTGAAACACTGCTTTAGTTTTCAAAAGCCAACTGCTGGGGAGGTTGTTTTGGTTTCCCAGCACACAGTGCTCTGTCTGCCTCTGCTTTGTCTGCCCCTCTGCCCAACCCGGCGATGTGTCTTGGGATTCATGCCCCGGTTGGAGTTCTCTCATTTAATTTTCATGCATCATTTATAGCTTTCTGTGGTGATTTCATGAAGTGAATGTGTGTGGTTAACGCAGGGGGCTGACTGGGAGCTGGTCATGCAGCTGTGACAGAATGGTTGCTCCCTGCCTTTGTCATTATTTTCTGTACTTGGAGTGTGCTGGTGAGAAACTGCTTCTGGACCAAATACACAGACTTTAAACTTGATTGCTTTCCTGAGGAAGAAAAAATTATTGCCTTCCCTTTCCTGTAAATCTGGAGAATTTCCCACACGCCACTTCTGCCCTTCAGACAGGGTGCAACTGAGCAGGGAGACCCTGAGGTGGTTAATTTAACAGGAGTGCAGGGCTCTGCTTCTGTGGAATGATGGTGACTCCTGAAGCCAAGCTGAAAAACAACATCCAACTCCCAGCAGGAGTTTGCACAGGAAACCTGCCTTCTGATGTGGGCAGCATTTGTGTTGTCCCCTCCTTTGGGCATGTTATGTGGCCTTTGGTGGGAAAAGGTCAGCTTGGATGGGAGCTGGTGGAGAGATCTGGAGGTATAGCTGAGAGCAGGTGTCCTCCTTTCCCTTTTTTTGGACCAGCCCATTAACTTCACAGATTTATTTGTTCTGGTTAATAGATTTGCTTAGGCTGAGCGAGATCCTGCAGGTGTCTGCATTTCTGGTTGCTTGTATTAAGTAGGAATGTGTATCATGTCAGCTTAGAAATGTGTATCATGTCATTTTAATGAGAAGAGAACAAGGGAACATTATTGATTTCCATCTGGTTTGACTGGCAGCACTTAGAAATGGCACAGGATCTGTGTCCAGTTTGAAATGTTCACTGGCTTGTGCCACCACTGGAAAGGTGATGGAGCAAATGACCTTGAGCAGGGGTGGCCTACCAACCACCATGGACCTCAGAACACGGGCTGTATGTGAGTGGATGAGTTTGATTCGCTGTTTTTATTGGGCCAGTTCAGTGCAAGTTGTACCCCTGGGTTCCTCAGAGATTGGGCACCTCCTACAAAAAGGATCTTCATGCTTGCTGGGCTGGAGCTCTGATGAGGGTTGCAGGGTGTAGTGGGGTGAAGGATGGAGAGCCTGAGTCCCTGTGAACCAGGATGGAAACTGCAAGTGATATTTAGAACATGGTTTCCCCCAGGATAATGCCTGACTGGACGGTTTAAACCCAGACGTGCAGTAATAGCTTTGAAGACAACCCAGAGGCGGTGCTTCAGCCATGAGATTTGGGAATGAAAATCCATTTGGGAAGGCAAGAGGCTAGCAAGTACATCAAATCTCTCTGCTGGATGACATGCAGTAAAAGCTGGACTGGGATCCAGAGCATAAAGCAGTGATAAGGAGACATGTTATGACCTTGTCTGCTGTTAGCAGCTTACACAGCCTGCCACGGAAAAACCAGCCTGCATTACAAGAGCCATATGGTATTTTACTTACTCAGTGTATAAATCCCTAATACAATTAGAAGATCCAACTTCCATGCTGAATTAGAGCCTCTATGTTGCTTTATAAGGAGGAATTTCTGGATCACTCAAGATTGTTGATATCAGAAAGGAATTAAACCTATATGGGCAGAAGAGGGAGGGGGTCTGTCAGCCTCCTGGATGCAGTAGCCCTTTTTCTGGCCTCTGCTGTAAGAAATTCTCTTTCTGGCTTGTATAGACCCTCAGGAGCTGCCTGGAGCTGGCCCTTGGGAGCAGTCATGGTAGCAGTCGTCTGTTTTATCAGGGAGAGTTTGAGCAGGATTCCTGAGCAAGGTCGGGGTTTCCACGGGAGGCCATCATGAGCTATTGCTAACAGAGAAGGGTCAGAGGGAAGAAAGCCTTGTACTCTCAGCCTTCTCCCATCTGCTGGATTTTGTCTGGATCAGACATGTGGGTGCAGGAGGGAAAGGGATGCCCACAGTCTATGGGAAGCTGAGCATGGCAGCTCCAAAGGTGCTCAGGCCCTGGACATGGGCTGCCAGTGGTGATGGGCATTGAAAAGGAGTACTGGGGAAGGGCTGGGCAGATTTGGGACTGTCTGGCTGAAGACAGACATGTGTGATGCAGCCAGTGGAAGGGCAGAACATCCAGAGAAGGTTCCACATGCTAGGATCATCCCTCTGAATATAGATCTGTCCTGAGTCTTATCACCTCTTTTCTTGTTTTGGCCAAAGCATGTTTACCCTGGTGTTACCTGGGTCTTCTCAAAAAAAATTCTCTCTTTATTCTGGTATATGAACCTTTTCAAGAGATACCACTTCATTTGCAGATGAGAACAGAAATGGCCACGTTATCAATAAGCCATTAAGTACTCTGAAGGGACGTGGCTGTGCTTAATGGATCAGTATTGAGGGACAACCTTGAAGCAGGTTGAAATGTGCTGTCCTTTTCCCTGCAGGTATTGCAAGTCATTTCTCCCTGCCTCAGTTTCTTCCTCTCACACAGCTGGATGGGGACATGTCCTGCCCTGCTTTGTACTTCTCACTGAAAAGTTCCACAGCTCTTATTTTCTTTGGTATAAAGTGTCAGACAGGCACTCAGTGAAGCAACCTCCCTTTTACCTGTGTTGGAGGGAATGTAGCTTTTGTATGGATGTTTAGAGCTGTTTAAGATGATCAAATGCCTTGTACAACTACACAAAACCATTTTTTGGCTGTGTCCTCTCCCTTTTCTCTGCATACCTATCTCCAAGTGAATCGCTCTGTGCTGGAACATGTAATTGCAGAGTGCGGCCCTGGCTCTGCTGAAAGGCACAGTGAGATGGGAATGATCCCAGGGCTTTTCAGGAGGTGGTTACTGGCAGTTCAGAGCCTGAAGGAGGCAAGAGCTGTGGGGTGATGTGTGTGAAGGAGAAATGTTCTTTTAGCAAGAGGTGGATCCTGCAGGTGGCACAGCCCAGACTCAGCCCAGTGAGTCCTGTGTCCCTGTGCCCCTACATCTCTGCTGCTGGCAGTGATGGGCTCATCTTGCTGGGATGTGTCTCCGGGTACATCACCTCCTCCATGGCAACCCACGTCAGGGTGGGGTGAGGTTGATGCTGGACCACTTTCCTCCACTTCCAGCAACTCAGTGCCTGGCAGGTGCAGGCACTGGATTAGGGGCAGTGACTTCTTTCTTGCTGTGATCATCTGGCAGCAGGTTTCTGTGCACAACCTGCATTTGTTTTGATGGCTGGAACAGCAGTAGTGCATGGGTTATCTGAGGTTTTCATCAAGATGAGACTTTCAGAAGCTTATTTGTTGTAGCTTCTATAGTAACTACTGCTTGCTCAGAGCTTGGCTTCTCTGAGACCATAGTCGGACTGTCTCGACTTTTTATTTTGAAAAACTGGGGAAATTTTTAGGTTCTGTTACAACCCCAGAGCATGAATACAAGTATATACACATTCAATCAGGGATGAAAACTCCTTCAATGAAATGGCCAATATGGTGGCAATAAATTCAGAGGAAATGGTCATTATCTGCTGATTGACCTTCTGGAATGTTAAACAGCTTTTGCTTTTGCCTTGAGGCATCTGGCTGCCTGACATGGCCAATTATCCTATGATAACATCAACTTCATTGGGTCTTATTGCTTCATTATGAAACTGCTTTAGCTGATAATGCGTTGTGATTAGCGGGCAAATATTCTTGGGAAGGGAGATAACTCCTCGCCTACTGTTTGGCCTTGGAGCTGTGCAGTTTGTCTGCCTGCAGTGCAGAAGGCGATGATGTGGGGAAGGTCCTTCCTGCTCCTGAGAGCTTCTCTGTCAGCAGTAATGCTGCTTCCCCTGCTTCCCTCTCTCAGCTTCCCATTTCCTCCTTGGTTGCTTGGATCTTTTCCTTGCCCAAGTGAAATAATTTGTAAATATTTTTGTTTATGGCAGGATAAGTGCCAGCACATGGCTGTCTCTGGGGAAACAAAAATACTAGTGCTTAGTCCTTACTTGCCTGGAGCACTGAATTATTTTCTGTTGTAATTAGAGCTGTGCATAACTCTTTTTACCATGATCCAGCCTGGCATGTTCCTCCCTTTGTGTTCACATCATTAGAAGGAAAGAGGGCCTCTCTACAGAAGCACTTCATCCTTTCACCCCATCTTCTCCTCCCGGCCCGTGGTGGATCAGAGGTTATGGTCATGACAGTGATTGGTGGCAGTGCAGATCCAGTGCATGGAGTTCTGCTGTGCACCCACTGTGATTCTGCTCAGTGCCCTCTTCCTGGAGTCCTGTGGATCCCACTGCATTGAAAATGGGAGAGGTGTCCTTGGGGAGGGTGAAAGAGCATGAAAATACTGCTTATCTTTTGCAAATCATTTTCACTTTTCCTTTGTAGTGACGAGACTAGGGGAGGACTCTGGTGGAGGTGCAGCTTCTGTTGAAGAACAGTGAGGAGCCCATCCTCTCTCTGCCACCTACTGAAGTGTATGAGCACTTTATGGGTGTCAGTGTCCATGTGGATAAGTTATAGGGTCCAAATTGCGCACACATGCGGTGCCTATGTGAGTCAGCAGGGAGATTTTAGGGGCCCAAACACTCATATATGGTGAATATATTCCAAGTGTGTGTGTTTCTTTGGCGTCCTCCTTGTGCTCTGGGACCTGCTCTGGGCATGGAGTCACCCAACAGCAGGGACCTGGCCAGCCTGGGGGTCTGTCTGTCCCCCCACTGCCGTGTGGTGCCCAGCTCCTGGAGCACCCAGCCGGCAGGGCAGGGCAGGGCAGGGCAGGGCAGGGCAGGGCAGGGCAGGGCAGGGCAGGGCAGGGCAGGAGCCTTTTCGCCGCTGGGGCTTTGTCTGTGGGTGGAGGACAGCGAGGGTCCAGATGGGAGCAGCTGAGGAGGGGAGATCAGAGGCTTAAGGAAGCCAGGGGAAATCAGCGGGCCTGGCGCAGCTGAAGAGGGAAGATCAGAGTCCCGGAGCAGCTGGGGGGGAGATTGGATTAGTAGTTGAGAGATCAGAAGCCCGGCCCAACTGGGGAGGGTGGATCAGACAGGCGAGGAGCGAGGAGATCAGAAACCCTGCTCACCCGTGGAGGGGTTCGGGGAGGTGGGGACAGCTCACAGGGGCGAGACCAGACGGGGCGAGTGGTTTGCCAGCGCTGCCTGCGTCTGCTGAGCTTTAATGTGCGTCGGTGCGCTGGGTTTGCATCCCCCCGTGAGCGCACTTTGTCCCCAGCGCTGCCGCATCCGTGCGGCGCCGAGCGCGGCGGCTCTTCCCGGGGATGCCATCTGCGTGAGGGGCTGTTTGCAGAGCACAGCCACCGCAGCAATTACCCTGTGTTTCAGTCGAGAGTTCCCAAGAGCTGCTAAAATGCTGCAACCCCTGCTAAGACCCCGACTGCAATGCTGCGAAACGCTTCCTCCCACCTGCAGGCACCATTCGCTAAAGGCTGTGTTTGGCGAAATAGAGCCTTGAAATCCTGCTCCTGCCCATCCGAGCATGGAAACGCAGCAATCGTGAGGGGGAAGGAGCTGTTTAACACAGATAACTGATAAAACAGCAGCTGTGCTGTTTCTGCTCATATGTTACTTCAGAGGTTGCACATTGGTGTCACCGTGCAGGTCCACCACCCCTGGAGCCCACCCCAGTTTCCTCTCTACACGGGTTCTTGGAGCACCAAATCCAGACAAACAGACCCATTACCGGTGCTGGCAGCCATCCCCCTCCTGCTGTGATCTCGGGAGCCCCAGCCTGTGGACAGCAGCCCCCCAGGAGGGTGGGTTGGGGCACAGGGGGTGACACATGCCTGGCAGAGGGGACAGCTCTGGCAGGAGGTAGGCTCCTGCCTCTGCTGCCAGCAGTTAGGCAGCACTGTCTGATTTTCCCAAAGGAGCAATAGAAGTGAAGATGGATGGAAAAGCTTTCTAGAGTAGAGAGCACTGATCACTTCCCTGGGTATCACTGTCCTGACATTAATTGCCTGTTAATATTCCCTTTCTCATGCTTCCTCGCTCCCCCCCTCTTATGCAATGTGGCTTTGCTAACCAGTGCTGGCTTCTATGGTGAAAATGCCTGAATTCAATGCAGAGCTGTTGGGTCACCCCCAAAGCTGTAGGAATACCTGGTGGGGGATGTGACTGGGGGTTACTCAGTGCTGCCCCTAAACCCTCTGAGCGCAGTTTTGCATCTGGTTGCTGATTCCTTGATTAAAGGGATGGAACTCTGGCTTCCTGGTGCTCCCATCTTCAGAGATGTCACCTTGGGCCTTTGCCACGTGGACCTTGGCCACTGTAACTGGGAACTCGGCCACTGGTGAGGACACTTCGTTTGGCTCTTTCCAGCGCAAACTTTGGTGTCCTCCAGGTGCTGGGCAGAGCCATGGGTGGCTGGAGGGAGGCAGCTTTATGGAGCATGACTAATTGTTTCGTTGTGCCTTTCAGGCCCTGAAGGTGGGCTCAGGCTCTGAGGATGCAGGAGCAGAAAGAAAAGGAGTGAAGCAGGACCATTCAGAGCAGCCTTGGGTTTGGTTTTGTGGCCACAGACAGGACATGTAGAATTTCTGGATGTTTTCCTGTCCCTCACTGACTTTCTTCTGTTTCTGATTTGGTTGTCTTATTTTCTGATGTTCCGCTGCCAGGGGAGACGTGCCTGTCTGGGATGGAGGGCACTGCAACACAAGCTGGACATCCCTGTGCTGGCACCAGCCCCACTGCCACGAGGTGCACTGGAGCCAACGGGGTTTGGACTCTCTGGATCTGCTCCAGCCTGGCTCAGTCCAGCTGATCAGGGCCTCTTCTGTACCCTGGTTAAACATCTCTGCCCTGTGGGAGGTGTAAAAGGGAATGTGTTGGCACATGGCAAAATACAGATGAGACAGATACTGCACTTTGGATGATGTCCTTGTTGTTCAGTCAAAATGGTTTGATAACAGAGATGGGAAAACTATTTATACACAGCTGATTTGAGAGACACAAATAGAGGGAAGGAAGGTGTTTTGCCTGGATGATGATGCCATGGTTTCGGCCATACTAGGCCCAGTATACAAAAAGTTTAAAGCAGCCCATGGGGAAGACATTGCCAGCACCACACCTGATATCTCTCATCCCTGCCATCCTGGGACCCTCGTGTTCAGGACACTGGGTGTCTCCCTGCTCTGGAGGCACACACAGCTCCAATCCATGTGCATGGGGTTCCTAAAGCCACAGCAGATCCTGCCCCAAGGAAACTGCAACTGCTGGGGTTTGGAATGTGCCTGCAAGATGTTTTAAATGGAAAGCTAAGACAAGCTCAAGCAAAAAGGTAACAGCAAAAGGAAGCAGAAACCTGTAAAACCTTTGAGCCATGTTATTTGCTAAGCTGAAAAAAGGTGAAGTGCATAAATTTATGAAAAGGGAAAATCCCTGCTGTATTCATATAGACTGCTTATGGTTCGACAGTTAAGTAAATATAGTTCATAATAAGACCAGTTTAAAGGGAATCTGAGAACATAATGAGTCTCAGAGAATTAACTGGATATCTTTCATTTGAGATTACAAAACCACAATGTAATATAATGTTTAAATACAAATGTGGCTTCAATATTACATAAAATAACCAAACAGAGATAAAACCACTGTTCTGTCCTAGCATCAGCTGGTAAGCTTATTACTGAGTTAATACATCCACATGTGTTATGATCACCATTTTCCACTAACTTGACAGGCTAAGGGAAGCAATAAAAAAAGTCAGAAAGGGAGCACATATTCCTTTTAAAGCTCACCAAATTGCAAAGCCTGGTGTAAAGCAAAAGCTGGTGGCCCAGGCTATCCTGTGCTGCTAAAATGTTGTCACCCTGGCATGGGATGGAGCTGGAGGGAAGTCTTGATTTTGGGTGTCTGGAAGAGGCTGGGAGGATGCTTCACAGTGCTGGTATCAGCCTTCATGTAGCACAGGAAAGACTTCATGTTCCTGGACAGGGAACATGACATTGAACTCTTGAATTCATTGTAGGAAGGAAGGGGGGTGAGAGGGGTGAAGGTGTGCAGTGGCTGCTGGTTTTCAGAAGGAAAGCACAGGTTTTTCAGTCTCTTGTGGTACGTGTAGCTCTTGGGCTGAAGCACAGTGTAAAGACTGTGCTTTGGGACATGGTGTGTCCTCACAATGGATTCCTCTGGCACTCCATTGCATCCTTTCACATGGGTTGAAAAGGAAAAAGTGAAGAATTTACTGCAGTTTTGTGGCTTTGGTCTGTCGGTGTTATAATTGAGATTGAAAAATCTCCCTTGTTTGGCTGCCAGCTTTGCCCAAGTGATACACTGTTCTAACACAGCCATCCTGGCTGCAGCACCCTGGGAGGATGCAGAGGAACGTGTAGAAGGAGCAAATGCTCCCCAGATCCATCTACATCCATCCACAGCATTTCTGAGGGCAGCAGACTCCCAGCACCAGGAAGCCAGGAGGAGGCAATGAGCAGTGAGCATCAGGTCAGGGGAAGATAGCTACAAATGAGTAACAGTAACCTAAATTGACTGTGTCCTTTTTCAATGGAGTTTCCGCCCAAACTGTCACCACTTATGCTAGTGGTTTGGGGTAAGAGCCATGCTGTGTGGTCAACCAGGGGCTACTGCTGGCACTGGGACCAGCACAAGGGATGCTTGTCCAAGGCATCCGTAGGTGTGGTGTCATCACAACACTGCCATTGCTCCTCTGGGGCCATTTTTTTGTGTTGTGTGGGAACAGTGGCCAGTATTTTCAGTGCTTTGGCATCTTCAAGGTCTCCCACACTCATCTGGCTGCCTTGGCAGAGGCTCTGAGGTGAAGGGCGAGGGACTCCTGGTCACACCCCCAGAGACATTGCAGATCTCCAGTGCTATTTGCAAAACATGCCAAGATGGCTTGGGAAACAAATACCAGGGAAAACAAATACCTTCACATCCATGTTCACAGCCAAAATGATTTGCTCAGCTTTGAATTATAGTCCAAATGTTTTGAACTCTGGGATAATGCTGCTCACCAAACCTGGTACCTGAAAGGCCTCTTTTATGTGACTATTACTTTGGTGACCAAAGTGCCAGGGTTTTACAAGAGCTGCTTATCCTTTGATAAAACAAAATCAGTGAATTTATGCTGACAGCTTCAGATGCTGTGGAAACCTGAGCAACCTTTCACCAGCATATGTTTCTTGCTGGATCCTTCCTTAAAAACAAACCGCAGAAGCATCTTTAGTAATTTAATGAGCAATAAAGGAGACTATAAAAAACCAAGGATAATTAAATGCAATGATAGATTTTAGCACCCTAAATGGTTACCAGAAGTGCTTAATCAAAACTAAAGTTTCTGCTAGGCAGAATGAATGGCTCTTTGTTGCCCCATAATAGAAAACATTTAAAAATAAAATGCAGGGAAAGATTTGGGATACATAGGAATAACAGAATCATTAAAAATCAGCTTGCCTCCTAATGCCCCTCTGATGCTTGTATAAAACAAACAAAACAAAGCAAAATTAGGGAGCTATTTTGTATATTGCTTTGATCTTTGCTTCACCTTTTGATAATATTTATGAAGAGTGCTTTAATAATTTGGCTTCTAATTTTTTTTTATTGTGAGGAAGAACAAATAGATTGACAATGCTAGAGGTTAGTCAGGAATGTGATTTTTCTTTTTTCCTTCAGCCTCCTGATGTTGGAGGTATATCCCAGAGCATGAAACATTGGCCACCTAGGCAGAATGAAGGATGGTGTCAGGGTGTGCTGTCAGGGTGCAGGGTACACATACTCCAGCCTTGCTGCTGCTCTTGTTTCAGCAGGAACAGGAAATTAGGGTAGGCATCAGAATTGCCACTAATTCTTTCTTAATACAATAGTCTTTTGGAAAATTTGGATTAATTAACATTTCATGCAATAGTGTGATGCTAATTGTTTACACTAAACCCTATTTGCTTCTGTAATTTCCCTTAATTGGAAAATTCTTTAGCTTATAATTGTCATAGAGTATTAAAGCAAAGAGGAAATATGGAGAACGTTGAGGCAATCCTGTGCAGATGATGCTCAGGTGTGATTCAGGATGACCTAATTGTTAAACTCAGGCACCCACTCCTCAGGTATGTACAAAAGTGCTTGAAATTGTGTGGAAGAATTATGTGAGTTGTAATTCTGACAGTTCATGGCCTGATCCTACCCTCACTCCTGTCTGAGCCCTTCCTGTGACCAGGAGGGAAGGGATGGGGAAAGCTGCAGACGAGGCCAGACCCTGGGTGTCTGCTGATGGTACCTGAGTAAGTGTGGTGTTTTTTATGAAAACATCTTGCAAAAAAAATCAAGAGAGATCTTTGCACTGGGTTCAGGTTACTGGACTGTCCACTGCCCAGAGTCATTGCTTGTTGTTTGTGCTGGAAATTTATAATGCCCAGTGAAAAACCTTGGGGAAGCCTTTGGGCAGATATCCAGGGCAGAGCTTAGGTGCTTAAAGGAGCGTGGGCAGCCTTTCCTGCAGGTAGCAATGCTCTCAGCACTGTTGCTGGTGTGAGGTGTGTGTTGACTCTGTTCCTCCAACAAACACCATCTCTTTCTCACCTTGGTGGTTTTAGTGAACAAAACGCCCTAGCAGCAAGGAAGCTGGATACAACTTCTATGTATGCCACAGCTTAGGTGTTTGGGCTCATTTCTCATGGTTATCCTTCTACAGCTCACCTAGCACCCAGGATAATTCCTCTAGAATACTTTCCCAAGGATGTAGGTTTTTCCCAGTTGATTCAGGATAAGCTGGGATGTAAAACTTTCTTGGAGTAAGTTGGTGTAGTGCTTTTGAAGATAACAGTGAGGCCTGTTAAATTAAGAGATACACAGGGGAAAATAATTTTTCCTATGTGAAAAAATGCAGAGCAGCCTAGCATGTCTCAGAAATGGCAGGTGTCAGTGGGGGAGGTAACTTCTCCGCAAGGAATGTCTCTGAGCAGCCACTGGCATGGGAGGCCAATAGAGCCCCTCTCACTGCTGCAGCCTCACTGCCCCATGGATGAGGCTGATTGTCCTCCTTGCCTGGCCCCACTCACCCGGGCTCTCACCCTTAGGATTCTGCCAAACAGCGTGCTCTCATCATGCAGGATTCCCAAATCTCATCTCAGTATCCCAGTGGGGCACAGTCCCTGGTTGTGGGACCCTCGTCCTTCCCCAGAGGTGTTTGGGTCGGTACTGGGCTGTCCTGTGGCTGCTGTGTGTGTTTGGGTCGGTAC
>VYXF01010472.1:14147-27239 GCA_013397295.1 Polioptila caerulea
GAAACACGCATGCTCTAAAAAGGCGGAACCAAGGAGTGGCCATGCAAAGCAGCTCACAGAAACATGGAAATAAGTTCTTAGAAAAGTTCAAATATACATATTTAGGGGGTGGGTTCTATGGGACCAAGATGTGCTCTTGGCTCTCGGCCAGAGACACCCCAGCCATGTATTTTGTTTTATTGTCTTGTCCTTATTGTCTTTTATTAAACCTTTTAAATCCTAGCAGAAAGGTGAACTCCGTTTTTCACAGGGTCAGCTGAAATGGGAAGTGCTCTGTGTGTCACTTGGACAAGGACCTCCTGCTGGCCCTGGGGAGCCTTGGAGCTGCCTCCCTCCCTCCTCCCGCACAAAACCTCTTGCTGAATGAGTTCTCCCATTTTGGGGGGGCTCTGAAGGTGTTTGTGACCTCCTGGAGTAAAGGCTGGGCTGGTGGCCAAGGAGTCCAGCCCTTCACCTGGATTGCTTTCCATGGGGCATCCCCTGCGAAATCCATTCCAGGGCCTCCTCAGTCTCACAGGGAGGAATTCCTTCCCAACATCCCACCGATCCCTGCCCTCTGGCAATGGGAAGCCTTTCCCCCTTGTCCTGGCACTCCAGGCCTTGTCCCCAGTCCTTCTCCTGCTCTCCTGGGGCCCCTTTGGGCACTGGAAGGGCCTCCAAGGTCTCCTTTCCCTTCTCCTGTTCAGGTGAACATCCCCAACTCTCCCAGCCCTGCTCCAGAGGGGCTCCAGCACCTGGAACATCTCCATGCCCCCCTCTGGGCTGCTTCCAGCAGCTCCACGCCCTCCCTGTTGTTGAACAACACTCTCAGGCCCATGGCAGAGATGCTGGGATTTTCCTGATCAAGGCCAGGAACTGGACTTGATGATTCCTGTTTGTCCCTTCCAGAACTCAAGATATTCCAGGATTCAATACCCGTCAAAGCCCTTAAACTGGCCATCCTCAGACCTTTCCTCCCCAGGCAGGAGATTTACTCTGGAACCATAATGGTTCCAGTTCTTTTTGTCCAGCTTTACATTTTCCGCCCCTCCCTGGTTGTCCTGTGGCTGCTCCTTCTGCAGAGGCAACCGCAGCAATTTGGATCCATCAAGAGAGGGATTGACTCAACTGATCACGGTCTGACCTTGATTGGGCTAATTACGAGCTTGGAGTCCAGCCCAGGTGGAGCTGGGTGTGGCCGCCCGGCTGCTGCTGACGCTGTCCCGGGGAGGCAGCAGCGGCCCCGCTTTGCTGGGAGGTCGGTAATCACCTTGTTTACCGGATTCGGAACATCTGCCAGAATTAACGCCAGCAGCCTCAACTTCCTGTGGGGCGGGATATGATTAAAATGATTCTCAACTCACACAGCAGCTTTTGAACACTCGCAGACTCTTCTTTACCTTGGGGACCAAGTGAAGAGGTTCCCGAGGTTTCAAACTCGTGGACAGCCCATTCCTGAGGCCTCTGATTGTTGGGTCACCTGGAGATCCTCATCAAAATCCTGCCCTAATAAAAATAAAAATCAGTTTATATAATTACTGCCGCGTCCATTGACGATTTTTCTGTGCACATAGAAAAAAATATCATGTAACCCTGTGCTTTTAACCTGGAGTTCAACCCAGTTTCCTCCTCCTCTTTTTTTTTTTTTTTCCTTTTTTTTTTTTTTTTCCTTTTTTTTTTTTTTTTCCTTTCTTTTCATCTTTTTTTTCTCTGCAGGTCGTACCTTTCCTCCTCCTCCTTCTGAAACCCTTTTGAGATTTTATCTCTGCCTTGTTCCAGCGCCTCCCGCCCAAGCCCGAGGGCATCAGCTGTGTGTGGAGGCACCGGGACACGCTCAGCCTGTTGGAGATCTCGGGTATCAGAGGCTGACATTTGGCATTAGCCAATTAAGCAAAAAATGTAATGAGCTTCTCCTTCATCCATTCACTACCATTTTTAATAACAACAGCAATAGAAAAATTACTTCAGTGTATTCAAAAATCGTATTAAATTTAATTAATAAACTTTCACATTATTGTTGGGGAAAGAGGAGATTAACCAATATCATAATTATGTTGTTATTTTCTGAATTGATGATTTAATATCAAGGGTGTTATTGAGGACGTTATTGGCTTGTTTACCTTCCTGTCAACCCCAAATGACGAACCATTTATTAAAAGAGATTAAAAGAGCCGTCAGTCCCTTGTTAGCGGGATTGCAAGGTAAAGTCAGATTTCGGGTTGTTGGTCCCTCGATGAGCCTCCCCAGAGAGCTCCTCCCTCAGGGACGCCACGCCAGGACTGTCCGACCCTGGAACTGCTGATCTCCCTCCCCACTCTGGCTGGAACCTGCCATGGAAGCTCCCTCTGGCCTTCTCAGAGTGAACATTTCAGTCCAAAACCATCACTAGGGCATTTCACCTTTTTCTTTCTGCAAAAACAGCCATGTTTTTGACATTTCCCTTCCTTCATCCTTTCAGAGTCTCCCTGCCTTTGCTGACCACAGGGAAAGGTTGTGGCCATTCCCTGAATGGATGTTTCTGGCTCTGGGGAAGCTCTTCCTGCTCTTTCAGGGTTTTCCAATCTTTCCCATGCTAATCTCCTTTGCTTCCCCCGCTCTCACTGGATCTTGGACTTGACTCCAACCTCTACCAGGTTGTTCTGTGCTGCCCCAGAGATCCTGGTCTCCATCTACTCGTGTCTTCCTTGCCCTCCAAATAAAACTCCTCTGTGGCAGCAGTCGTCCCTCCTGCTCTGGAATCCCGTGGTCCATCGGCTGCTCCCTTCCATTCGTGCTTTGGAGCAGCTCCTGATGGAGTGACCCAGTGATGGCTCCTGTTCCTCCTCATCTGCCCCGTTTGGGGTGTCCAGCACTGCCCCTTCCCCTCCCTGCACCCCCCGCCCCGGATCCTGCCAGTTCCAACAGAGTGTTTCCATAAAACACTGCTGTTCAACAAAGCAAATAATAATAAAATTAAAATATTTTAATAACACCAAAATAATTCCCAACCACCTGAGCTCTGTCTGTCTGCGCAGGACAAATCCCTCCCATTTAGAGCCTTCCCAGACCCCCTCCAGTTACAGTTTTCTCACCAGGAAACTTCACTATTTACCACAAAGTGTTGAGAATTCATGGAATAGTAAAAATTCCCTGATAGAGGGATTTTTTCCTGTGGTTCAATAGCGACTTCCAGTCTCACCCAGCTCTAATCTGTGTGAGGGGAACTCCATCTGGTCTCCCTGTCCCCTAAATGATGGATGTAGGATCCACTTTAGAAAATCTGTATCATTAGGACAGTATATTCTTGCAGCTGGAAAACCTCAGACTTAAAATAGGATAAACTTTGACGAGTACCAACATTTCACCTCTTGTTCTGTAAAAACACAAGGTTTTTGACATTTCTCTCTTTCTTTTTTTTTTTTTTTTTCTCTTCTCCAAGTCCTTGCTGCCTTCACTGACCACAGGGAGAGGTTGTGGTTATTCCAGCAAAGGAAGGGGGGAGAAAAGGAAAGTCTGCGGGCTAAAGGCATTTTTATGAGTGTGTCTGTGTGATCCCAGCCCCAGTTCCCAGTGACTGAGGGCCCTAATTATGCAGGAACTTTGGCAGCTGGAGATCAAGATCTCTGTCATTGCTCATTTATCTCCTTCTTTGGGGCAGTCATTAAATTTAAATACTGGATTTCTTCATGTGCCTCTGTATGGCTTTGGCAGTACTTCTTGAATAGTCAGAAGTGCATTGATATCCTTATTTATTCACTCTGTTCTGCTAGTGGGGCTTGTAAAGAGCCTCCATTTATATTTAGGACCTGGTCTTCTGAGACACCCTCAGGATTTTAGTAATTTTAAGTTTTGTGTTTTCTGTAGTTCTTTTTTTTCCCATTTGAATTCTTTTTATTTCTATTTCCTAAAGAGTTTATGGGTGCCTCATCTCTGGAGGTGCTCAGGGACAGGTTGGATGGGGCTTGGGGCCACCTGGTCTGGTGGAAGGGAGACCCTGGAGTCCCTTCCAGTGCCCAAAGGGGCTCCAGGAGAGCTGGAGACAGACTTGGGACAAGGCATGGAGGGACAGGACACAGGGAATGGCTTCCCACTGCCAGAGGGCAGGGTTAGGTGGGATATTGGGAAGGAATTCCTCCCAGAGAGGGCAGCGAGTTCATGGAATGGATTTCCCAGGGGAGGCCCCATTCCTGGAAGTGTCCAAGGCCAGGTTGAACAGGGCTTGGAGCACCCTGGGAAAGTGGAAGTTGTTCCTGTCCATGGCAGGAAGGGGATGAGCTTTAAGGTCCCTCCCAACACAGACCATTCCATGACCTTACTTTGAGCTGATTTACATGACCCTATGGGAATGCTGAGGCATTTCCTTGAGTATCAGCCAGAGAACTGGGATTTATTAGTCCCATTTAGGGTTTGAGTTGAAGGTGGACAGAGCTGGATGAGGGCGGTGGAGTTTGGCAGGTTCCTGCCTCAGTTGTGCTCAAAAAGCTCCAGTTTGGATCTGTCTCTAAATTTCTGGATGTTTCCAAGATTTCCATCCCAGTGCTCTTCTGGTTCCCTCATTGTCCACAAAGAGTCACACTCATGTCACTGTCTCAGAGGCTTTTCCAGCTGGGAGGAACATCCTCACCTTCCCCACCTGCCCCAGGTACTGCTTCGGAGAAGTGGAACAACACGAGGGCCCTCAGTCCCTGCTCCAACAGCTGCACAAGTGGCCCAGGCAGAAAAATTTAATGGATCAAGTTTTGGGATGCAATTTAAATTTAACCTTGAAATCCCAAGACAAGAGCCAGGTTGACCCTGTCGTTGTAACACCCTGATCCTGTGAAAACCCATCTGCCTGGGAAGGATGATGGATGAAGCTGTGATCCCTTTGTGCCAGCTATGTCAGAAAGAGGAAGGAATGACAGGAAGCTCCCCTTTCATCCACAGGATGCGTGGACATCTCTTGGGATGCATCCCTGTTTCTGGAGCCAGCTTGACAGGTCCAGGTGTGGTTGAGGTGTGCTGCCAAGGCTGCCCCGGTGCCAGCTCCGATCACAACAGCTGCCCACGCTCTGGGTTACAGCACGTGGGGTGGGATGGCTGCGCTCCTCACTCGAGCTCTGTATTCCAGCTGCCATGGAAAGCTCAGGATTCACGCCTGGTTCACTTCAGCTGCGGCACAGGGCAGGATTTAGGGATGGACTCCTCCCTCACAGGTGCTCCACAGGAGCTGTGGCTGCTGTTTCTGGGGTCACAACACTCCCTTCCACGATCCATGGGGATTACTTGGAGCGTTGCCCAGTGCAGCTCCGGAGTGAGGCGCTCGCAAAGTGGGAAGAGGAGGGGTGGGGAGGGGAATGGCACTGGAGACACGGCCAGCCCTTCAGAATCATAGAATCCTTTAGGCTGGGATCATCAGGTCCAGTGATTCCCTTGGCACTGCCAAGGCCACCATGGACCATGTCCCCAAGTGCCACATCCACACATTTCTTGGACACTTCCAGGGATGGGGACTCCACCCCTGCCCTGAGCAGCTGTGCCAGGGCTGGACAGCCCTTTCCAGGAAGGAATTTCCCCCAGTTTCCAACCTACACCTAGCACAATTTGGGGCCATTTCCTCTCATTCTGTCACTCATAACCTTGGAGGAGTCAGACCCCCACCTGGCTCCAACCTTTCCAGTCTCCTTAAGGAATTCCCTCCTCTCTCCCTCACTTTTAAAATCCTGGTAGTTGCACCATTTTTTAATGTTCACCATAAATAATTCCTGCAGGAGACAGAATTCTCAATCCAAGTCAGATTTTTATAAAGTTTATAAAAATGGGGAAATTAGCTGGAAATCTGATTGAATTTCTTCAGGAAATGTAGATCAGGAGTAAAATTTAATTACAAAATTAGCCCAGAAGGAAGGTCTGAAATACCAGTTTGGCTGTTCCTGATGTAAGGTGAGATAGGGGATTTTGGTAGGGAAAAGTGAATTTCTCAGCTGTTTTCCTGGAAGACATTGTTTCCAGGTGAGAAAAGTCTCTCTGAGCATCCAAAGTCTTGTCCACTTTGAGATATTCCATCCGTTTTAATAACCTCTAGATACAAACCCCTAATTGAGGGAATTTATGAGGCACTTTCCAAATGGAGGCAGGATTGCACAGCCCTGACCACAGAACCTCTATGTAACTGATGGATTCTCAGCCTGGCTTCATCCAGCTCCTGTGGGAGGAAGAGGATCCTTCCAGGTGAAGTCCAGCTACTCCTAAAGTCATATAAGGGACAAAGAGGAGGTTCTTCCCATGGGGAAGTGATTCCAGAGGTGGTTTTGGAGGAACCATATCTCAGTGAATTCTTGAGAAATTAATCCAGGCTGGAGCCTCCAAGTGGTGCTGCCAGCAGTAGGGTTTGACTCCCGAAAGCTTTTCCATATGTCCATGGCCACTGAATGTTGGAAAGGTGGAGTCTGGCACAAGAGATGGGGAGAGGGGTGGATCCTCCTCGTAAGAAGCAAAAGTTGCTCCTGGGATATTCTGGGAATGAGAGAAGAACAGGAATAGGAAGCAAAGGGTGCAGTAGGTGCTCCTGGTGATGTGATGAAGGGAGGTCAGACACCCCCAAGGACCATCAAAGTCTTGTGCCCCTTGAAATACCAAAAGAGGTGGGGAAATACGGGAGAGAACGAGCTGTGGGGATGAGCAGGGATAACTGTAATTACGGATGGAGGCTAATGAGATAAGGAGATCCATCAGCAAAGCTCATGAGTCAGGCAGGATTTGGGGAATTTCACAACTGCCCCACTGGTGTTGGTGTTTATCCGACCTCTCCGGGCAGCCATTAATTGCTGCTTGATGAACCAAACCCAATAACAACATTAGAGACCTGCTAATTACCATGGAATGGAGACAAGCTCCTCCAGAACGTATAAAGGAGAACTTCCATACTCCTCCAGAGTAGCTGAGGATCCTTCATTCTCATTTCTCCTCTTGTTTCACCACCTCCTCCACCGGCTCTCCCACCTGGAAGTGCTGCCATGAGACGATATTTCTCCAGATATGGGGACGGAAGTTTCAGTTCTTCTTCCGCTCACTGCGGGACCTTGGGTGGTGGAGACAGGAGATTTGGGGGGTTTGGGCATGGGTATGGCAGCAGGAGCCTCCACAACCTTGGAGGGTTCAGGAATGTCTATACTGGTGGAGGCTATGGAGGACAAGAAGTAAGATATGGGAGATGCCTTGGGTTTAGTGGCTGGAGACAACCTGAGAGGGGCTTTGGTGGAAGAGGATATTTCATGGGAGGTTTTCAAAGTGGTGAAACAGGGCTTGGTGGCACCTACAGAGGAGGTTCAGGCAGGGAGGTGCTTGGAGGAGGCCTTGGAGTAGGGGAACAAGGGGCTGGACAGGGATTGGGACAGGCTGGAGTTCTCCGAGGCATCGAGGAGGTCCATGTCAACACCAACCTGCTGAGGCCAATCCAGCTCCAGGTGGACCCCGAGTTCCAGCGGGCGTGCTCAGATGAGAAGGAGCAGCTCAAAGCCCTCAACAACAAATTCGCCTCATTCATCGAGAAGGTAAATCCTGGTCTCCGTGCTGTTATCCGGGAAGGGGGAGGTATAAGGTCAGTGTGAGTCACGGGGACACCTTCATGTCCCATCTTCTCCCCCCCGAAGTCCCAGCATTGGCTGAATTCCCACAGGCTGCTGTGAAGCTCACAATGGCTCACTGTAAAAGCCACTGTGTGAATCACTTTTTGCCTTGGGATAAAGATCTCAGAGTTGTCTTTTGTGGTAGGACAATAAACTGCTGGGATGTCACTGGCACATTGACTCAATCCTCTTTTGAGGAAAGGAGTTTCTGGGAATATATATAGCTATATTCCAGTGCCTGGAGGTTGTTAATGCCAGCAGGAAAAAGGGGTGATTGACATCTTGATGAGTTAGTAATTTTTTTCTCAAGCAAAGCCAAACCTTGCTAGAACAGGCTCTTTCAGTGCCTCTTCTTGCAGGGGTTTGCACTTACCAGAAATTGAAAGTGAATTCAATTTCTCTGAATTATTAAGCAAATCACTTCTTGATTTGGAAGCCCTGCCCTCTAGTAGGTGGTCCATCTTCAGCTCTTTTGCGACTTTCCGTTTTTCCAGTTTTGTCTTCTCTTCTGCTTCTACTCAAACCAGCCACAAACGCTCTTCCACCCCAGTGGTATCCGGGAGGTGTCTCTGCCTCTACGTCCCTCTGTTACATGTGGAGACTTTGTGGTTTCCTGTTCACTGGACAGGAGGTGTTGGCTACACCGAGGAGGTTTGAGATTCCATAGTCCTAAAAAATTAGTCTGTCTGTGACTCTTCTTTCCCTCCTAAACTTTTGGGTGTCCAGGTTATCACTCAATCAATATTATAGAAATTGTGGAGTGTTTTGGGTTGGAAGGGACCTTAAAGCTCATCCAGTTCCTGCCATGGGCAACGACATCTTCTAGACGAGATCTTCTAGACCACTCTGCTCCACACCACATCCAACCCAGCCTTGGACTCCTCCAGGAATGGAGCATCCCCTGGGAAATCCATTCCAGGGCCTCCTCAGTCTCACAGGGAGGAATTCCTTCCCAACATCCCACCTAGCCCTGCCCTCTGGCAGTGGGAAGCCATCCCCCCTTGTCCTGTCCCTCCAGGCTCTTGTCCCAAATCCCTCTCCAGCTCTCCTGGAGTCCCTTTAGACAGTGGAAGGGGCTCCAGGGTCTCCTTTCCCTTCTCCTCTCCGAGTGAACACCTCCAGCTCTCCCAGCCCATCTCCAGGCAGACATGCTGCCCCTCTGGATCTGCCTTCTCTTCCAGGTCCAATGTCTGGAGCGGCAGAATCAGGCGCTCTTGGCCAAGTGGGAACTTCTGCAGCAGCAAAGCTCTGGCCCTGAGGAAAGCAGGAACATCAACAACTTCTTCCAGTCCTACATCACCAACCTGCAGCGGCAGCTCGAGACGCTCCAGAGCCAGAAGGAGCAGCTGGATCCTGAAGCCTACAACATGCTCCAGCTTGTCGAGGATTATAAAAACAGGTGAATAATCACAAATCTGGGAAAACAGGTGCTGGGATTTTCCGAGGTGACGCTCACCGTGCCCTTGGACGGCAACGCTCAGCTTTGCATCTGCAGGAGTTTGGAGTTTCTTAGCCCTGCTCTGCTGCAGGTGCATTACGGGGCTTGACTTTGATGCTGGAAGAGTTTGGTGAGGGTTGAACCTCCAAAAATTAGGGGAAAATCAAAGTTTGTGATGATCTCTCCCATCCTTTTTCCTTCCCAGACTCCTTCTCTTCTTTGTCCCCCCTAGCAGTGAGTGACCCAGGATTCCACTTGTGAGGCCCTGGTGGGGAAGGAGAGAGCTGAGCTTGGGGTCAGGTTGGGACCAGTCACTTTTTCTGGCTTAGATAATTTATGTCCACACACAGCTCTGAAAAATGGAAACTTTACTACAGAATTACTAAATTGAGGACCAACCTGTACTGACCCCATTTTTTGGGCTGTTTTATTGCCTCTTTTTGCAGAGGGTTTGCACTTGCCAGAAATTGCAATTAAAGTAAAATGAAAACTCAACACATTCAGTCTTTGGGTGATTCTGTTGTTTACTGGTCCACTTGACTTAAAGCTTATGATCAATAATTAAAGATAATGGATAGATTAATTGAATAGATTAATAATAGATAATAGATAATAGATAATAGATAATAGATAATAGATAATAGATAATAGATAATAGATAATAGAAGATAATAGATGACAGATATTAGATAATAGACAGTAATCTACCTCCTTCTGTCTCCCAGATTCGAGGATGAGATCAACAAACGCACGTCCAAAGAGGAGGAGTTTGTGGAACTTAAAAAGGTGAATTGAACCCAGACCCTGAGCAAAATCAAAGCCCTGGAAATAAAACAATATCTGAGTGGTTGCCAAGGTTCTCAAAAGCTGAGGTTTTTGCTGAGCTTTATCTAATTTTAACCAAAGTATTTGAAAACCAGAACAAGACTGAGGAGGGATTATTTCCTCTAGAGAATATTTATCCTTTTAAGGACAAATATCTTAAAAGTGCTGTTTTTTTCCTGTTCATTAAATCCCAATTGAGGTGGGATATTGTTAGTATGTTAAATAATGTCTGTAGATGGCTTAGAAAAATAAAACTGCCTGTGAAGAGAAAATTTAGGCAACTTTTTACTAGAAATATGAGTAAAAATGGTGTTTTCCCATTTCTCATGTTCCCTGGGAACAGATTTATTGCTGCGGTTGTGATGCTCATTTCCCAGCCAATTTTTAAATCTTAAACGTTTTCCCTTTGTTCCCATTGCTTTTCAAATGAAATCTGAGATCACTAGGCCATTATTTGATCCTGGGAATGAAGGCTTGATGGAAATATCCCAAGAATTGCACTTCAATTGAGCATTTGGATCTGCAAAATGCAAATATTCCAATGTTTTTGGCTTTTTTGCAGGAACTGGATAGTGCCTACATGGGAAAAATGGAGTTTGATGTCCGAGTGGATATCCTGAGGCAGGAGCTGGAGTTCCTCCGGTGTTTATATGAAGCTGTGAGTGATTAAAATCTAACCCTCAGGTCTTGAAGGATGCACATTCTGGAGACTCCCAGAAGTTTTGCTTGGGTGGGATTTTTTGGCTTGGAAAATTAATTATCCTTGTCCTTTTGTGAGTGAAAAGGGGTCTGGTGTGTCCCGAAGGCTGGACAACACTGAAAATTACAAGTGGTGGGGGTACAGTGGTACCTGGGGGGCGCAGGTAGAGAAATTCCAGTGGGAAATTGGCCACAAGGTTCCATTTTTTCCTCATAAAGACCTGGACTGACAACAAGGGCTGTTACAATCCCTGACTCCGTTTTCCATGCAGGAGCTGTCCCAGCTGCAGACGCTTGTTGGGAACACTGATGTTATTCTGTCCATGGACAACCACAGGGACCTGAACATGGATGGAATCATCGAGGAGGTCAGGCAGGAGTATGAGGGGCTGGCACACAGGAGCACAGCCGAGGTGGACGCCATGTACCGGGGCAGGGTGAGTGGACACCAGGGAAACAAGAGCACAAATCTCCTTATTGGAAAAGAAAACCAAAAATGTGTTGTTTTCCCATCAGTACCAGGACCTGCAGAACATGCGGGTGAATCAACGAGAGCAGCTGAGGAACAGTCACCAGGAAATCCAGGAACTTACCAGGCAGATCCAAAGACTCCAGCCAGAAATTGAAATCGCAAGGAAAAGGGTAAGGCTGATACTTTCCAGCGGGACTTAATGGTTTAAGCTTCCCTGCAACGGGATCTCAGCACAGTATGTGGCGGCCGTTTGGTGGCAAACTTAGGGATGAAGTTTTCTCTTCCAAAGGAAGCAGATATAGATTTTTGGGATCTATGTTGGGGTTTAATTGTGTTACTTTACCCAGTCTAATGTATTTTCATTGTTCTGTCACTGAGGAAAGACTTTTGATTTCTAAGGAATGCCAGAAGGGTGTGAAAATTATGGGATTTGGGGGTTTTTCTGTGCTGGGCTAGGAGTTGAACTCGATGATTCCTGTGGTTCCCTCGCGACTATGAATATTCCATGATTCTATTATAAAATCATCCCCATGGATGGGACATGGTCACATTCCTTTTGTTTTCCCTGCAGAATTCCAGCCTCCAGGACTCCATTAAAGATACTGAGCGCCGTGGGAGCTCAGCTGTCAGGGACGGCCAGGAAAAGCTCCAGGAGCTGGAAAACACCCTCCAACAGGCAAAGGAGGACCTTTCTCAACTTGTCCATGATTACCAGGAGCTCCTGAATGTGAAGCTGGGCCTGGACATTGAGATCGCCATGTATCGATCACTCCTTGAGGAGGAGGAGAACAGGTGGGGGCAAAATCCATCCTGGGTGAAGCACCCAGACAAGGCAGCGTGTTCATGGATATGGCACTGGGATCTCTGGGATGGACTGGGCCTGGGAGAAGTCACCTTTTTGCAGATCATGAATAAAGCCTAATCTGAATTTTAATTCTGATTTTATTGGCTGCTTTACCTCAATGTCACTTTTCCTCCACAGGATCCAGGAAGGATCACCAGCCACAATCTGTGAGTATCCCTAGGATTTTCTCGGGTTTTTTGAAGAACGCTGTACGTACTTTGTGGTCTTGACAGCATTGGAACAAACTATCCCAGTTCCTGTCTTAATTCAGGAAAAGATGCAAAGGGGAGTTTGTGAAAATGCATTAATATAACAATTGGCTTTAGGATTATTGGCTAATTCCTAATAAATTTGGAGGAAATGGGAAACATGACATTTAACCCATTGTTCTGTTTGATGCAGGGCAGAAGGGAAGGAAATAAAAACTAGCCCTATAATTGGTGGAAAAGTTGAGGAAGCTGAAGGAGAGAGAAACACAGTCTTGGCCTTTGTAAAGGATAGGCTGCACTGAGTGTTCATGGGTGGAATAAGACATAATTTGTGTTTTAAAAAAAGCTAAAAACTCCAAAAAAATGAGAAAATATTCCATAGGTTGATGTCTACTAGGAGAGATTCTTGTTGGCCCCTTCAAAGATAAGTCAATGAACACCAGGGTAGGAAGGATGATGCCTAAACCAGCCCTGCTCAGAACATTTTGGGGTAAAAGAATAAATTGAATGTAATTTCCATTTTTGCAGGTGTCATTGAACACAATGCCAGAGCTCCTGGAGTCTTTGGAGGCATAACAAGTGTGGAGAGGAGAATGAGTTCTGATGGTACCAGTGGGAGCAGAATGAAAGGGCCGATCTCTGGAGGGGGAAAAGGTGGAACCTCTGGAGGGGGTGGATCCATCTCTGGAGGTGGAAAAGGCTCGGGATATGGAGGAGGAGGAAGCTCAGGTGGTGGAGGCTCCATGTCCAAGGGCAGCAGCAGCTCTGGAGGGTGGGGGTCTAGTTCTGGTGGTGGTGGGTCCATTTCTGGAGGAGGAAAAGGTTCAGGATATGGAGGAGGAAGCTCAGGTGGTGGAGGCTCCATCTGTGGAGGAGGATCCAGTTCTGGCAGTGGAGGCTCCATGTCCAAGGGCAGCAGCTGCTCTGGAGGTGGAGGGTCCAGCTCCGGTGGAGGTGGGTCAAGTTATGGAGGTGGAAAAGGTTCAGGATATGGAGGAGGAGGTTCCATTTCTGGTGGAGGTGGGTCGAGTTATGGTGGT
>VYXF01010474.1:0-18530 GCA_013397295.1 Polioptila caerulea
GTTCCACACGGCCGCGCGCGCCGGCTTCATCGCCTCCCGACGGGACGCCCCGCCCCCAGCCGGGCACGCGCGGTGGGCGGGGCACGCGCGCGGGGGGCGGACACAAAGCAGCCAAGAGCCGCCCACGGCGCCAACAGAGGGATTTGGGAACAATACTAGGGAGCAGTGCTTCGACCCGCTTTTATTTTTCATTAACACAGCCCCCTGCTTGCTGAGACACCTCTTAAGAACATTAAAAGTTAAGCTAAAGGCTGTCAAAGTCTCTGTTGGCTAAAACACCTTTCAACTCTGATTGTGATGTGTGGAAAATGCAGAGTGAACAGAATGTAGATAAACAGGAATGAAAATAAATTAGAAGGGAGAAGTAAAATACTCTCCCATAATGTTTATTTCGTGTAACAGTTAAAAGCCCTAGTTTAAAAGAGAGAAAAGGAAACGTAAATAAATTGCTCCACTTCTGCTGCTCAGTTTGACCAGTCACGATGCAGTCGAAACTGCCAGCTTTTTAAGGTGGTCCATGAATACCTGGAGACTCACATCATCTGTCAGGATTGGAGCTCCTGATTCCTGCAGAAAAAACAAAGATATAATGAGCCTAAAATACTGTTGCTAACTGTCAGCTAAAGGACGAACTGAAAGCAAATCAAATGTCAGCACTCTGAACTAATTGCCTGCTAAAACCACCACCTTTTTCTCCTGCAAAGGACAGATGCTACCCTTCGGCAGCAGCACTAACATTAACCTCTCCTACAATCTGAACTGCTTCAGGGAAGTCTCATCTTCCTAAAGCACTAGGAATTTTGCTGCCCAAAACTCTACCCAAACTAGGTAAGCAAAGATGATATAAACGTTGAGTATTCTCAGCTAAATTAGATCTATATGTATCCATATGCTAGTTCTTTTTCCAGAATACTGGAAATGCATAACATCCAGTCTTGAAAACTCCATTCTGATCATCCAGTGCTGCCCACCAGTGCTGCTTATCTTATCAACAACCATAAGGAACCAAAGACAAATGTAACGCTGTTTGTGGCCACTTGGTGAGACAGGATGGCTACTGCACACACAAACATGTCCATGTGTATTTTACAGCATTCCCAAACATGAGCAGCTCTTCCATTTCTTACCTGGCCCCAGGCATAGAGGTTATTGTGGGTCTGAGAAGGATTCACTTTAGACAGGAGGAACCGGGCCTATAAAGACAAAAGCGGAGGAGTTTGGTAAAATGAGAGACCTGTCTGCTCCCTCAGGCTTCATCTCACCTTATATGCATGACCAGCAATGTTTCACTGCTTTTGCAAGGTACTAATTTAACTTAAGCAGGTTTCAAGTCCAGAAATTCCTGGTCCACAGGCAACTTGTCTCCCAGGGGTACTGCTGGGGGTTGGGTTGCTTTCTTATAGAATTTTTTCCCAAAAGTTGCTAGGAAGCTGATTGCTGGGTGCTTGTGGGTACTTACAAGTACTTGGAAAAGACAAAGGGAGTAGCTAAGTCAGGGAGAGGGTGGCACCGACTACACTTCTCTCTCGGAGGGAACAGTCAAGATTCAGTTTTTGACTGCGGGGAGATCTCACTGGACGGACCTCACCTGGAGCTCAGCTCAGATTTACTTTCGTGGGTCCCCAGGGAATTCAGAACCTCATCTCTCCCTGTCCTGCCAGGAGCGGCTGCCCCGTTGCCCTGCACCCACTGCTTCTTCAGTTTTGCTCTGGGTTTCTCCACGCCGTTTCTCCTGCCCAGCCAGGACGTTTTCTACAGCTCCAACTACTGCTGCCGAGCTTCAGATACACCTCGTGCCTCGGGATTCCTGCACACTCTAGAAAGGTGCCAGCATCGGAGAGAGCTGTGACTGTTTCCTAGCTCTGTTTGTTGTTAATGCTATAGTTATTGTTATATTCTCTTGTTAGACACACTAGTAAAGTACTATTATTCCTATCCCAATATCTTTGCCTGAGAGCCTTTTTAATTTCAAAAATTATAGCAATTCAGAGAGAGGAGGTTTGCATTCTCCATTCTAAGAGAGGCTCCTGCTTTTCCCTAGCAGACACACCTGTCTTCCAAACTAAGACAGGTACTGAGCACCCTGCTACAGCGTGCAGGGCAGCTCTGATTCCATGGGACAGGAATCCACGGCAGAGGAAACACCAGCACTACTGTTCTCCCCATGCCACATCTGCTCTTCCAAAAAGGGCTCACTGCAAGTCCAGTGTAACAGGGTCACATCAAAAATCAACACCAAATCTTTGGTTTGGAGCATCAGTTCCTGCCTCTTCACTGCTACAAACAAGCACAGCACACTGCAATTCCAGGAAGAGCAAAAATAAGGACAATTTTAAGTCCTCATTCAGTGTTTGAGGATGAAGAAACAGATGGTCAATCATTCAGCATTACTGTCCTAGCAAGCTAACTATAGGCACATAACCAAATAATTCATTTCCCACCTTTTTACTGAGGAATAAAAACATATTTAAGTCGGCTTTTCTGGTTTTTTCCCACCCTCAGATTTCATAAGCACATCCAGCAAGTGATCAGCTTATTAAAAGACAGAGTTGTAGCAAAAGCTGATGAAAAAATATGCAAGCTCTGTACTTTGAAGAGCTAAACTGTGTTTGACTACCAGAACCATCCTTTCAGAAAAGCAGAATGAGCCATTTGCTCTAGGCAACAACAGAAAGAGTTCCTCCAGAAATTTTCTTACCTGACTGCCCCCATGCTCAGTGTGGATGTAACGTGGCATTGGGAATCTGGTCTGCAAGATTTCCTGGGCATCATCCAGTGGGGCTTGCAGGAGATGCTTAAAGTTTTCATATTCAGGCATGTCTTGGTATCCAGCTTTCTGCCACTGTGCAATAGTCTGTTGATGGGACAGGGAGGAAATAAAAATGGAGCAGAGATGTCTACAAGCCTCCCCTTTTTACCCTGAATGTCTTAAGGCAGCAGAATGCTACACATGCTTCTGCCTGGGGGCAAACACACACCTTCACTACTCTGACTACAACATTACTTTCTGTCCCTGAATCTAGGCACAGGGGTCCAACACAAAAGCTGGCAGCAATTTCTGCAGTGCCAGAGCAATTTGCTGAAAATCTTCAAAACGTTTCAGCCTGTGCCAACACAGAAATGAAGCATTTATAAATCATTGACATTTTGAATCTGACTTGGCCTTACAGTATTTTTAAGATATCCACTGCATGTACCATATGTATGCAGCAATTCCTCTATACATACATAGGTCAGATACTCAGCTCTTCCCTTGTCTGAATTTTACCCAATTGTTGCTGAGTGTCTTGCAACAGAAGATAGAAACTTTTTAAGGTAACTCCAGTATCTAAGCACTTCCCTCAGTCATGAGGGAAGGAATATAGCAGCAGCTGCCAAAAACATCCAGTATTTAAAAGCAAAAACTGGAAAACTGCCTGATTTCTTAAAGAGCCGCAGTACTTAAGAATGAAAACCCTTCAAGCAAAGTCTATCACTTCTCTGAAAATACTTGCAACTCTGTTAAAATACATATCATCTTGTAATTATGTCCTGCCTCATTTCCAGTTTCTCTGGCCTTTTCCAGGCATGGTAAAGGAACCATCTTCATAGCCAGGCTAACACAAGAGCTCCTACTTGGTGCAGAACACATCCTTAGTGATTCCAGTATTATTTTCACTCTGACAGTGGTGGGAATGGTATTCCAACAGGCAGCATGTAAATGACATGGTCATTATGCTGTGTGGGCTTTGCAAGAAGTTTGTTTCTTGATATTTCATACTACCAGCAAAGCTGTCTGCATGCAGGCCAGGAGGGAAGGAGTACAGATAGAAAGAGAACGTGTTTCACCGTACCTCACCAAGGTAGATAACGATCTGGAAGAAAGTATCCATCAGTAGGATTCTGTCAGGAAGAATACTGCTGCTGTCCAAAAGCACTGGCTGGGGAAAATAAAGAACAAAGTCAGGCACCCCTAAGCCCTCAGATCTCAAGATGCCAGAGAGCAATTACTATGCTCATCCAAGTGTAATTTGATATGATCTTGAACAAAAGTATCTTATCCTTTAATTTTTTTTTTTAATCTACAGGGGCCTTTTGGCTGAAATAGTGTTACTGTGGTGGAATACTCATTATTTTGGGTTGATTTGCCTCTTCCTGGAAAACACAGACTCACCTCAGGAGGCCCATGGAACGAATAAGCATAAAGGATGGGCTGGATCATAATGAGAGACTGGGTCAGATCCTGCCTGGCAAAGTGGTGCCGGTAATAGGAAGATTCATCTGGACTGTTATTGAAGACCTGCAGGAATGGGGAGCGTCGCAGGTGGAAGATGAACTGCACCAAAAAGAGGAGTGAGACAAGAAATGTCAGCCAAAGTTGCCAAAACTTCTGGACCCAAGTCCAGGATTTTTGAACAGCAAGTTCTTTGGGAAAAAGTCTACTCATTAATAACTCCTCAGGCTTCTTCCCTTATCAGAGTCTCTTGCAGCACTGAACTACAGGACCAGTCCATTAAATTGAAAAAGCTCCTGTTCCTTCCCTCCTGAATCTGATCAATAGCACAACATGTTTTATCATCATTCCCACTCATCCCTGCACACTTTTCCCACGGCTGTGGGAAGTGACATTCTTACCTGAGGATACAAAGAAAATGATTCTGACAGCCTAAAGGAGTTGGGATCATCTTTGTTGTATTGTCCAAATTTCTGACACTGTTGGAAGGAAAATGGATACTTTGGTGTTTATCTCTATCTTTTTCCTTGGGTTTTTTTTTTTTTTAGTATTAACACATTTTTTTCTAGCATGGTGTTATTCTGTTAATTTTTAAACAATCAAGGCAGGAACCTGACAAGAACAAGTACTTGTTGACAAGTACTACAACATTTACAGACTATTTTTCTTTAAGTCAGTGGTATCTCTGTCTTACTGGAATGAAAATAAAGATTCAATCTATTTTGATATATATATGTATTAATAAAATCTAGATTTGAAATTATCCAAGAATTAAATAAATGGTGCCTCTACAGCACTGCCCCTTTTTTTCCCCATTAATTCAGGGCTATTACACCTAAACTATCCTGTACACGACAGAACACTTCCTGCAGAACAGCAGCAGACTGTTTAAACATCAGTGGTTTTAGAAATTTAACTCTAAATTGATCCCACAGTCATTTCAGCATACAGCATGCTTGTGCTATTTGTGATTGTGCTCCAATTTCTATTTGACTGGCCCTGATTTTTTAGGGTCTGGTATGCCATACTGTGTTAGTACCAACGCCACACAGGTGTTTGGACAAGACCAACACTGCTTTAGACAATTCGGGCTTGTGAAATTCAAAGCAAGAGACAGTAGGAGGCCGCAGAATTAATTCAGATTACTATCCTGAACTTGGCCCACATCTGAATGCTGTGTCCAGCTTTGGGCTCTCCAGTGCAAGACAAACATGGATATACTGGATTTGGTACGGCAGAGGCCACCAAGTTAGTCAGGGGTTGGAGCATCTTGTGAAGAAAATGAAGCTAAAGAGGCTGGGTTTGTTCAGCCTGTTGAAGAGTGGGATCAGTGGGATCAGGGAGTTAACTTGCAGCCTACCTGACTAGTAACTGGGAAAATGGAAATTCTGTTTGAGAAATAGAGGCAGGGGAGAGAAAAAAAAAAACCAAACCAGTGACTGTGATCAGACATTGGAACAGGCTGTCAAGAGAAGCGTAAGAAATCTCATCTTTGGAGATCTTCAAAACTCAACTGAACAAGACTTGGAGCAACTGGCTCTAGTTTCAATGCTGGCCCTACTTTAAGCAGGAAGGTTGAACCAGCAACCATCCCACCTGCATTATTCTGTATTTCACTATCCCTTATTCAATTTCATGTTGAACCCTTTCAGCGTGATGGGATGTTCACCTATCCCATCCTAAATTTGCAGATCACACTGGTTCTGAGTTATTCCATGCTTCAGCTATGTGACCATAATCTGAGCACAAACAAAGCCAGTCAATCTGAAAAAAAGATTGCAGTTGTCTCTTCCGTGTTCACTGAAATCAAGAATGCCCCCAAGCTCAGTGTGTTGGTCTTACCAGCCTAATGAGCTGCCTGTCCAGCCAGCGCAGAACATCAGGTCCCTCCTCAGTCTCAGCCCTGTACACTCCCAGCCGTGCCATGAGCACAGCAGCTGCCTCCTGGTCAAATGCAGCCTCGATGTGCTGGAGCTGAGTCTGTGCATCTGCCCAGCTGCAGGGTGAGCAAAGGGTTAGTGCCACATGCATCCAAGTGTGCCAATGCATGCAACAAAAAGCCAGGGATTCCAGCACAGACTGGAGCTGAAGTTGCTGCCACTCTGCCAGAGCACTAGCACAGGATACTCACTTTCTGGCTATGGTGGTGACACGAATGCGCCTCTGGGTGCTGGAGTGTTGATACTGAGTGACAAACTGCACTGCCCCTCTGCCTCCCTGAGGGATGGGTGCATTGTGCTGCAAATCAAACAAGGTCAGCCGTCAAAACATGATGGCTCTTCCATAACTCTTCCCAGCTCCAACAAGCCCTCACAGTAAATAAAACAAAGAGATGTGCAAAAAAGTTCTGATATTATTTCCTCATTGCAAAACACTTAGCTGCTTTGCAACCATCCACCTGCAACACAGGGGGTGCCACTGCATTTTCTGGACCTGTAACAAGTAGTTTGATGAGCAAAAAATATTATTTAAAAAAAAAGAAAAAAAAAAAAAGAGAAGCCAGGACTGACCTGATTTATCACTTCAAAATAAATGGCCAGAGTTGTACTGGGATCCAGACTACAGATTTTCCATTGAGATGTCCCTCCAATTCCAATTTCCTGCACAGAATCAAAAACAAAGCAGCAATTTTCCTCCAGCAGCATGAAAGGCAAGTTTATGTTAAATTCTGATCAGAGGTATAAGTAATGACAGGCCTTCTAGATTCCTTATCTTTTGGGTTTGAATCAAGTTACTGAAGGCCACACAGTTAAAAGAAAGCCTTAGGAACCAAGAATTTAGTCTAGGAAAGGCAGTAATTTCTAAGGATGTTTCCTGGAAAACTGATGTTATAGTTCAACTGTAGGTCTAGACAGAAACTTTGCATTGTATATTTACTTCTTTATTAAAGATTTTTCCATGTCAGAAACTTACATTTTCAGAGACACATGGCCCTTTAGCATTCAGGGATATACATGGTCCAATGGCTCCTGCAATTTTCATCTCCCTGGAGGTCTGGAACAAGGTAAAAAAAATGATTTTATTTTTTTATGAAGTCAGTCAAATAGAGTACATACAGTCTAAAATAGTTGCTCAGCTTTAATGAGATGGTATTTTCCCAGACCATCCACTGCTACAATTACTGAAGGTAAGAGAACCTACAGAGCCACATTTAAATAATGAAGATATATTTATAGGGATGAAACAGTATGAATTGTTCCTTGTTGAGTGAGGAGAGGCTGCTTTAAAATAAAACAAAAACAAGCCAACCAACCAAAAAAAAAAAAAACAACCCACAAAAAAAAACCTGAAAACAAACAAACAACAAAAAAAACCCCACCACAAAATTACTAAGCTTCCAAATAAAAATCCCTCCAGGACAGTGCTTCTCCCAAAGAAGCACTACATCTGACCTCACACATGTAGACATTCCTACACCCTAAACATCCCAGAGACTTAAACTGACTTTTTAATCAACAGCACTTGTATTTCCCCATTACTGTCATCCAATCAAACTCATCTCTCACCTTCACATCCAGATTTGCACCAAAAGCCATCCGAAATTCCCCATTGTAGCCTTTGCTAAATACCCGCTGGAAGGTCTGTTTGAAGAGAGAAGTGTTGAAGGAGTCTCCCATCACCATGTGTCCTCTGGGAAAGAAAAAACAACAGAACTGAAGCAATTGGGAGCTAGAAGTACAAAGGATACATCCCTGAACCTCTGACACGTGCAAACACATGCAGTTACAGCTTTAGAGCATGCCTTTGCATAGGCAGGATTCAGAGCAGGGAGCACAGATTGATGGGTGCCTCCTACAAAGCCATACAGGTTAGTGTCCCACCTTTGCCAGTTTGCTTTCTCAACTCTATTTCTTGCCATTACTTCAGCTGCCTTCAAAACGTTCATGTTTCAACCCTGGAAAGCTCTTTGCTCAGCCTGTTTTCCCTGAGCAGGGCTGGAACCACCCACACCACACCAGGGGTGGCCACACCACTGCAGCACAGGGAAGGTGCTGGGCCCCCCAGAAGTGCCCTGGCAAACCCAGGCCTGACCAGATGCAGCTCAGTAACACATCCACAGGGTCAAGCAGTCTCTCTTCTCCTTGCTGAGCACTGAGGGGTTATTTACAAACACCTTGCACTTGCAGTAAGACATGCCAAGTACCCAAAAGGCCTTCCTCACATTGACAATTTCTAGCAGTATGGAATACAGACATTTACCCCTTAAGACATGTCACTTAAAACTGGGCCCAGGGAAGTCAAGAATCCCTGGAGAAAGCATAAGCGAGCTGTTAAGCAGAGAAAATCCGGCTCACACGAGGGAAGCTTCTACCCACCACTGAGTTTTCTAACAGCAGTGCAAATTCACATGCTGCTTTGAGACTCCAGAAATGTGGACTGGGATCAGGTGAGGCCTGCCATATAATTCCTGACAAATTAAAACCACAGTTTAGATAAGAATGATAAAACCCTTCTGCCCTGACAGCACACTTAACTGCTTCCCGAACTATTTTCCTCCTCAAAAAAAAACCCAAAAAGCAGGCACCAGCTGTGTGCTGCCCTGCTGAGAACATACCCAGTGAGGTTTGCACAGCACTTCATCTCCAGCAGCCCTGTCTGGTCCAGGGCACAGGCATAGATGTCGATACAGTGCCCATTAGCCGCAGAGCGGTTGGCCAGAGTCTCGTAGTGCTGGGAACACACACACGGGGGTTAGGAGGCTGCAATGGGCAATTTCTGCTGCTCCCCACCTCAGGCCAACACAAGGCACAGTGTTGTGGTAACTGTGGTAACAACCACCAGTGCTGTGGTAACTAAAGAGATGTTGGCTGCAGCACACTGCTCCCTTCTAGCATGAGGGATGCAATTTGGATGAGCCTGAGTTTACTGTCTCAAATATAAATGGTGCATAAATGACATGGGATCATCTAGTCTGTCATGACTTGGTGGGAACCCAAAGAGATCCAGGTGATAGTTAAGAGAACAGGTGTCATTCTGCTTTTCTCTAAGCTGACAGGCACATTTCATACCTGACATTTCTACCATTTTAATGGTTGTTTTATATGTCAAGAAGGCAAAGGAGGCTTTCTGGAAATAACCAGTTCTTGGGAGACAAACTTTTTCCTCTCCAGAAGGAGATACAATGATGTGGATGAACAAACTCTCCACCCATCATCAGCTAAGAAACAACCCTAAAATATTTTCTTCTCTGAGAAGGCACAACACCATGACAGAGAACTAACTAGGAGGAAGCTTTTTTACCCTTCCCTTTAACCATCCTCATAGTTTAGCATACACAAAGACTTAGATTATTTCAAGGACAACCATGCAATCCATGTAGTGTTCTGATACAACATTCAGTTTCAGCTTTTTAAACACACCCCTCAAGCCCTAGTACCTACTTTGGTGGCCTTCTTCATGAACCTTGCATTATCCTTCTCTATGTCATGCCAGGAACGGATAGGTGTTTTCAGTTCATCTCCCACCACCATGCCTGGCCCTTGTGTTGGTGGCCCACCTGTGAACAGCATTATTCTGGCCCCTGTGTTTGGAAATGTGCCCTAAAATAGAAACAAAGACTTATATCAGAGAGGGGGAGGAGGGGAAAAAAAGGAAACTAATTAAATGGCAACAATGCTTTCTTTAGAGAAGGGTCTGCACATGCTTCTGCAATGCCAGTGAGGATCTGTCCCTGCTAGAGGCCACCTTGATAAATAGTGATGCATCTCCTGACAGTCACGGCACACCCAGATAAAGTTTAAACTCAAACCATGTCAAGCATTATGTCTTCAAAACAGGAAGCAGGCAGCTTCTGTTCTCTTTACTTGTACCTTAGATTATATTCAGATAAATCCACGGCATAGTATCACCTCTTGTGTGGCAACACACACAAGAATCAGAGACCTTTAAAAACCTGCAAATTTTACAATTTAGATGGAACCTTCCAGCCCACTGTACATCAGCTGGTGCCAGCACAGCTCAAATGTCAGCAGAGACAAGTTGCACCTCTGCACCCCAGCGTAAACCAGTGCACTGACACCTGCATTCATCTCAGCAAGCATTACTCAGTGCTTACTTTGACCTGTTCATCTCTAACAACAGCATTTAAAGTACCTCCAGTAAGCCAACTGCAATTGAAAGAGCTACTCCAGTAGAACGTAAGGGTCTCTTTCCCTGGGTCACTGGCCATGGGTCCCTTTGCAGCTCTCCAAGCAGATCTGTTAAATTCATATCAATCCTATGCACAGGCTGTAGGAACCTGCAAAAATTCATATACAGTGTTTTCCTGCTTCTAAGTTCAGAGAAGAAAAAAATGTGCGTCTTTGCTCCTGGCACACATAAATTGCACTGAGACAGTAATCAGAAGTAAAGAGACATGTAGCAGGTTGCCTTGTTACATCCAAACTTCCCAAGATAACCAGCTTGGGCAAAATAAAAAATTTGATCAAAGCAAGACATCAGGAACTGACAAGAAGGCAAAGTCACATAAAGAACAGGGAAAAAATTCAAAGGTGAGTTTGCTAAAAGGCATGAGAGCTGAAAACGAGAAAGCTGAGAAACAAAACTGTGTTCAATGGAGGTAAATAACTGTGACAAGACAATATCGTTTAAATCTTCTTTCCCGTCTTGGGAAACCCAGGATTAGAAGTGTGACCTACAGGCATAAAGGGGCATAAAACATTTGCCCTGCTGTGTGCTGTGCTGGTGAAGCTTACCTGCTGGAAATAACAGGTTGTTCTGGAGTTTGAAGAGGTCTTCCCTGTTGCAAGGGGACACCTGGCCTTGAAAGCCCAAGCATATCCTAAGAACAGTAAAGAGGAGGCACAGGAGATGCACTGTTCAAACACTAAACATATTATTCATATCATTATTTAATATACTCTGAGGCCTGCAACACTGCAGCATTAAACATACTTAAATCTGTAAAATGCCTCATCTTTGCACTGCCATTAGGAATGGATCATGGGTCCATTATGTGAGACACAAAAATTCAATCATGAACAAGATTCCAAGAAATTTACAAAGGCAAAAATACAGGACAGATACTGGGAAGGAAACAGGCGCACAGCTGAGAGCACTAAGCCCTCCTTCCCCCCAGAGAAAGAGAGCCCTGTCCTTTAGAGTCCAGCAGAGCTGAGAGGCACAAGTCCTCGGCCTGAGGGATGGCAGAGCAGACCTGTATTTGCTTGGCTGTGAGGTCCTTGGTGCCCCGGAACACGTAGCTCTTGGAAATCCCCTCACAGCTCAGTTCATGAACCTGGACCATCCGGCCAAAAGTGATGAGCCCCACCAGGGCGTCAGGAGGCAGCAGGCTCAGGGACATCTGTAGGGACTCCTTCAGAGCCTGCAAATCCTCCTCTTCCAAGCACGTGTCCACAACATACAGGAAGATCAACGGAGTCTGCAGACCTCGCTGATGTGGGAAGAAATGACATTTTATAAAGCCTCCAGCCAAGGAATAAAATGAGCCCCTTCTTAAGTACCCTTAAGACATAGTATTTATCTGCATTATCCTAAGAAAATTTTATACATATATCATTTGTCACAAACAAGACAATTCTGAGAGCTTCAAACTCGCCTGTGGTTCACTTACCTGCACTATATATTCAATTGTTGAAAATTGAGGCATAAGTTCTGCTGGCTGATTGACTTCAGAAATGCCCACATATGCTGGCGGGAACTGAAAAAGAGAACAAGAAATTAGGACAAGGAAGTTGCAGGGCAAAAATGTAGGGCTTTCCTCTGCAACACAGAGCCTGCCCTGCTGATGATGTGGTTATTCAACTCTTTATTTACTGCCACTGCACCAACCTGATTAATTCATGACAAGAAACCCAGAGTGTTTTTCCTAAGCACAGACAACAAGTGGCCAGCAGGATGGACAGCTGTTCAATCCAGTGTAAATAAAAGGTAAGACTACAGCAGCAACAATGCTGAAATTCTTTCAGCAATAGTTTCTGATGGCAAAAGTCTATTCAAATCTAATAAAATCCATATTCTGCAGGAATAGTAAATATCAAATGCAAAAAACACACTGGGACACATGGAGCAAAACATGCTCTGCATACCAGTAAAATCACTAACAAGATGTCAGGTAAAGCAGACTGTACTCTGGCCTGGGTTCAGCAAGAGAAGGCGGCCAAGGGAAGGGATCTAGAGAAGTAGAATTTATGTTTAATGTCCAGGGAAGGCCATCAATACTGATGGTATTGTTCACTGAAAAGGTGGAAGTGCTTTTTCCAACTTACCTGGTTTCTTTGAAAACAGAAGTTACAAGCCCAGAGCTTGGCCCGATAGTCAACTTGGCTGCAAGGGAAAGATGAGGCACTGGTGTGACTTCAGGAACAATTTTACAGCACAGTTTCACAATTAATTCATTAATCCATGCTTTTTCACAGCACTGAGGAAGAAACAAGACACTCCAGCTTGAACAGCAAGTGTTTTAGGGACTCAGACTCTTGTTCTATTACCTGGAAGTTCAAAAGCTAATCCAGTCCTGCCATTTCCAGGCTTGTTAAGATGAGGGACCACTGGCAGCTCTCTGAAGCTCAGCCCTTGGCAGACACAGACGTGGGTCTAATAATTCTTTCACTACACTTAGGCTCATCTCATTGTCCTATTGTTTGTGCAGCTGTAGCACACAAGAACTCCAGTCTCAGAGCAGCAGGAGCCATCCACCCAGATCTTGTGCAAACACAGAACAAACAGGCTGTTCCCTGTCCCACAGAGTTTACTCTTCTCAGCCCAGTACAACATCCTGCTAGTGCAGGATGCCTCGCCATGTTCTCATTCCATGACTTTGATCTCATTTCATTTCCTCTTACTGGCATTCCCTGCTTTTCCTTAGCCCACCACCATACTCTGAGTGTGTGTGAACATCACATGATCTTGGGACAGAGACAATCCTCTTAAATTATTTCATTATGCTCATCCTGGAACTGGCCTACAAGCAGCAGGATGTGTAGGAAGCAGGAAAAAAAGTTAACATCACAGTCCAGAGCACAATATCAATATAATGGGCATCTTTGTCTATTAGGAGTTTCCTCATTCACCATGAAATTCTCTGGGATAGTGAGAGGACTCTCTGCCTTAACAGCCTCCCCAAAGACCCTCCTGTCTCCATTGCTCTTGCCAGCTCTAGTAAAAGGTGTGTTGATGTACGGATTTTAACAAGCCCACCACATCTAAATGAAAGAGGCTGACAGGCATTGGGCAGAGAAAAAGAGGAATAAGGAAGTAATGAAGTTCAGGTGAAAATTAGGCACTATCCAGCCTCTTCTAACATCCCCAGCCAAGCAGTTCCTACCAGAGTGGGTTGAGCACAGCTTTGCAGGTTGGCCTGCTGCAAAGCACTGGTTCATACTGCACAGGGGGCAGGTCCAGACGCTCCTTCAGCGGGGTCAGGAGACAGGCCAGGGGCACAACCAGCCTCGTGGCCTCCAGCCTGCTGGAGGGCCACACATTCCAGCTGAAGCGCACTCCATCACGCTCCTCATTCTGCTGGATGAACTCCAGGTACGTCGCCATGGCCCTGCAGAAGCTCTGGAAGAACAGAAGCAGGCACGTTCAGGCAGCAGCCACTGCTTGGACAACAGGCCTGCAGAGGAGCTCAGCACATCAGCTGCAGGTGGGGGCACAAGACACTGCAGGACAAAGCCATTACAGCACAATGAGTTAAACCCATTATCAAATGAACCATGTGACTCCATTAATCTTTTCTGTCCAGTACTCTTGTCAACATTACAGCCAATTAAAACACCATCAAATCCAACAAAGAAACAAGGAAAGCTGACACTCAAAGTCAGAATGCAAGAGGGTTTTTTTTTTTCCTTATGATTCACATTTAACATCTCAATATCCAATCAGCCTCACTCTGGCCTCAAGGCAATCCTGTCTGTCTGGGGCAGTAAAGGAAAACAGGCCAGATTTGCAATACATCCTAGAGCCTTCAGCTGAAACGCTGCAGGGAGAAAAGGAGGCCAAGTCTGAGACGTAAACAATCACAAATGTCACCAATCTGCCACCTGACCTGCTTACAAAGGGAAAGGAGTACACGACCAATGTCAAAAAAGGTCTTTTGGACACCCAGTCAGCAAGGCATCATTGTCCCACTGACAGTAAGGAAGGAACTGAGAGTCCAGCAGACTTCAGAAAACATCAAGGAGGAATATCCCCAACACAATGAGGAGTCATTCTCTGTGCTGCCTTACTAAACTCTTCAATATAAGACACAAACAAGAGCTTCCAGACCATAACTAATTTTGATTTCTCTGAGAAAGGCAAGGACAAGCTTATCAAAAAACTTACTTGTCAAATGCAGACCACAAACACCACACAGCACTAGAAGCAACTCACAGAGCCAAAAGCAGCAGCCCCCCAACCTGCTTCAGACAAGGAAACTCAGAGGTTCACCTACAGCTGCAGATGCTCCAGGATTACCTTACTCAAGGTCCTCACTGCAGGTGAGATATTCAGGAGGGCCATACACATAAGAAATCAGAAGCAATACCTCCTCTCAGAGGAGGGGGAGTTTTGGTGTAACATTTTCCTACAGAACTCCAAATTCACCAATATCTTCCTCTTCCTTTTTAATAAGGATGTAAATCAAGTTAGGGAGAATTGCCTCATGTTTCCACCCCCCTCACTGGATGGACAAACAGAAGGGTTCACAACACATCCCCAAAACAAATAGGTCTGTCAAGGTGAAAATCAGAGCTGAGTCTACTTGTAAAAGATCCTACACATCAGAACAGCAATACAAACATTTGACATCTTAGGTATGCAGCACACCCACAGGGCAAATTTATACCATGTTCCTCCAACTGTGGCCCAGCACCACTTCCCTGCCTCAGGCAGAGCCCGGATTGCCATGCTGAGTTTGCCATGGGCTGTAGCCCTACTTTGGGATCAGAACAGCGGGAGGACAGGGGTTATCACGCAGCTGCTGCGCTTGGTATGGCTATAGGGGACACCACAGATCTCCCGTGCAACCAGAGCTGCCACCTCCGCCCCTCCAGACCACTGATCTCAGCACGGCCACAGGGCAAAGCACTGACCCGTTGCACTGCTACAGGCGGCACTGCTGACCCTCCTCAGGGGACACAGCTGACCCCAGTCCTGTCCTGGGGGACACTGCCGACCGCCCAGCCCGGCCCAAGCCAACACCGCCGAGCCCGCGCTATTCTGCAGGACACTGCTGACCCCCATCAAAACGTCGTTCCAGGGGACAGCACTGACCATGCCCAACACCCATCAGGGGACACCACTCCCGACCTCCTGCAGGAGACATCCCAGGCCCCCCTCACAGGAGGCGCCCCCGACCCCTTCCCCCTCACAGAGGCCGTCACTGACCGCCTCACACGCCTCCCCTCAGGGGGCACAGACCTGCCTCATCTCCATTCCCACCCAGTCGGAGCCCCGCCGCTCACACCTACCCGCGCCGCTCGCGCCGCTCCCTCCCGGCATGCCCCGCGCGCCCGGCAAGGCCACCTCAGCGGCGCGATGCGCGCTGCCCGCAGCCAAGATGGCGATAGCGATGGCGGCGGCACACCCGCCCCGCCCCGCTGAGGCTCCGCCGCCATCTTGGCTAAGGGCTCGCTGATCCGGCTCTCAGAGGCGTGCCCCTACCAAACATGGCAGGGCGGCGGCGTTAGCGAGCCCATCTCGGCTAAAAGCGGCAGGTTCCGCCCTGGAATGGCGACGGACGGGGTGTCTTTGCTAAATGTGGGGCGCGATCCTGACACGGCATGGGGGAAGCAGCTCTGCCCGTAAGGGGCTCGACTGCTTGGGAGTGCGCTGTCATGTTCAGCAGGGAGCATGGAACTTCATGAGAAGAGGTTATAACACCGACTAAATTACACAGAGACAATTTTTAAAGAAATAAACTGCGAGCCCCACACAGTCTCACCTTTCTCGCAGTTCCCAGGTCCTCTCTCGGGTCGAGGGTTCTGTCCCTGGTCACCTTGGCTCAGCGACACACACTAGGCAAGGTTATGAGGCTGGGCAGTAAGGCAGGGACAATCCATGGGATTTTCAACATCTGCTTGAGGCCACATGGTTCATCACTCTGCCAGGAAATCTGAACCCCAGCCTACTGGGGAGACCCCTGCAGTGTCCAGGCCTTTTGCAGAGGAGAGGTCCAGGGATAGAGAGAATTTTCAGGGAGCCTGTGGATATGAAGTAGAGGTTTGGCACACCTGATTTGCCCCAGGAATTTCTCTGCCTTGAAATTAGGCAAGTATGTTCCCTCTTTCTATTGCTTCCATCTTGTGTTGCTTCCCAGACTCTCTTCCAAAGACAAGGAGGGAAGACCTTTTCCTAGTGAGCCCAAGACAGAAACCCTCCCCTGCAGTGTGATGCCATGCAAGTGGTATTTATCTGAGTGCACGGGTGCAAATCCATTCCTGAATCCTGCAGACTTTCACACCTATTTGAGATGTAAAGGCATTGCAGTGATATACCTCAATCTGCTTCTAATAGTTTGGGTGTTTGCCTTACTTTCATACAGTGGTCAGCTTACAAATATCCCCCAGGCTTCCGTGTGGGCACTGCTCCAGCGTTGCTTAAAAGGAAATTATTGCCCTGTGACCAAGTCGGCTCATCCATGCACTGTCCAGCTCTGGGTTTGTTATTTTTGTCCTGTTTTCTTTAAAAGCAACAGAAATCTGTGTTTGGAATGTGAAGAGTACAGTTCCAGGTCCAAAACAAAGCAAAATTAAATGCTGACTAAGGTGAACATTTGTTTTGCCTTCCCATGTTCCTGACCTCCCAAATACAGTGGGAATAAAAAAGTAGCAGCATACTATTGATGTGTGTATACTAAAGTGTGTAAAATTCAAATTACTAGTATTGCTGACATTCTCAGACCCAGTAGGAGGCAAAGCAAATTTGCTTTTCTGAAGATGCCTGTTTGTTTACATCTTCCTCCCATTGCCACATCCCAACAGCAAAGAGCCTTACCAGGACCCAGGGCTTCAAGGCCATAGTACACCCCCCTGCAAACATCAGATTAACTAAAATACTGAGCAACTATTTGAGTTTGTGTCCTGCTTTCAACTTCCAGAGTTAATTTTCCTCCCTCAGAGCTGGTTTAGTGCTGCATTTTTTATTTAGTATTAGGAAGATGTTGATAGCACCCTGATTATTTAGTTCTTGCTGAGCAGTTCTTATGCTAAGTCAAGGACTTCTCAGGTTCTTTTACTGCCCTGCCAGCCAGGAAGCTGGAGGTGCATGAGAATTTGGAAGGGGACAAAGGCAGGACAACTGATCCCAAGTGGCTCAAGGGATATTCCTTTTTCCTTATCATATGGTGCCATGCTGAACAATAAAACTGGGGAGAGTTGGCTGCTGGTTTCCAGCCCACTGCTCAGGTACTGCTTGGGCAATGGTCAGCTGAGGAGGAGCTACTGTATTGTTCATAATTTGATTCATATAATCTCTTACCGTTATTTTCCCTTACTTTTCTGCCCTGTTAAACTGTCATTATCCAAATCTACAAGCTTTATTTTTTTTTTTTTTACAATTGTCTACCCCATCCCACTGCAGAAGAAGTAAGGGAACACTGTACAGTGTTTACCTGTCTGCTGGGTTAAACCAAAGCAGTTTGGAAGAGGAGCACAATCTTAAAGCCCTGTGTCTCTGGGCCAAATAACCCAAATAACCCAAATATATTCTTCCCAAAAGCATTTCCTGAAAGAATCACAAGCTTACTCAAAAAGGGGGAGAAAGGAAAGCATCACAGGCTGCCTACACAAGCCCCAGCTTGTTTTGTGCTTAATAGCTGAAAGAGCTCTGGTTCCTGTCCTCCTCTTTCCCCAGAAGATCTCCCAAAGACTGAGCAAAGTGCAATGACCAACTTTCTCGTGTTGGAAGTGAACATTTTCAACGAGAACTTGGACACCATCTGTGGACCTTGTCATGACACCGTTTAGTCTCCTCCAGGCTGCAAGCTAAGCTGGGCTAAGTGTCGCTGAGGAGGTTCTAGGCTTGGATTTCTCGCAAGGTGGAATGACAGAAATTCCCAGCCAAGCAGAGCAAGAGGAGGGAAAGGTGGTCTGTGTATGGCAGAGGACAACTCTGTTTGAGGTTATCTGTACCCTGCTTCAAAGCATCAGGTATTTAGCAGCAATAGGAGACCCAGTTGTCTCCACTCACTAGAGTTGCGTCCCAAAACCTGCTCTGCATGTGGAGGCAAAAAAGAAACCAGTGTGGCTCAAGACGGAGCTTTTTTCCTGTGGGAGTCCTGGGGGAGCCATCCCAGGAAGAGACAGCAGATGGTGCTCTAACAGCACCAGAGGAACAATTACCCATCATACCTCCAACGTGTGATTGGAGGTGT
>VYXF01010474.1:18578-67751 GCA_013397295.1 Polioptila caerulea
ATATATATATTATTATTACTTTATTTATATATTTTTACTGGTAAATTATTACTTTATTACATCAAAGTAATAATTAAAAAACACCAACCAACCCCAGGGAAAAACTAAACAGACACTCAGCCACGGGGTAAATGTTTTCACTACCAAAGCTTCAAGTTTGCCATTCATGCTAATTTTTTAAACTTCTGAGTGTAAAGGCTAAACATGCCAGGCAATACCTGCCAGCTGTACATTGTCAGTTCACAATGCAGCCAGCTACCATAGTCAATGTTTCTCTTGGAATTAAAAAACAAATTTGCACTCGATTCAGTGTGAAAATGACATCTGGGTGTGCCCACCCTCCAACTTGCCTTTGAACAGTTAGCTACTACTAGTGAGGCAACCACTCAAAAGAGGCTCCTGGGTTGACAGCAGGATCAGGGCTCATGAAAAGAAGGATGAGATGCCTCCAGCTCAGGAGGGATCTCATGGTCCTGCAGCAGCTGAATTCTGGCCTCTTGTATGAGGCCTGCAAAAATAAATGAGCAGATCATGCTTCCAATTTGTCGTCCATGTTTTAAGGGATAATTCAGCTTTCTACACATAAGTGCTTTCATATTGAGTACTGGAGCTACTATAGTAGCTTCCTCAAAATATTACATTTCATACCATTTTGGAATAGGGACAGCTTCACCTGGGAGATGATTGACACAACTCAGGACATTATCAATGCTACCTTTTAGCAAGAAAACTCCCTTTTCAGATAAGAATGTCAGGCTGATAGATCAGCCAGTTTCATGAAGAACCAGAGTGATAGAACAATCATTTCTCTAATTCATATAGAAATAAATCAGACAGATGCCTATCTGTAAGAAACGAAATTGAAGTTATTTTTCCCTTATGGGCACTTTTTCCCAAATCTGAGAAGTCTTGTTACAACTTCAACACCAAGAAGTTTCAGATACCACAAAGGTCATCTCAGCCAGATAAACCCAATGCCAACATTTAAAGAGCTTAATAAACCATCTGTCTACTTCCTAAAGCTCTTCGATTTGGAGAAGCTTTCTCTATCTTTTCTTATTGCCAGTGTATGTGATTACAGAGTGCAAAGTGACATACCCGCATGATAAAGTCCTGTTGTTTCCCTGGAAGTTATCTTCTAGCTGCAGTAGAGCATAAACATTGTATTATCTCTGCAGCAGCAGGACTCAGGACCCCATTGTGTCAGGTCCCCTTTGAAGACAAGAAGACAAAGGTAAACCCAACCCCACATCTCAATAAAATTACCTAGGGTGGAATTAAAGGATGCTTGATCCAAGGCTCCCTCCAGGGAAGAGAGCAGCATTTTCCCCTTGGCTTCTCTGTGCTGAGTGGTTAAAGGGGGCAGAAGAACAAATCTCCAATAATTTCACCCCCACATCTCTTTTTAAGAGCTCTTCTGCCTCTATAGAGAGATGCACCCCTTTCACCTGGAGACAACACTGCAGCAAAAGGAGAGCCTGCTGGGGGTGCTCACCTCCCTGGGACAATCAAAGTCCTTACATGGACTTGCCAGCTTATCAGTGCCCATTGTTTGCTCCAGTACACACCTAACTGCTCCTGCACAAGGAGCCTTTGCCCCTGCCTCCATACCCTCCCTGCATGGGACAGGAACCATGGGAGGTTTTTTTATTCTTTGTACAGCACTCATCCCCATTAGCCTCTGTCCTCTATCCATGCTGTAAGAGAAATGGAAATCAAGGAAGATTTGAACATTTTCATATGTGATCCAGACTGCTTCTAGAAAGTGCAAACTCCTGGACAGTATTGAAAATGTTGATGTAAAGTCTCTTACCCTTACAAGGCAAACTGTTCCAAAATCTATGTTAACCCTCTGTCAGGTTACCCAGGATGCTGCTAACTCACCCACAGAGATGCTTTCCCACGCCCCTCCTAACACAGTGTCCAGAGGGTTTATTTTCAGCCAGGCACATTTGAAAATAGCCAGATGCAACAAGCCCTGTGTCGAGTTTGACGGCCTGACTGTTCCCCAGTGCTGGGAGACTTTTGTGAAGATACTGAGTAATTGTGGAGAGATCCAGCCTGGCCAGAGCCAGCTGAAGCCAAAGGCAGCAAGTGGTACAGGGGCCAGACTGTGCACAGCCCCTGTGCACCCCACCCTGCCTCTTGGTGTGTCATTCCAGCCCTCTCCTACTCTGTATGCTGGAATCTATAAAAATTTTCTCTATATCATCAGGCCAGAGGAACCCTTTCTCTTGTGGAAAACACATCTTCCCAGCACACCTCTACTCAAAATTTCAGTGGACATATCCATGTATGTGACACAGCTGCAGAACACACCACCAGAAATTTGATTATGAAGGCATAAATACAGCAGATGCATCACCAGGCAGCAATACATGAAATGAAGCAAGATGTACATAATAAAAATCAAGGATTTAATGATAAATTAGCAGGTAAGAAAGACAATAAAGAACCAGTAAGTGTTTGACATATTCCGTGTCTGACATATTCAGAATCTTTCCCACATCAGATTCATAGTCTTGAATTAGATGGAAGCCATCATGGGAGAAAAATGTCAGCTTTAGAACTTCAGCATCGATCAGTAGTATTAATCTGAAAGCAAAATTTGGGATCTCATACTTGTTAGCAAGTTTTTCTGATCAGCTGTGAGGGACTGATAAATGTTAAGACTAAAATGTCTCAACCTTCTTTGAGCTTTATTTTGAACTGTTGCTTAGAAATCTGTTTTAACGTTAACTACCTTAGTTGCCATCTCCAATTGTGGTTCAAGAATGGATCTATATTTCCACTTCAGCCTTGGTCTTCAGCACTGACTCCACTTCCAGTCCACTCCCAGGACAGTTCACACAACTGATACATGGCTGGTTTGTCACTCCATGTCCTGAAATTACTTACAAATTTAGAAGTCCGCTTTTAAAAAAAGCAAGCTGCCTTGTCACTTCGGCAACGAAAGATGAATCCAGCTTACAGTCTTCTTTCACTTTAAAACTCCAACCACTCTGTCATATAAATACAGTTGGATGGAGAAATCTCACCACCTTCGTGACAATCATCAAAAACCTGTAAAAGAAAGCCCTGTGTCAGCAGAGTAATTACTTCCAGTTGGATGGTGCTTGCTGTGTGTAACATGCTCCCATGTCTTCTCCTTCTTTCCCAGTAGGTCAGGATTAGTCTAACAGGGGCCAAAAGCTAGGAAGTCTTATGGCAGCTCTGAGGGAGTAGAGAAAAACAGCTCCCACCACAAAGGGATATGCTGGCAAATTTTACCTACAAACCAGTTTAAAGTCCAGGGAGGAGAGACCAAAAGCTAGACAGAAATAATTTAGCTTGGTAAAAACACAGGCAAAACTGGGATCAGAAATAACATAATTTGGAACAGGCTACACTTGACAGCAGCCTTTCACATACAATCCAGTCAAGAGACAGGCTGGAAGTGGAAAACACCAGGCAGAGCAGAACCTGCTACACCACAGCTGGCTTAGCCCTAGGCCTGACTCGTGAGCAGAACTTGCCACGTGCCATCTGGCCGTTGCAGGCCTGTGGTCAAGAGTTGCATGCACCACCAATGATACACAGCATTAGTTACTCACAGGGCAGAGTCCACAGGGTGTCCTGACCAATCCAGTGGGCTGGATGAGAGGACTAATGGCTCTGTACAGCCTCATCTGCCCATCCACACTGCCCACTGTCCCCTCCTTGGCAGCAATAATGGTCATCTCCACTTTGCCATCATAGATCAGAGTATTCAAAATGGTCTCAATGTCTTCCATTGACAACTCTACCTAAGAAACAATTTGTGAAATAGATGTTAGGAAAGACGTGTGCCAGTGAGTCCTGCAAGGAGGATATGAGCAAACACCATGAGTATCAAATCCACAGAGCTCTAACCTAATCCAAAAAAAGACACCAGTCTTACTGGGAACTTTATGGAGTTGCGCAGATGCAAAAAGAAAAGCAAATACTAATACCTCCTCCTCCTGAGGACTTTTGATTTGCACTAGCCTTGGTCTTACTAAAAAGAAATTCCCTATGGATCTGAGATGTCTGCATAATCCTAGCACTATACAGTTCCAGTTTTGCAGGAAAACAATTGTGAAAGAAGAAAAAGACAAGACTGCTAAAGATATACTTGTTGATGGTGACCAGTAATGGTGGGGTATTTTTCCCCTTCTTTTTTTCCCTCCCCTAAAATTCCTTGAAGTCCATAAGTAAACTTAAAAGAAATGATAAAATCCAAACCAGCTGAGACAGTTAACAAGGATGTGAATGCTAATTCTTTTATACATTTTTGAAAAGCCACATGCATAAGCTGACCTGAAATGCCAGGCAGTATCAATAACCCTCCCCAAAAAGCAATGAACCCACAAAGCTCACGTCCACTACACAAACTGTGGAGTACTAAGACACTTATGAGACCCTCAGCAAAAGTTTGCAGTACTCAGCTCCTACAGCTAATCATGCCATGACAATTTGAACAGTAGTGGGATGAATCTGTTCTGACCTTACTGATGCCCAGTTCACAGATGTATTTCCACACCTCGTGGGATGAGGCAAACGAGCTGTTCCTCTGTATCATGGGGTTCTGTTTGCTGTCTCGAGCTGCCTCTGCCTGAGAAAAAGCAAAGGTTATTTACAGTCAGCACTCACTGCCAAGAGCCTCCTTCATAGTTCAGTTTCAGGCAGACTCAAAAACAAAACTTGTTTTCCATTTCTGGGACAAGTTTAGCATTTAAAGCCATGTTCTTAAGACTGGTGTATGTGAGACAATGCGGTGCATAATCAATTATCAAGTCCGCTTTTAAAAAAAGCAAGCTGCCTTGTCACTTTGGCTGTGAAAGATTAATCCAGTTTACAGTTTTCTTTCACTTTAAAACTCCAACCACTCTGTCATATAAATACAGTGGGATGGATAAATCAATTATATCGATATTATCAATTATCAATTATATCAATAAAATATCAATTATAATTTTATAATAAATTTAATAATTATAATAACATTTACACTGTAATTCAGATTAATATGAAGGAACGTCAGTATCTGGCATTTCATTGACAAAAAAAAATACTTTCTGCTGTACCTAGAGCCAGTTAAAAATATATTGTAATGGAATAGACAAATGCTACAATCTGCAGACATATTTAATGAACCAGGTACAATTTAGACTAGGAGTAATTATCTTCTAGACAGAGCTACCTGACTGCTGCCTTACACCCTCTCAGAAATTAGGTGCTCTGCAGAAACCACAGTAACTTTTCCCAGATTTTTTGGTCCTGTGTTATTTGCTGCCTGGTTTGTGTCTTAGTTCAGGGGTGGAGACTCCAAAATTAGTTACCTCCCCTTTAGTTTTAACCAATCTCCTTTCACCAATAAAGAGACAAAATAGAAGAAGATAGAAGGGAAAAAAATTTAAATAAAAGATAACAGCCTCCACAGTTACAGAACTTCCACAAACAACAGAGGGGGACAAAGACAAAACAAAATCTGGACAAAAAAAATTTGGCCAAGAGGTTCCAATGCTGCCAAAAACGCTAGAAAAAACTTCCCAGCAAATTGCAGGTCCGCCCCCTCCTTGACAAATGGCAGGTGGCTGGAAAATCGTGGAGAGGATCTTACTCTTCCTCCCTGTCCTAAGCAGCAGCGAGGAGGAAAAGGTATTGCAAAATTCCCTCAGGAGCAGGTGTGGAATGCTAAATGCAGCTTCTCAGGTTTCCAGTTGGAGACCCCCAGGCAGCCCCCTTGAGCACAAAGGGAGAACAAAAGCACTCCCCTCTGTTCTCCTGTTTTTAAAGGGATTCTGCAGCCCCCCTTCCAGGATAAAACACACAAGTTCCTCTTTCTCGGCTTGCTGGGTCTTAGGGACAGTAATACTCTTGGGCAGGCTGGCATACAGAAGATAAGGAATACACAATTTTGGGTCACCTAGGACAGCTTGTCATTGGACCTTGGAGATAAAACGCTTCCCTCCTTGTCCAGGGTAAAACCATCCATCATTAAAATACAACACCATCACACTTAGTGTGACAAAAATAATAGTCCCGTACAGATTTGCCAATCTAGCTGCAATAATGGCCAAGACCTACGGAAAGCCTAAGCCATGCCTGGCATCTGTTTACAAAACAAACAGCAGGTGACTTTGGCACTCACCTTACTCTGCAGAAACTTAAAACACTGTTGGTTTAACACCTCCACAAATTCAGACTCAAAGTCCTGGTCACTGTACCAGGCTCCTCCGGTGACAGAGCGGTCAGGCTGCAGGTTGTACAGCATATAGACCTTCTTCTTGGATGCCTGTTGGAGGGAAATGGACAGCTCTCAACAGCCGAAAGCCTTCATAAGGAAGGAACATTTAGGAAGATAATCTGCAAGAGAGGTTTATTACTCCTGTACCTAAGGCACAGCAATCCACCTGACTCAAGCTATCCTCAGGTAACACAGAGATAAAGAGAAGATCAACCCATTCCAATTCCTAATCTTTTTGTAACGTTAAGTGTTGGAAGACCAGATGAAGTCAGAACCTTTCACATGAACAGGAAAAAGCTACTGCTTTTCTATGTGCAACTTCTCTACCTCCACCTGCTTTACCAGACCCAGTGTGATCCAGATTCAGATTCAGATAACTGAAGACACACAGCAGAGAAGCTGACCTGTGGACTCAGTATCTGTTGCACCTCAAACCTGCACACTAAAGGCAGAGAGTCAAACACTGGTGCACAAAGAGAAAGGAGGTAAAATGAGGCTTCTCTGTCCCCAGGCCCCTGTTAAAAGCACACAAAGCATGCAGCAGATGTTTGAAATCGTTTTTAAAAAGTCACAAAATACTCACTGCCACAGATTTAACTGCTTTAATTAGTTTCTTGCTTTCCAAGTTTTTCAGTATCTTGTTAATCTCTGTTAAAGGCAGATTACTTTTGTATCTAATGTCCCTGCTCCAAATACCTGTTAAAAACCAGAGAAGTGAACAGATATAAATAGAAGAAACCATTTGTTTCTGTACATATCAAGCAAAAGTCACATCAGAACACTGCTTGTGTTGCCTGCGTGCCACTCCCAGCAAAAGGGAAGGAATGGACAGAAAGGATTGGGGAAAAACAAACAGGTATGGAAGTATTAGATTTTATATTTGTATTGTCTGGGCAAGCATTTATGACTTTGGACAGTAATGGCCCCATAAGTAAACAGAGTTCGTGCCATTCACAATCATAATTTAAAGTACCTTTGTTGCCTGCGTCCTCTATGATTTGGTAAACCAGCTTCTCTTGATTGTCAGAGCCTTTCATTTTGCTGTAAAACAAGAAAGACACCAGGATCTGTGCAAGGTCCAAAATTACAAACAAGAACTGTGTTTCAAATATATTTACCCAGCAAACACAGGCTAACCTTGCATTTTGGGAATCTTTGATTCTGTACAGAAGACCTGCACTGCTCCTCAGAAGGTCCAGCTGCCCCTAGGAGAGATGGGCACAGTGCATTTACTTTCCTTCAAACAGCTTGTTTCAGAAGGTGTTTTAGAAGAATATCCTGCAATTCTAAAATAAAAACCTTACTTAATGTCAACTAAATAAAGAAAAATGAAAACTAACGTTTCTAACCACTGGAAATAACAACAGTCTTGAGGATATGCTTTTCCCCTGACAAGTTTCCACTTATCATGAGCTATCAGAAATAACAAACAGTTCCTGACCCTTCCCACAATGACTACACAATTGCCATTATTTCTCCTGACTTTCACATGGTGCAAGGGACATTAAGTTCTTGTCTACTTTGCTCTCAGTTTCCACCAAAGCACTCATTTGCACAGCAACCCAGAAATCATGATGGAGGTCTGGAATAATTCCAAGTTCCAGTGGCAAAGTTCTACTTTTTACCAAGTGGCCATCACAGGAAAGCTGCCAAATTTGATGGGCAGTGACTCTTAGCAGCAAATTACTGGCATCTCTCACACACACACAAAGATTGCATGCTTGTGGCCAGTAAAAGTCCTTATTTCCTATTTTGAGGAGGAAAGCAATTAGACAAGCCTAAGAGTGTGTGTACAGCAGCATTAATTAACATTCACTCTGGCATTGCCAGCTGATCCTTCCCTACTGTTACAGCCTTGGTTCTTACAGATTTGGCAGGTTTCACCTGTGTGCCTTCAGAGCAATCCACAAGCTTGGGATTTTGTGAGGGGTTCAGAGAACACCTTCACATTTGAGAGCATGGGCTCACATCTATCCTTTCCTCTACAGCTAATTAATTCCCCATCCCTAATGGGCCCTGTGGTTCTGTGTGTGCTGAGGAGGATGAGGAAGGTGGGCTGTCCTTACCATGGAGAGCAGCCTGTTGATGGCCACAGCTCTCTGCTGGGCTTCCATGTGAGGCATGTCATTCTGGATCACCTGGTCTGTGATGCCATGAGGGAACTGGTGACACAGCTCAATGATCCTGCAGGAGGAGAGAAGCAACTTGAAAAGTCATGTTCTGCTGCATCCAAAACTAAATCCAAACAGTACTGGAGTCAAGATTGAAGAGAGCGACAAGAGCAACTCAGGGGAAAAGTATCCATCAATTGCTTCCTGAGGGAGCTCGGCACCAACCCTCTGTGCACCATTTTCCTTTCCAACACCAGAAAACGCCCGGGACAGCCGAAAGTTACCTGATCCAACCCCCACTGCCACCTAAGCATTCCTCAGTGGCCCCAAGCACCCTCTCCTCAGCACCTATGTCCTGATTAACACTCGGGCGTCGAACCAGCCCCCTCAGGCCTTGAACGACAAGGCCCCGCCACGCCTGCTGCCCCTCGCCCCAAAACACGTCTTCCGTGGCCTCCACACGCCCACCCCGGCCCGGCAGCCTCCACGGCTGCCTGTGGGCACCCGCAGCACCTGCCCTCGATGTCCATGGGATCGGGCACCTCCGGCTTCACCTTCACCTCCGCCATAGCACGGCGGGCTAGGCGCGGACAGATGACGTCAGAGACGCACAACGGAGGGGGCAGGTGGGGTCGGTTGCTACGCAACGGCCAATGGGCGGTGGGAGTGGCGGGCGCGCGGCGTCCCTGGAAACGGGGGCGGGAGGAGCGGGACCCAGCGGGACCGAGCGGGACCCAGCAGGATCCAGTGGGAGCCAGCGGGATCAAGCGGGATTGAGCGGAAGGAGCGGGATCGAGCGGGACCCAGCGGTACCCAGCGGGATCGAGCGGAAAGAGCGGGATCGAGCGGGACCGAGCGGGATGAGCAGGGCCTGCACGGCAGCGATGGAGCGGGGCGAGCTGCGGAGACCGCGCCGTGGAGGGGTGGGAAGTGGGGCCCGGCCGTGCCGCAGGGGCCGCGGGCGTCCCGCCAGGGATGCGATCCCAAAGGGCTGGAGGGGGGCCCCGCGTCCCTTTGGTGCCAAGAGCAGGCGGGAGCGTGAGGGAAAGGCTGTCAGCCCCCTCAGGGCAGGTAAAGATCTGATCTGCCCGTGGTTGGAGGGTGTGTCAGAGGAGGGACCAGGCTCTCTCTGCTCGGTGGTGCCCAAAAATAGGACAAGAGGCAACAGAGAGAATCTGGGACACGGGGAGCTCCACCTGAATGTGAGGGAGAACTTCCCTGTGAGGGGGACCGAGCTCTGGGACAGATTGCTCAGAGAGGGTGGGGAGTGTCCCACACTGCCTGCATTGATAAGTAGCATAAGAGTTGTTTGTGGAGCACTGGAGAGTTGGTTACAAAACCAAATACTTGCAGCACAGATGTGTTTCCTGGCCCTGAGCATCGGTTCCCAAGATCTGGAGTACATCTCTTTGTTTTGAAATTTTTCATTATTGAATTCCATGACATGATAATGACCACGTACATCAGGATAAATCAGTTTTGGCACCTGTTTTATGGATATATTCTTGATTCACATGATAACTAGCATAAGCTTAAGAAATAGCTTTTTTGCTTTAGTCCTTTTCAGGGCATCCTGCACTTATTCAGGTGGCTATAGTGGAACGAGGCTGGTGGAGATTCTGATTAGGGTGGAGATTCCTGTCCCTTACTCCTTCCAAGTATCACTGACATGTGGTGCTAAAGCTGTTCTAGCTCAAGCACATAGAATCACAGTCACAGGGTAGATTAAAGAATCCAGTGTTCTCTCTTTTAAGAGAAAAAAATGAAGACAAGGAGTCATGCTAAAAGACTGTGTTTCTCAGTGCATTCTTCTTTTTAGGAAAATGATTGTGTGCCTTTTTACTTTTCCATTTTAAAGATCACTGCTGAGAAAAATGACAGCTGGCTCTGTCTCAGTTCCTCAGATCATCCCACTTCGAATCCTACCTCCAGGGAAAGCTCAGAGGGAAATAGATACAAATACTCTCATAGAAATAAAATCAGGTATGAACAAGAGCTTTAACTCCATCTCAAACCTTTACTTACATGTCCATTTGAAATATTTGGCCTTTATACTTTTTTCACATTTAATTATGATTTTTGGAGTGTGCATTTCATTAAGGAACTTAAAAAAATTAATCAACAGGTTTGATGCACCACATATACTTGCATGTAATTTTATGCATCCAAACAATATTACTGACATAAAAGTCATATGTGTTAGCAGTCTTAATTGCTTCCAAGGCTAAGCTTTTAAGCTGCTGCATTTGGCTTTGACTGCAAAAACAGTGCTTGAAAGAATTGGTGCCAGGCTCACTCCCAACATTGTCGTTATAATTTTTGAATTGTCACCTTTTGCTATGGCAGAAAATACCCTTTCTGTCATTAGAATGGACAAGCTGCTGCAATGTTTTCATGCAAAATAATTTCACAGATACTTTGCTGTCAGAAATGTTACTTACAATGAAATTGCTTTTGTTAAATAACTGATATTTCACGGGAGAAACAGTTTTGATCCCAAACATTTGGTCACTTATGGAACTGCTTTATTTTCTTTGAGAAAAATCAAGCACGGTAGTGAGTACTTTATTTTTCCAAGGTTGCCTACAGTCTGAGGAATTACTTTTTCTCTTTCTTTCAGATACACCTAGGGCCTCTATTTATTACACTTTAGATGGAAGTAAACCCCAACTCTTTAGGAAACCTGGCTGTGGGGCGTATAACACTTTGGAGTATAAGAGTCCTATCACATTACCAGTAGGGAAAATAATGGTCAAGGCCCTGGCAGTTACAAAGTGAGTATCCTGTTTTGTTTATTTTAGTCCTGTTTTGGGAAGGGACAGACATCCCTGTCATAGCTTGTGTTGTTCAAAGCACTCCATACCCTGCAGGTGAGAGATGAGCCTTTCCCCAGGCAGTTTGCAATCAAATTGATCCTCATGAATTGCACTGACTTGGATTTCTCAGGAATTTTTATCCATCAAGTGTTTGTGTGATTGGATTACCTCTTGGGTGTTATCTCCTGGACTCTGGGTGTCCAATGATGCTGGAGGCTGAGGATGAGAAGCTGAGGTACTGTCCTGAGAGCTCATCCTTTGGAGTGTGATCATCAGAAATACCAGAGAAACCAGGATGGTGTTTTTAGGGTCATCCAGTGGTTCAGTGGATTTATAGAAGTTGGTCTTCCCAGGAATTTGCTTGGTTTCTCCCAAAGGATCACAGAATGCTGAACCTTGCACTTTAAGTGAGGGCTGGGTGAAGCAAAAATATAATACATAGAAAGAAAACCAGATTTCGCTGCGTAGCCACTGACTTTATCCAAACCAACTGCATGCTTAGAGACAGAGACATAAATTCTCTGTCTGTACTGTATTGCATTATCTTTTATTTCCAAGGGAGCAAGAACTTCCACTACACTTGGAGGTTTGTGTTTGCTGATCCCTGTTAGCAGCACCTGCAGCCACCCTGTGCTTGTGTCTGCACTGGAATAGAACAATATTATATAACACACAAAACCTAGGCCTATGTTTATTTTCTTGCTGTCACTACCTAGATTCACACATTTTTTCCAGTCTGTTTTTATTAAGACATTTTCAGAGATTCATTATAATGACAATAAATCACGAAAGAGTAATTTGGACATTTACAGCATTTTCAATCCCCTGTTATAATTTAATAAGTACTAGAGATTGACACTTGTTTTATCAAACAATATTGCTCAGGATTCTACTGCAATAATGACTTGCAAGCTTGGAAAGGATGCTCAACCTAATAAGCTACATCCATCAGTGATTTTCTTGTAGCAGCACACAGGCAGGTTCTTAGCTTGGTGAATATTGATTTTCAGGGACTACAGGGAGAGTTCAATTGTGACAAAGGTGTTTGTGGTAGAGTACCAGCAACCAAACATCCTTTTCCCTGTTGAAGATGATGACAAGAATTTCCTAAAAGATATGGCCACACAGGTAAGTTTTAGAAATTATAACCCCTTGTGTGAGTATAAAATGTTGTATATATGATATTATTTAGAGATTAAGCATTGACTGCCAGTTTTATTCACGTATCTTATTTTCTCTGTTTGCCCATCTTTGCTGCCTTGGTCCCTTTTGTAATATTAAAATTTCAAGGGGACACTTCCCCCCCTCCCCCCCAAGTAGTATTTTATGACTAATTGAGATCAAATATTTTAGAAACACATTTATAAGTTAAGCTTTTCAAATGCTTGCATCGAAAATAAATACCTTAATCATGTACTCTTAAAATTTTAACAAATAACTATAGCAAGAGAGGATTAGAGCAAAAGCAATTTTTTTTAATTCAAATGGAATTATGTTTTAGAATAAGGATGGTGGAATGTTTACTACAAAACCTAAGAAGAATAGACTGAATGTGGAAATCAAGCCTACCTGTGATGAAATACCCCAAGACCTTCGAGGTACAGTATCACTTCATAAAACTGAGATAGTCTTCTGTTCTAGCAGAAAATAGCATAGAGTTTTCCTCTTGTATCACTTGTAAAATGTGGGTAATTTTTAAACCCTCTCAGAAGACAGAACATCCTCTGGAAATTCCAGTTTTGATTGTCCAACACTGAAAATAGAGCACAAAATTTACGTTCCATACATTTCACATGGCTTCTTAAAAACATATTAAAACATCCTTCATTTCTCAGCAACACAACAAGGCCCTGTCTGTATTTCCCATTGTGCCAGAAAATGCTGTTAAATTGATGGGATTGCAAATCCTTCACTGAGTTTCTTTACTCATGTTTGCTTGCAGTAAGATTCCAAAATAAATATATTAAGCAGAAATGAATGGTTCACCCAGATTTTCTCTGTAGATAAAGCCTCTTATCCCATGGAATGGGACTGTTTTAGAACAGGGAATTGTATTAATGTTTACTCATTAATTTACTCTTAGGAGCTGGGGTTTTTTGAGCATGCAGGCAGGAAAGAAACTGTAAATAAATCAAAACACAAAAGTAGGCTCTGTCAGAGAGGTGTGGGGTTTCTTCTAGTTTAATTTCCTGTAATGCAGCTTATTTGAACCCAAAATAAGGATGCCGAATATATTTTTAATTATGTTTAGCAAGAGTATATAACATTCATGTTCAGATATATATTAACTGCATTAAGTGGGTGACAGTGGAATAACAGGATTGTCATTTAATCTTGGAAACAGACAGAAAGCCTTCTCACAGGTCCCCTCAAGGACCTCAGCTCCTTGCCAGTCATTTGGGAGCCACAGAGTGCAGAGAGGAATCCACCTCAGCACAACCAGTGGAGTCATTGCAGGTGAGCAAAGGGGCAGGCTGAAGAAAACTGTACAAGGCTGTCATCAGGACAGAGGTCTGAAAAAAGAAGGTGAAGATTTGTGATCTCTCTCAGCTGTTAATGCCTTTGCCTGCATTCTGCAGTCCCGATTTAAATGTAACGGTAATGATGCACTAGAATAGGAATGCCCAAAGTTGTCAGTATGGACAAAACCAGGCAAAGGAAATCAACACTGGCTGTATTCCTACTAATTCTCTTCTAATACATTCCTGAATCTGCAGTTATCAAACACTTACAGCTGTTTGTTGGCAAGTTAATATTTAAAACTCAATATTCAGTAAAGCTGTGGTGGATGTAGATAGCAAGGCATTGATTTATTTTTATTGGAAGGAGCTGTGGGTCCTTAATGGGGGAATCAAGGATGGTAGATACTCCTCAAAACAGGAGGAAATGAACTGCATTTCAGTGCAGTTTATTTCAAATTACATTTGTAGCTGGTTTTTCTATCTTTATATGTATTTTGCAAATATTTCCTTGCTAAAACCTAAATAATTCCCTCTATTTCAGTTTTCAAGTTCCTCTGCAGTGACTAGCCAGAAAAGCTTAGCAAGCACACAGGTGTCAAGGATCCAGAGTGAACCAGATTTCCTTAAGTAAGTGACTTCTCCTTTTAACATATTTGTCCTTTGGAAAGTATCTGAGCCTTTTGCAACCAAGCTGATAATACAGTGGGCCTCTATAAAAATTAGGAAGGCAAAGACAGACACTGCCTCATAACTGGAGAGTATAACCTACATAGGACTTGGAAAATTCTGTTTCTTAAATGTAGTTTTCAGCTGTCAGTTATCAGCTGTCTGATCATCCCTTATAAAAAACTGGTAACACCCATAGGATCCAGGGATAAACTGTCCCTTCAAATTATAGTACACCCTCAATGCTGGAAGTGAACACTGCTCACTGGAATAGTCTCACAGAACATTGATGCTTATCAATATTGAAAAGGTTCTCTGATCTACATCAGTGGCTCCCCGTGGTGCAGCAGTGAGGTCTGACACAGACGGCCTATCAGGAGACCTGTTTACCTCCCACAATGAGGAGGAAAGTAGGAACCTCCATAGTAGCCAGAGAGGTTTCTACCTTGCAAAGCTGTTTAGAGTTCAGAACTCCATATCATGGATCTTGGGGTGTCTGGTGTCCCACCACAGCTTGGAAATCATAACTGAGAAATCAGTGGCCTAAGTCCTGTCACAACAAATTCCAGATTACTCATTCTTATGCAGCAGTGCAGTACTAAACCCAACTCAGCCAGTTTGCTCTTATTTTCAGATGTGCCCATTGTTCTGCCCCTCGCCTGTCTGAGCCCTCGGCTCACTTCTGCCAGAAATGTGGATCTCCAATCCCTGCTGTGCCAGTCTGGCGCTTCCCACTCCCTGAAGGAGCACAGGTCAGCAAAACATCATAGCAATCCATACATCATCCTTGGAGAGAGCAACAGCCTCTGCAAGTTAAACAGTCAGTTCTGGCAAACCTGTTATCTGCTTGCTTTGTTCTGCTCAATACCTTTAGCACTGGACCCAATGAAATTCTCTAACAATGGGCAAAATTAATTTCTTCAAGTGCCATGTATTCTAATAAGGAAAACAATGAAAAAGTAAATTATTTGCCTTTATGTATGGAAACCGTACCTGTCCTGAAACTTTAAATGGTGGCATATGCACCAAGTTTTGCAGAGGTGTGTGTAACTGTCTTCCCTAAGCTTTTCCCAAGAGATAAAAACCTGATCTAACAAGTCAGTGGTGTGTTTCCCTTCCTGTATCATCAGAACGTTGTCTGGTCTGGGCAATGCTGTAGTTTTAAGTAATGACCGAGATTCACCACCTCTTTAGATTAGGTTCACAGTTAGGAGAATTTCAATTACCTGTATGATGTGGGTGGCAGTGGAATAACAGGATTGTAATTTTAGTCTTGGAAACAGAGAGAAAGCTTTCTCACAGGTCCCCTCAAGGACCACAGCACCTTGCCAGTCCTGCTATATTTTATAGTAACATTTTAATTTTATTGAAAATTATCTTAATACCTTTCTGGCATTATCTTTCCAGATGTCTTAATATTTTCTCAGTATGATCCTTTGATCTTTAAGGATCAACATTAGCATCAGTTGCTGTCAATTGCTATGTTTCCAGTGACCTTGCTGCTGGTGAAAATACTGAAATCTCATGGTAACCTTAATGATCTTATTGTGGTCTTTAGCAAAACTGTGATGTGGCTTTTCCTTCAGATGGCACCGTGCCTTGAATGCAGACATCTTGTGCCAATGAATACACCCACTTGTATTATCTGTGAGTCACCAATAGCTCCACAGCTGCAGCCCCAAAACAACATCTGCATAAAGGTAATTGAGAATAAGTAAAACAAAGTAGTGATTTAACTCTTGGCATACATTTTTCTAATAGATTACTTCATTACAAATATTTTGATCCAACCTGGCTTTGTTTAATTTCATTATGGACAGCTTTAAGAGTTAGTGAGATTAAAAACAGCTTGAATGGAAAAAGGGATTCAAGGTTCCCCAGTGCAAAAAAGACATGTACATACTTCCCTTGAGAAGGAAGGAGCAGCAGAGGCAGTGTGTGATGAACTGACCTTAACCCCCATTTCCCTGTGCTGCTGGGGAGGGCTGGAGACAGAGAATCAGGAGGAAAGTTAAGTCCAGGAAGAAGGGAGGGGTGGGGGGAAGGTGTTTTTTGAGATTTGGTTTGATTCCTCATTTTCCTACTCTGATTTGATTGGTAATGAATTCAGTGACTTTGCCCAAGATGAGTCTGTTTTTCCCCTGACAGTAATCAGTGAATGATCTCTCCCTGCCCTTAAACTCGGGAGCCTTTCATTATATTTTCTTTTCTCTGTCTAGCTGAGGAGGGGAGTAATAGAATGGCTTTGGTGGGCACCTGGTCTTCAGCCAGGTTCAACTCACCACCAGAGGTTTTTTAAGGCACCTCATAGTATTATGGTATTATATTATTATTAATAATTGTCTATGCACTTACTGGGCTGTCTGGTTTTTTGTGAGTATAGTGACTAAGCAAACTGAAACCAGAGTAAAGAAAGACCCAGAGTTACTGATACTGAATCACCTGAAGAAACAAATACTGTAATTCTAAGAAAAATAGTCCCCGTGTGATGAGCAGGCAACGTGGCCTAACTAAAGTGTGAAACAGCCCAGACTTGAAGGATATCCTCAGTCTGCAGGGCTGAATAACCACAGCACTTTGTAAGATCAAGTCTTCCTTGTCTTTTTCTTGACAGTTTTCAAATACTATGTGAAATGTATTTTCTCTCTGTTTAAAAGGGCAAAGTCATTTGTCAGGTGTGTGGCACAGGAAATCCTCTTTACCATAAGCACTGTGCGACTTGTGAGAGCAAACTGCCTGAAGTACACATGGTAAGACTTCAATCCCACTGGGTGAATCAAACCAGAGCAGAACATCCTTTGTCTTTGGAAAACTGAAGTCATGTCCCCGTGTCCCTCTGTTACCAAAGCAGACACTCTCCCCCCAATGCCATATTTAAGCCCAGTCCTCCCACAGAAGCTTCACCACAAAAGCCCAGCTAAACAGAAGTGTTTCATGTAGCTTCAAGCTTCTGACATGGAAGTCAGGATTGTGAATGTCATTGAGAAAGCTCAGAAGGCTCTTAGAAAATGGGTAGTCTTGACTCCAAGGGAGTCTTGTTTGTGTCCAGATTACTTTCAATTGCAATAGTAAAGTTGAGTATGTACATCAGGAACATCATTCATACTGACTTCAGTTATTTTCTGAAAATAGAATATGCCTTTACATTATTTTTCATATATCCACTTTTACATTATTTTTCTTATCTCCACTTGCTGCTTCTCCTACATGCATACAGCTAACATGCTTGTATTTGGCTGTGACTCTGCACAGAGGTGAGAAAAGCACTGAAATATTACCCCTAAAATTGTTGTTTCAACTCCCTGTATAGCTTGGTTTCTTAGAAGAATTTTATCTTCAGTTCTGACAAGTCTTGTATGAAAAATGTCTGGTACATTTCACTTCTCCAGGTTGTGCTAAATACAAAATGATAGAACAATAATAGTTTGCAAGTTAAAATCTTCTGATTATAATGATTAACATCCTGAGTTCTAAAACTGTCAATAGCTAGAGGCAAAAGTCCCTTGTATAGCCACATAAGTGTCATTTCAAAGTGAATTTCAGTAGGATTCTGTACTTACCTAAGATAATGTATGTTTGGCTGCTTCACTAATGCAGATATGTGTGTACATAATATATAGCTGCATATGTTGTTAGGCACGTGACTTGAATATGAGACCTGTGTTAGCTGAGAAAATTAAATGCTTACTAAGAATTATTAATAGTAATCAGAAAATTTACTAATAATAGTTATTAGTGATAATAGCATTTTTAATAATAGTAATAATGCTGACATTATTATTAATGGCTATTAAATAATTTATATTTAGAACATATTTAGGCTCGTGCTTTTGTAAATTTTATATTCCAACTGAACTCCCAAATTATATTGTTCAAATTGCAATGCAGGCCACAGATTAAAACAGGGCTATTTTGTGTTTGCTTACTTGCTGTTATGGTGTAATCAAGATAATTTTCCTTCTGTTCTGTTCCTTATCCATATTCCTGACATGTAGAGAAAATAACTGCATAAGCCTTAAGGCAAAATCTAACAAAACATTTTTAAGTCCTATTTGTCCTAACTGGGATCTATACTTAGGTTCTAGAAGTTTCAGCTGAAAAACCTGTTTTCTTTTGCTTACTCATATAAGTTAATTGTAGAAAAGTTGGGTAATATATAATTTGCACAAGGCAAAAGAGCAAAAGAGTGCAAAAAAATATTTATGCCGCAAATTCCAAGCTGTGAGGAAACTCCTTGCCTGAACACATTCTCCCTGCCATACTACTAAAGAGAAAGGTACAAAGAAAATTATGTGTTGGATTTGAAAATGCAGGTTCGTCAGCAGACAAGCAAGCCTCCATCTTAATTTCATCTGTACTTGTACATAGGGCCCTATTAATAAATACTCAATTTAAAAGCACACCATTGATAAGGTTTTTATTTTTTTGTTGCTAGTTCTGCTAAAAATATTTTCAAATAAATTAAGGCTACATTTTAGTGTGGTTTTGTAATGAAAAACAAAGTTATAGGTTTGATGCAAGTCGCTCTGTTGCTCGTTCTAAGCTGCAATAATTCTTTTAGGCTGAATATTACTTTATGTTGTCAGAGCAGCTTGCTTTCCTCTTTACCCTTATTAGGCTTGAGGACTTCCCTTCATGAGGAGCATCTTCTCCCTAATGCTTGTTTGTTTTTTATCAGCCTGTGTTTGGAGGTGACTCCTGCCCGCCTCTCCTGGGCCAGCAAAGGAGGACGGCTCAGTGCTCAAAATGCAGTGGCATGAACCAGAGCGACGCCCGCTTCTGTGCCTGGTGTGGGGCCAAGGCACGTGCTCCTGCTGTCTGTGGGGACAAACTTGCTGCTGCTTCTCTGCAGCAATGTCATACACTCTGTGCAAAACTCCTGTCAGTCAGCAAACACTGTTATTATTAAGATAGTTGCTTAGAGCATAGAGGATTGCATATGGAAAAATGAGAAACTTAGAAGACATCCTGACCCCACATCAGTCAGTTATCCAAGGGTTTAGAGTTGCAAACAAATTATCATGGGCCAACAAGCACTGATCATTGCATCAGCTGAGGTGCAACAGCCCTGTGCTCAGGCAAAGTAACTTAACCATCAAAGGTTAAAGTATAGGCTGAGCCAATGCTAGTTTTCCCATAACAGCTCTGGACTATAAGCACTTATACAGGCAATTACCAGATATGAGATGATGCAGTTGTTTTGACTGAAGGCCTCCTTAACTTCAGTAAGGACAAGTAGTTAACTACTGCTCAGTAGAGTTACAATCAATGTAAACCATTTCCCCCTTGTACAGTGCTTCTACGTGAGATCACATTCAAAGAGAATTTATCCTCTGTGAGCTGAATGCACATAAAATTTGAAACACTCCCCTATATGCATAAATAACCATTAGTCCTGTACTGTACTAGGACACTCAGGGTGGTACTTTACTTCCTTTTAATTCATTCCTCTGCTCTTATCATTCCTGAGTCATTCATCCTGTGCTTCTCTAGTGACAAATGTTGTGTTGAACTTTTCAGCCTGGACCTCCTCCATCCTACTTTAGTTGTTCCAAGTGTGGTACCAGCAACCAGCCCTATGCTCGCTTCTGTGTGTCCTGTGGTGTCTTCATAGAGCCCCCATCCAGGCAGAGCTCTCCTGGCAGTCCCATAGATCATGAGGACTCATTGGGATCCTCTCAGGTAGGACACACTGTGTTACAAAGCCAGGCTTGAACTCAGCTAAGAGGCTGCTCCACTGGGGGTATGGATCAGCACAGCTTCATTCACTTCCTTGGGACAATGCTGTGGGCTGGGAGCACAAGGCACAAATTTGTTTTGCTTTGTGCTGAAAAGCAGCTTCAGCCTAAGGCCTTGATCCAGCCTCTTTCTAAATGGCAAGGTAAGAATCAGCCTTTCAGAAGTCTTAGCTCTTTAAGTACTTTTATCTTATTGGCTGTGAATTATTTGTGGTCTGCTGATACAAGGTATTCTTTCACAAAAATACAGTTTTTTTAAAGAAAAAACTTTTAAGAAAGAGCTCAATACTTAGCAAGGCCAGCTTTTGCCCTACAAAAGCATACATGACCCCTGGCAATCATGAGGAATTTGGATTTTGCTTGAATATTTATGATATATTGCATTGTTGTTACAGATTGGTAATTAAAATAAAAAATTGTTAATTATTCTTTCTGCTAGCTTTTTAGTTCCCTTGCAATTTGGTCCACTGTTCTGGTTAAGTTATGCTTGTAAGCCATTGAATTATATCTATATTACTTACATTTTCCCTTCTCCTCTACCCCCCACAGGCAAAACAATTACAGGCTCAAGTTGCCTGGCAAACTTGTCCTGTTTCCTTGCCCAAATCAAGGGCAGAACTAACAGAAAGAGGAGATAAAGGAACCCAAACCATTGGACTTTTTTACCCATCTAGCAAACTGTTGGAAAAGAAGGAGCTTGAACTTATTTCACAAAAAGAAAAGTTGGAAAAGATGAGTGATCATAAGCCTCTCCTGACAGCCATTAGTCCTGGAAAAGGTCAGAAGTTCTGATTTTTTATTTCTAAACAATTTATGACCTTGCTTTTTTCTTGAAAATATTATAGTTTATGGAATGTGGCGTTAGTAGGACACTGATTACCATCTTTACAAGTCTGTGTTTCCACCAGCCACTTTTAAAGGTACTGCCTTAGAATTCAATCACTGATCTCCACCAACAGCTAAAAGAAACCTGTCAGCAAGAGCAAAATTTGGGTTACTGAGCCCTGTGCAGCCTTACTAATTTGGTAGCACTTTGATTTCTTCAGATCCCACAAGAATGGAGGCAGGTGTCCTGTATTTGAGTTGGAAATCACTGAACAGCTCCCAGTTCCCAGCACCCCCCCAGCCCCTGCCATGTGAACTTCAGGTACAGCTGTGATGGCACCTACAGGGATATTGATAAACAAAACTCTGAGACACAGGGGATCAGAGCTCTTGAAAATATGATAAAGCTTTGTCTACATGAGGAACTTGTTTAGGGTACTGTTGTGGAATAAATTGTAGAAGCTTCAGAAGCTAAGAAAACTAAACTAGAGGAAGGGATTCTTAGCAGGATTATGAAAACATCCCAAACTGCAGTAGGGTATGAGTACTGCAGACAACTTTCTTTCATAGTGACTTTTGTGGTCACTTTGTTCTTTGTGGAATCACTTGACTGTATGCTGTCACTAAATTCTTGACATTTTTAGAGGTTTTAGTTTTACTATCCTGAGAAATCTTCAGCTTTCTGGATCTCAAACCCTTGAAGACAGTCAGTCCATCAGCATTAATAAGGGAACTAATAAATGTCTCGGTGGGCAAAATTGTCTTTAATCTCACAAGGCAATCCAGCTGGGCAATCCATAGAACGAGTTAACTTTAAATCATTACCGCCCATTACCAAACCCTGGTTTGGAGAAGCAGTTACTCTTTTAGATCCACTTTCTCATCTAGCTCTCTTCAGCAATCAGATGGTCAGCCCCTCAGGCTGTTACTGGAATTAATTTTCTATTGGGTAGTAAAGGTTGCTAATGAATGTTAAAAATTCCTCTTTTGACTCTGTGTGTCTGTATTCAGATGGACTCTGATTTTTAAAATAATCACTGAGGAAATCTGTTTCCCTCCTCCCTTCCTCTGAAATGTGACATTCTCTTAGGCATCACTGTAGGAGGACTCTCGCCCAGAGATCCTGACAGGCAAAAGAGCAAGAATGCTTAAGCTTTTAATATGCTCTCACATATGTAATTGAAAGGAATTTATTTGGAAGATAATTTACAATGACCAAAATGTTGTGTATCCTGAGTTGCTGTGTTTGCAGTTTTCAGATTTGGCTTATTGTTCCCTGTCAGTTATCCCAAATCAACTAAAAATCAGTTCAATAGCACATAATTGCTTAATTGTAATATTTTGCTTTTTTCTTTTCTTATCGTCTGGAATAGTGTGAGATTTTCCCTTCACACAGGGCCAGTTTTGACTCCTAGGGATCATTTCAAGACATGGCTTTTTTGTGAATAGAGGATGAATTATAACTATGGTTGAAACAGTGGCTTTTTAGCCTGGCTTTTTAGGGTGTAACTTCCTTCTCATTTTCTTATTAGACGAATTTTCTACAGAATTTCTTTTTCTATCTCAGTGAAACTATGCTTTTAAATCTTCCATCACTTGACTAGAAGGAATGTTAATCACATTTGAAGGATTTTTCTCCTGCTTAATTCCCTGTGAACAGGTTACTGGAGAAAACAGCTGGATCATGTTTGTGCTCATGTTAGAAGCTATGCCCAGAACAACCTTGAATTCAGAACACTGATTGGAGAACCACAAATGGGAAAGGTAGGAAGGAGCTTGTGAGTAATATCTTCCAATGTAGGGTCATGAAAAGATTATTGTGGCTGCTACATAAACACTGGAAAAATAAATGTCTCCCTTTTCCATAGATGTATACACTTGTTTGTGTGTGTCATTTGTCTTGTTTGATTGTTGCATTTTTTTGGTCAGTCGTTTCCTGAAGACTTTTTTCTGCTTTTTTTCCAATGGCAATTCTTATTCTCTCACCTAAGAGCTGTGAGTGGGGTGAGAAAGCCTTTGCTCAGCTGCTTTTATTTAGTAAGAAGGTGGAAACCTTCTAGGACTCCTTCCTAAAGAGTAGATGCTCCAAGAGATACTTTGCACCTGATTTCTATATCCACTGAGACCTGTTGTCCACCAGGATCTTCAGAAGCTGCAGTGCAACTATAAGAAAATATCTGCTTAATAGAGTTGAGGCACAGTCCATTGCAACTTGTTTCCTCTGCTAGAGGATTCAAAAGGATAGGCCTGAAGAGTATAAAATTGCCTAGGGAAGGCAATTCAATAGGAAAGGCTATTGCTGCTGCTCCTTGGCCTTTTGTCAGTTTATTGTCCTAAAAGCAGTGCTCCCAAAAGTAACAGAAATGGTTCAAAGCAGATGCCAGCTATCTGGGTTTGATGCTGCTTTTTCAGTTCTTCTTGTAGATTAGAAATATAATCAACCTTTCCTCAAAAATCTCAACCAGCTGCAATATAATCTTCATTCCACTTCTTTATAATCCCCTGTGCACTCACTTTTGTATGACTTCCATAAACGTGTTGCCAGCAGTTCTATCTCAAGGAATTGATACACAAAGGTACCAAAGTTTTAATACACTGTGCTTCCCCAGACTGGTGTCACTAAAGCAGCCACCAGTTCTGAATCTGGGAGCCCCAACAATAACACAGCCTTTTATGCAGCTACAGAATCTCAGTGGAGGATGACTGAACTTCCATGAAATGCAGTCTCATTACAGTTTTGGATTCATTTGACGTTTCCATTGTTGTGAAATTTCCAGTTACTCAAAAAACATCCGCCCCTTTCTCATGGACATGGGAAGTGTTGGTATAATATCACAAGTAGGCAAAGACCATATGTGTGATTTTGTACATTGGCTGCACAAGAAACACCATCAGCAAGACTTATTCCTAAAAGTACTCCTGTGGCATTTTTTTGGTTAGACATACTAACAGCTGCTCTTTCCCTCTAGATTAATTATGCCTCCATTTCTGAAGATGACTATGAAGTCACTATTACATTGAATTTTGCTGCTATTAACAAGGTCAGTTCACGGGATGGGACCTGTTGAGAGGCAGCTGGTCTAAAGCTGTCACTAGAGCAGTGTAATGCTGATATATTTTAAATTCAGGTCTAAACAAGAAATGCTTTTATTCAGAGGGTCTTAACTTATCACTTAAGAGAAAAGAATTGTTTACTGTCTCTGTTGGAGCTGGATGAACAGGTATCCTTGTCTGATTATGCCAGACTTCATGGTTATGGTGCTATCATTTCACATTTTGTTAGTTTTCTATTAATATTAACTTTCTTCTTTTTCTAACTGTCTGATGTTGCTTGATGATTGTAGTACCCCTTAGCTTTTGATCTCAGATCCTGCTTTTCTTTCGCCTGCAAATTGTGCTCTTAAAAAATAAGTGTAGTAATTTTCAATAGTCTGGAGATAACATTTGTCAGAGCTCCTTTTAACTCTGTTCAAAATCTGGAATCACTATCTCAAGAATTACCATGTTCCAAAAATCACATCATACACATTTCCAGCTTTTCAAAGATGGAAATCTACCATTTCAAAAATTCAAAATTCAGACTGTGTCTCTTCTGGGGGATCTTGGAAAGCTTACCTTGCCAGGTGAGGCCTGAAAAGCTGTATCACATAATTTCAGAAGTGAAATTTCTCAAGTGGTAGAAACACTTTCATTTGGATGAGAATCTTCATTTCGTTAAGAAAGGTTGTATCACTTTTTTTTTTCCTAAATCAAAAGAAATAGCTAACACAAGGTTCAGAAAAAAATGCTACATAATTTTGCCGCAAAGCAGAGTTCAATTACATATGATAATGTCTTGTGGTAATTTGACACTGATATTCAAAGCCTATGTATTTTCTCATATGCAACAGTGTTGTGCCACTAAGATTATAGCATCATTAAAAGATAATCTTAATAACTGCCTGCATTTGATGGTTCCACAGGATATTCATCCTAACAGAGCAGTGAAGTTCAGCAATGATTACCTGAGTGCTGGAAAAGAAGTCACAGATGGACAGGATGGCAGTCAGACTAATTTTGGTGAGATTTCCCCCCCATTGTCTTTACAATAGACCATAAATACAGCAGTCAGGAATACAGAAGTGGTGCTTGGAAGCTTAGACACCAAGGCAGGCAAACATTCTGTGCTTATTTAAGTCGATCTTTTAAGTCTCAAAATGTGTCCAAGTTGAGATTTAAGCAATGTACAGACTCTCTCAAAAACTCCTGGGAATACTTCATCCCTGGAGAGCTGAGGAGACCAATGAACTGCAGCCACAGGTCACAGCAGTGTTTTTATTATAGCACTAAAAATTTAGATGTTTCACATACTCTTTTACAATAGGAACCATAATTATCAATATTATCTCTACTTCTGAGCTCTGCCAGGGACTGCTACCTCTGGCATATTTGGCAAAGATGAGAAATTATGAAATACATTCACACAGAGATTTTGTCTAACTGCAGTCTCCCACTGGTGTCAGTTATAGCTCAGCATTTTGGGCATCTCATATTTGACTTAGGTTTTCATTAAATCCACCAGTTGTAAAGTCAGCATTACAATTCAGGAATTCCTATAGCATCACTTGATGTACTTAAATCACACGTAAGGTTCATCCACTTTGTGCTTCCAGTCTGAGGCTTCGCAAGAGGCAGTCACTGCACGAGGAGCTGTGCAAACCTTTTGTTAAAACCAGTATGAACTGCAAGAAGTATTTCATCACTTTCTCAGGTGGAAAACTGATAAATACTCCTTTGATTGTTGGATATATTATTTCCAGATCTCTCCTCCAAGTTCTAGTTAGGATACTGACTTTGCTTTGAATTAACACTTGTTTTCCTTTCTGGTAGGCAGAGATGATCATAATCTTTTCTATTCAAGAGGCAAAATAAAGAGAACCAAGTCAAGAACACCCATGGGACAGGAATATAAGCTTTCTGTAAGCATCTTCTGCAAATACAGGAAAAAAGACTTATAGAGCAGCATTAACATGAAGGAGAGCATCCAGGTGTTAAAATAGAAAGGTTTTAACCCCAACTGGGGGCAGGGGATAAAAGTCCAACCTAATATAAAACCTGAACATTGGTAACTGACATTTAGTTCAGAACTGAAAAGAACTAATTTGTGTGTTTTTCTACTAAGAGTTTTATTATATCTTTTTCTCTCATTTTGAACCCATTCAGTTTTGACACTGCATTGGACCTAAGGCCTGTTGCAGTGATTCTCTTACACATTTTTTCCACACACAACATCATATGAAGGTATTGTCATCTTCCCTTGACTTTACAACATTTGACTCCATAGAGGGCTAGTTCAATTCAAGAAGCAAGGATTGACTTCCACTGGAGACCAAATTTCCTGAAAGAACTGTCTACTAAAGGGATTGTCAGTAATGACATGGAAAATTTCAAAAGGGAAATGTACATTAATCTAAGCTTGTATCAGCCAACTCAGCAGGTGGGAGAAGATACAGAGCTTTGTGATATGAGTCCAGAGATAAAAATGCTTGGTCAAGTGACTGAGCTTTCAAAATAAGGAAAGGTTGAAAGCTGGGAAGAAGTAAAAGGTAAAGGGTTTAGGTTTTGTTTTTTGTTTGTAAAGATTTAGTAAACTAATTTCACTGAGGCAAAACATATAAATTTTTAAAACAAAATTGCACAAGTTCTGGAAGCTTCAAACTTTACTCCTTAACATGTACCCATGCTTAATTTTACAGTGCTGAGCAGATCTTTGTACAGCCCTGGAGAGCTGCATTGCCATGAAGTGAATCATTTGCAGACACACTTGCTCCATGAAGACCTCAGTAGTGAGATATTAGCCAGGGTTACCCAACACTTGCTCAGGGTCAGAAAGACATTCCCAAAGAAGTCAGGGATTAGTAACAATGAGACTCAGATCCATCAAATTCATGCCACTCTCCGTATTTTGCACTTTCATTCCAAGGCAGAATTTGGCCCACCTACTTGTATTTTCCCTGTGTGAAATGTTCCTAGCTGTTGTGTGTCCCCACAGCCACAGTCCAGACAGCTGATGGATGAACTGGGTCGAACTGGGAAAGGAAGAATCACCTTCATAGAACAATTGCTCAGTGATGTAAGTTATGCTTGCTGAAGTTTCCTTTTTCAACTCTTTGGCTGATTACTGCATGAATATTAGCCTGGAATGCAACTTGAGCTTGATGATTAGGAGGCAACAGCCTTGCAATACTAGTCTTCTGATTGAAAGAGCATTTTAGAGAAGATAGGGCCTGTTTCACATTTATAGATGTTCTCCCCAAATTTCTATTTGGTCAGTGCATAAGGCACCCTTCTCTGGGTTTGTCAGAGCCAAACAAAAAGAGATTTATTAGCTTTTTTAATTTAGGATCAAGTCCTCTGTGTAGCATTAGCAAGCATAATCTGTTTCTGTTCTGGGATCTCATTTGGCTACTGTTACATTTAATCTGGCTTTGAGCTAGAAGATGACAAACATTTTCAGAAGAAAGCAAAACAACACACTTTGAACCTCTCTCTCGAGCATGAAGCTCATTTGCCAACTTGAATTGGCATAATACAAAAGCAAGGTGGCAGCTGAAGAATGTTTTTCCCAGCCCCCTTTGCCTCTGCTTTATTCCAGGGAGCTGACCCCAATTCCCTGAGTGAGGAGGAGCGCCCTGCCCTCACAGTTGCTGTCCTGAACAAGCACACAGGAGCCATCTCCCCTCTGGTGCAGAAAGGGGCTGACATTGACCAGCAGTCGGGGCCGTAAGAGAGTTTTGATCCTCTGCCTCAGCTCTTTCCAAGTTCTTACTGAAAAAGCCCACACATGCTCCAGTTTTTGAGAGAGCTAAACCCCACCTCTCCTCCACAAATCTGCTCCTTTCAATGACTATCCACACTCCCTCTTCCAGTTGACAGCTTTGAAGATTTCTCATAACTTCTGTTTTAAAAGCTGCTTTCAAATCAGTTCCTACCCCCATCCACTTCAACTTAATATGATAAACCCCACCAAAGCTACCACACTCCTAGTGTGTTCTGTATCTTCCTATTCATTTTCCTAAGCTTTATTTGCTAAGTTTCCTCAGGTACTAAGTGCATCGCTCATTCCTCCTGTGCAGGCACAACAACACAGCTCTCCATGAGGCAGTTCTGTTGGGACTGGAGGGAGAGGAGTGCATCCGAGCCCTGTTATGGTAGGTACTGTCTGGGCCTCCAGCTCAGGTGCAGGCTCCCCCCCAGCCTGCCAGCACAGACCTGCTTGGCACCACTGGAGGGCCAGAGCCTGCCCTGTGTCCCTGTGTGAAGGAGCATCCAGAAATTCCAAAGTTACTCTACATCAACATTCATCATACATACAAGCCACTTCATCACTATGTGCAGTCACTTGCCAAGAAATTAAGCCTTGAATGTGTTCTGTATTTACAGCTGCAATGCAAGCATGCAAAAGAAGAATGCAGCTGGGCACTCGGCACTGGATTTGGCTCTAGCAGCTGGAGACAATAAGGTTATTTCACTGTTCCAAGTAAGTCTGGATAGAGAACATTGAACAAGCTTATGAGGCACAGGAACATCGTTCTCATCAGTGTGTTATCACAACAAAATTTTTCCCCAAATAAAGCTGAGAGTTCTCTGACTTAGAGAGCACCTGATCATGTGTGTCCAGTTCTGTCTGCAGAATCCACAACCCTGTGTGATCGGCTTGGGCCCTGTGACAGCCAAATATTTTCTCCAAGACTGCCCCATTCCTTTCTGGCAGTTCAGAGCACAATTCGTCTCCATCTGCACTCTATTCTGCAAATTTTCTTTTCCTTTACAAACAAAGGGACCAAACCTTCCCAGGCACAAATAAATTTCAATGTCTCTGAAACGTCTATAATGCCTATTGAACACTGCTTACAAGAGTTTGACACTTCAGCAACAGCACTGCAAGCTGTAACTGATGATACTATTTTCCTTTTTGATGTTAAAACTGCATTCAGCATAGCCCATTGCAGCAAAGGTCAGAGTCTTGTCCTCCAGAAAATCGAGTAAAACTACTTTGTTATTCTGTCTTCAACTTTTATTTATAAATGCATCAACACGAGGCAACAACAAATTACAAACAATGTTACAAGAATACCAGGCACACTAATAACTCAACATTATTAGCCACAATCCTAAATCTCTGAAGTAATTTAAGACTCCTTCCCCTTTCTATGTCCCAAAGTATCTAAAAGCATCAGTATATTCAGTACAAGAATGGAAATGCATGTCAACTCCTATCAGAAATAAAAGTTTTAGCATCAGAGCTATCAGTATCTCTATGAGACAGCAATATGTCTAAACTGCTGGATTGACCCAAAAAAAAAAAAAAAAAAGAAATTCTTAACAAGTAACCCCACAAGTAATAATCCTTAAAAAACAGCAGGAAAATTAGGAGAATCCCTGCAGAAAAAGATTATGAATGCAATGCATCAAACCCCAGGTACTTCCCAGACAGACTTGGAGGAGTGAAGCAGAATTCCCTCTGCTTCTCAGGGACAGCCAGTCTGGAAGCAGCCTCAAGAAACATGGCCATTCAGTCACAGGGGCAGTGCCACAGTATGTGGACAAGACAGATGTCACTGGCAACTATGAAGCTGCACCAGTCTAGGCAAGATTCTTTATACTACAACGCTGGACCTTAGCTTTATCTTCAACCTTAGTCATCTTCTGAGAAATCTCTTTTTTCTGCAAAGAGTAAAAATAATATGTTACTGTCTACCACTAAGTGGAGTATCGTTCAGCTTCGAGGGGAAAGCGGGATACATCCCGCATAAAGCATGGCTGAGAATCAGGAAAGGGCACACAGCCTGATCCAGCCCGAGCCTGGATGCAACAAAGCACTCTGCACAGAGCCTTGTGGTAAGCTGAACAATCCAAAGACAAGATGCCGTGTACGTACAAGTGCCTTTCTCATTCGCATTTTGTCCAGCTTCAGGAACTCCTGCACCGTCAGGTTAGCAGGCTCTTTCTGAAGAGAAAGAAAACCACAGTCCGCAGAGTGCTTTTTGTGTTCCTCCCTGAAAAGAGGCGAAAAGAAAGGGCAAATAAGAGAAAAGGCAGCAGTTTCCAACGAGCCGCACGCAGCCGCTCTCCCCTGCCGAGCCCCTCGGTTGCCAGCAACGCTTCTCCCGGGCCGAGGCGGCGCCCAGCGGGGCGGAGGCTGAAGGTCCCCCGGTACTCACAGGGGGTCGTCATCGGGCTCCCAGCCCTCCAGCTCCTTGAGGCAGAAGAAGCACTGGGCCACGTCGGGGCTGTTCTCGCTGGGGCAGTGCACGAAGCCCGCCGCCGCCATCTGCGGACACAGGGGAGGCCGTCAGCGCCCGCCGGGCCCCGCTCCCACCGCCCTGGCCCCGCCGCCCCGGCCCCGCGCTCACCCGCTCTGGCGTGCAGGCGCAGCCCTCGGTGAAGGGCCAGTTGCGGAAGGTGGCGGCGCGGACGGAGGTGAAGTAGAGCCGCCACACCTCGGGCAGCGCCACCAGCCCCTCCATGGCCCCGTTCAAACGCTGGCGCGCGCGGGGCACGGCGGGAGATGAGCAGGCCCGCCGCCCTCAGGGCGCCCGCGCAGCGTCCAGGGGGCCCGAGCCACCGCCCACAAGCACGCCTTTATCTCGGCCGCAACGAATCAAAGCTCGGGAGAACAGCTGGGCTTTGCCGCCCTCTCAGGGAAGGGTGAAGTGCCGCCTTCCTTCTCCAGGAAAGCTTCGCTTTGTAAGGCTGCGCTTGGCTCCTCCTCCTTTCAGTGCTGCTGTCCCTGCCCCGCTGAGGGAAGCGTAGAGGAGCCGCGCCGTGGAGCAGGGCGGTGTTGGCTCCTCAGGCACGGCCCGGGTGACCCGGGCTCCCAGGCACAAGAGGTAAACAGAGGGCTGAGCGCACCGATTGTCTGTCCGCTTCACTGCGTGCCTTAGGAAAACCTCACCCCTTGCAACGCCAGGGCTCCCGCCCCGAGGATCACTTCACCGCCTTCGAGGGTCTGGGGTTAGCGAAGGACCTGGAAAAAGCAGCTGTCTGCAGCACAGCGGGTGTCGCGGGGCTGTTACAACATCATCGTCACTCGGCAGTCCCTGAGGGACAAAGCCACAGCGCAAGATGGTCCTCAAAATCGTCATGGTCACCTTTGAGAAAGCAATGCAGAACTGGTCTTCTTCAGACTGTTCTGTATCTCCTAATTCAGTCTGAAAAGGAGGAGCCTGCTAAGGCCTGCATGCGTGTGCCTTCTGTGGGGGTGTCTGTAGGGAAATGAAGAATTTCTTGCCTTGGTTAGCTGCCCACACACATCCTCTAAGGGCCATACTGGAGCAGATTCCAGTGAAATAAGATGATGGAGAGACACCTTAACAGACAGGCTTTTCCAAGGGAAGGGCTTTAATAAGACATACATTTATTCTCCTTCAAAGTCCAGCTAACTCAAAACATTAAGAACATTGAAAATTTTCACATAGTCATGAAACAGGCAGAAATGTGCACAGACATTTGGGCACACAACCATTGGCTGGTCTGCTTTCCCCTCCCACTACCACTAGGTTTGTGTTGGTGGTGATGGACAATGGCTACACAAAAACATATTTAGTTGTCCCTTTCTCTTCTGTTACCAAAATGAAGACTCCACTATGGCAACTACTGCTCTAGTCAGGTAGCCAACAGGTATACACAGTAGAGTAAGGACAAAGAAGTCACATTTGGTGTGTAGCTCTCTGCGGGCTTGATGTGAAAGGACCATCCCAGTGCATGTGACCTGTAGTTAAAATGCACAACCTGACCTTTGGTCAGTGGAGCTTACTGTTCATTTGCACTGAGTCAGGGAGGGAGAGAAGCTGCTATACTACGGAAAATTACAAGAGCCACTGCCAGAGAAACTGTTTGGATTGTATTTTTTAATTCTTGGGTATTTCTATTTATTGATGCTTAGAGCCTAGGTGCTTCCAAGAACTGGATCTGGGCCACCTCTGCTTCTCCTCCCTCCAAGCAGACTGCTTCTACAAACAGAGCCTGCATTTCAAACATCCCCACTGACTTTTGCTCTGGGTTTCTTCCAGCCGGAGCGCCTGTAGCAGGAGGAGGTGGGTGCTGGAGCCTGTGAGGCTGCTCTGTGGTTAGAGGAGTGCCCAAAGGGCTGATCTGCAGACCAACAAGTGGCAGAGGGGTGGAAAGATTCCAAAGAGCTGATCTGGCAGCTGTGGTGCTCTACCTTGCCCAGACACAAACTCACCTGACACCGTTCCTGAACACAAAACACTGCGCACACGAGAACTTCACACTGAGCACGGGGCAAGGAGGAGAAGAGAAGGCAGCAGGGAGGGAGCAAAACAAAGGAGTCTCCTCTGAGCCTCGTACTTGGGATCACAGGAATCCACATGCTCTTCAGTATTCCTGAAACATGGTTCCAGAACTACGCTTTTGGCATGTGTAGAACGTTCCTAAAGTCAACATGAAGCTACAGGCACTAATATTTCCCTTCACAGACTCAAGACAGTTCCTAACAAAGCAATCAAACCACAGAAACACTGAATGGTTTAAATTTAGGTGTTCATTTTTGTTCATAAACAAAAACAGAGACAAAAAACCTGCAAGATTTTCTGGACAGGTTTCAGAACTTGAAATCCATGGGGCCCCTCTGAAGTGAGAAATACTTTTTTGTTTGCTATTTTGGTTTGTTTGCTAATGAGGCTCTCCAAAGTAACAGTAGCAGGAATATTGCCCATAAGGAGTTGCAATTTTCCAGTGGTTTCAGTGTATCCTAGCTGGCATTTCCAGGCCTCTCCCCTTGGAGCACAGGAATCAACCCTCTTGAATTGCATTTTCCACACGCAACATCTCACTGTTGACATCCAAAGTCCTAGGGATAAACACACCAGCATGTTCCAGCTCTCCCATGGCAGCCAACATCCTCCACTGAAAGCTGCGGGAGTTTTTTGGATGGACTGGGCTTTTCCCAGCTCCCCAGACCCCTCCAGCAGCTCAGCGCCGCAGCCTTAGGAAGAAGGCGTGCTTGCACTCCTTGCTGTCCAAGGGGTAATACTTGTCATAAAAATCCAAAATGTACTCCTCGGTCTTAAATCCAAACTTCTGGTAGAGCAGCATAGCAGGGTTGCTTGCAGAGACGTGAAGGGTGACGTCCTTGCCCATGCAGGTCTGCCAAGGGAGGGGGAGGGGGAAAAAAAGGAGATATCACTGCAAGAGAACGAGACAGCCTCTGGGGGAATGTGGAGGTGGGGACATTCATCAGCTCAGGGATCCAAGGTACTGAGGAAATGTGAGAAAAGTCACAGGCCTTGCACAGGAGTTACCACACATAGCCACAGCAAAGGGAGCGCTGCTGCTGCTGCTCCTCCAAGGCTTTGTTTCTGGGAAATGTGGATTCTCTGAAAATGCGAGCAGGTTTGGGATTATATTTGTCATCTTTCCATTGTCAATTACTAAAGTAATTGTTAATTTAAAATAATCTTGGTGTACAGCCCTGACCTCAAATACAACGGCCTGAAGAAAAGACAAAACATGCCAGAGGATCAGGCTCTGCATTCCTCCCTGTCAGCAAACAGAACTGAGCTCTCTGGGACTGCCTGAGCACCTCTCTGCTGTCACACTGGAATTCCTGCCTATCCCACCCAGCTCCCCTCCCATCCTTCAGGGCACAGCACTCACCTCCTGAGAAGGCAAGAAATTCAGTTCAGACAGCAAATAATAGCATGGCTGAAGTTACCTTGAAGTTCCTAAATTATTGGATTATCCTGGTTAAATTATTCTAACCAGCAACACTCTGATTAAGATGCTGAAATAACTTATTTTTTGCTTTCATCAAGTGTTTTAATAGCACTCCATTTATATTGAGTATACTGTAACTCTTAAGTGGGAACAGTAATACTTTCTAGGAAATCTCCAAGATAGAACATTCAAGAGGAAAACTCTCAGGAATTTGAAGAGGGAACGAAAATAAGAAATAATTGGAAGCTGTTTTGGGGAAAAGAAAATTTGAATTAGATCATTAAGAAAATCCAGTTTAGTCTTCTGGGACAGATGCATGAGAAGATAAATTCTGACGGCAAAATCAGCCACAACCATTTACATCAAAACATCTTCCTGTTAAGTTATGCTGTTCGCAAGAATTCAGCCCCAAACTCAGCACACTGATCCCAAAATCATTGACCTACTCTTAATCCAAACAGAGCATCAAAGAGTCTCAAGCTACAGAGAGGAGACCCCAAGCCCAAGCAGGCTGCAAAACAGCACCTACAACCTGGAGACTGAGGAACAGAAGGTCACAACCATCATTATTCTACAGGATTAAACCTCTTCTACCTCTGTCAGAAAGTCAGCAACAGCAGAATAAACCTAAAGCAAGCAAAACACAGTGCCAAACTCTCATTGCTAGTGTGCCTAATCAGACTCAAATCTCTCAAATCTGCTTGGCTTTCCTCAACAGGAAATTTCATGCAAGCAGGATTAGGTTAATTGATGTGATACATCCTACAAAAAGGTGTGAGGATTTTCTGTGGCTCTCTTGCCAACTCCAGCATCCCAGCTCTGCTGGAGAGGGAAGTCTCAGAGTCCACCTGCTGGATCCCTGCAAACCTTGGCACCTGTTCCCACTGGATGTTGGCATCTCCCATCAGCAGACTGAGCTGAGGGTAATTTCCTTCAACACTTCACACAGAGCTGCCTGGCAAATGCAAGGGGTGAGTTTCAAGAATATCGACTTGAGGCCTCTATCAGCACTGCAGAGAGCTGTGCAGGTAGCAGACTTACCCCTGGGCGGCCCAGGAGTGGAAAGTGCTTTTCCAAAGCACGGATCACTTTCCCCAAGGCTCTGACAGCACTCCCTACCTTGCTTCAGCCAAATAAAAAAGAGGATAAAACAGTTTCAATGGTGAGATTTTGTTAGTGAATCTCATCTTGGCTACAACAAATGAAGAAATGTTTCCCATCAGCAGCTCTGCCAAGAGAGTTCAGGGAGTGGTAAAACTGTGTAGTTCAGCTCTGTAAAGAACATACATCTGCATCCTTACTCACAATTAAGATGCCTTTCCTGAATTTAATCCAAGAAAGTCAATGGAATTAAAGCCACTTCAATAACAGTATTCATTCAGAGATTTAATGAAGTTTAACTCCTTTAATACCACTCATTTAGTTAGCTAAGATTAATTTTCCCAAGTATTCCTGTGGAACAAGGCCCAGTACAGGCCAGTTTAAACAAACAATGAGGTTGCAAACATTTTATCATTAACTCAGCTCTATTTGAACCAGAGTATAAAAGTGAAAGTGAGTGACTGAGATCAGTAAATTATTTAATGCATGGAATAAACCTCCAGGTGTAGTCAAGAAAGCTGCAATAATTCTAACTGACCCTGCCCACTCTTACCTCATTTTTTCCTTTAAACCTCCCATTTACAGTATCCCTTTTACACAAACCACTGAAGAACATAGAGTTAATCCCAAGACAGTTGAAGTGTGCAGCATCCCTCTAATTCTGAGGACATGACCAGGATGGTTGTTTTCCTAAACTCATTTTAACTTCCAAAGCAGGAGCTACTTCCTCCCATACACATTCACAAAAAGGGTTCTTACTTTCTAATATCTGCATGTGTGCACAAAAGGAAGGAGGCAGAGCTGGTTCTTTGGCAGATTCACAGGATGATTTCATTTCACTACCTGGATAAGATGGTAAATCATGAAGGTTGCAATCCCAGCTCTTCTCCACTCAGGGTGCACCAACAGAAATGAGATGTAAGCTTCATTGTATTTCACATCTGGCACCATAAAACCAAAGGCAATGATAACTTTCTTGTAAAGGACAACAACACTGAAGTCTGGATACTGCAGGCACTCTGACAAATCGATTCCTAGGGAGAAAGAGAGAAACAGCAGTGGGAAGCACTGCAAACCCAAAGAAAAGTGTCGCTGAAATCAGAGGGTTTAAGGCTTTTTAGAAACATTCAATCCCTTCTTTTTACCTTTATTTCAAATTTGTGATAGCAAGAGATCACAGCATCATAGAATAGTCCAAGGCCTCTGCTAGAGCAGTCCTCTGTTACTACGAATTATGCAGTCAAATTTTCCACATTTTGGGAATTCCAGGGGTCAGGACACTAGACTGCAGGGGATGAACCCTGCCTTGGGAAAACCAGTTGCCTGATGCTGGTGTCTCCCCTGCCAGGTAAGTATGCAAGGGAAAAGATGATACAACAGAACAGACAAAACAAGATCTGCTTACTTAGCAGGGAAGCTTGCATGGAAAAACTAGCAAAGCTGATTTCCTTTCAAATGACTCAAGGATGAAACTGAAACTTAACACTCAGCTTTCTCCAGAAGCAGCACACATGAAACTGGGCTTCAGCTTTGGTAGCATTGCCTGCTATGGTTCCTGTCTTTTTCCACCTCCTTGCCTGGAGCTCTTACGGCTGTCTCTTGTTCACACTCAGCTGGTTGTGGAGCTGCACTGTGAGCCTGACCACAGCTCTCAATGGTATCAAAACACTTGCTTTTAGCATGCAAATTCTCTAATCTGGGGGACAAACTAGCCTCTCAGGCAGTCACCATTCTGTGGGTCTGAGGCTGGACACAGAAAGAGGCTGGGAGTTTTGTTACCTTGCCTAATCACCCTGCTGCTGCAGTCCTAGAGCATCCACACAGCCTGTCAGCAGCAAGCAGTGCAGCTCGAGGCACTGAAGACTGACTGCTTGGTAATTTGTGTGGACAGACCCTAAATGAGATGCAAGACACAGAGGAGATGTGCCAGAAACATTTGCTTCAGCCTCAAGCTGACAATTGCAATGTATTTGGACCATGGGGTAACAAAACAGCAGAGTATGTTTTCAGTAATCACTCTTGATGAGATGCAAGACTTCACAAGGCACCAGGCACCGAGCAGTGGGTGAGTTATTTTCTTGCTGGAGAGTACATTGGGTGCAGCAAGGCGTGGGTGGGATCGATTTGCAATAGGGAGCTGAGTTAATTAAGCCAAGGCTGTCAGTTGCCTGTGGAGTGCCTTGCAGCCTGTCTGGACAGGAACACTCATTGCCCCAGGCACTGCAGTGGTGCAGTTTTTCCTGTAGGAAGATGCTTAGCTCAGGATGGTTCACCACTGGAGATGCTTCCTGCTAGGGAGAGGTTTCCCGTTAGGGCACCAAGGCACTGTGAGAAACAACACTGGGGAATCTCTCTTCCACCAGCTCATTTGCAGTCACTGCCTGCCTTGGGAGAGGCAAGAACAGCTCTGAAAGGAAAGATCTGGAGGGATAAAAGAACTAAGTGCTGGTTTAATGATGCTCACCCAGTTGCACATCCCTGCCTCCCACTCCCAAGCTGTACCAGCTAAACCCTTTGCATCCAGGCTTTACCTCCCAAGCATCGCTTCCTCACTTCCCTCTCCTGCTAGAACAGAACCAAGGTGCAACAATCATATCCCAGCCTCAGAATTTTTTCACCATGAAAAAGATTTGGATTCCTGTTTGGAGCCTGATGGGAGTGTCAGCTTTCTGATTTAATGGAGAACAGTTTTCAATTGGGTGGAAACACACCCATGCTCCTTCTGTTAAATAAAACAGGGCGAGTCCTGAAGAACTTAATAAAGGTGCAACCCAACTTGGCCAGAACTTCAAATGCAGTATCAGGAGAGGAGAGACTATGACAAAGTGGTTCAGCCTCTGCTGGGATTGCAAGTATCTCTCAGGGCCTCTGGAACAGCTTGTGAAAGGAGAGGCATGCCAGGTTATTTCCCCCCACACTGTACAATTTGCATAATGAGTAGCAGAAAGAGCTCCCATCCTGACTGCGGCATATGGGCTCTGCTGAACGACAGCCCTGCTGAATCACCATCAGCAAATCCAAACACAAAGCAAACAGTTACCTGCAATAAAGGTGTGTACTGTTTGTACTGGGCTTTTCTAAATCAGTCTGCTGCGTTGTCTGCTGATCAGAAGCTGATGCATGCAGCAGATGAACATCCCTATTATTATTTCAGAAGAACTGAAGACTGCAGCCTCGTAACCACCCCCAGAAAGGGCAGCCACTGTCCCCAAAGAACCTGCAGCTCCAGAAATGGCACAGAAAAATACAAACCTAATCTTTCCCATACCTTGCAAATACTGAGGCTTGAAGAAATAAAGGACATCACAGCAGAGCCTAGAGTTGTAAAAGCAATTCATTGAATCACAGAATAAGCTGAGTTGGAAGGGACCCTCAAGAAGCATCAAGTCCAACTCCTGGCCCTGCACAGGACAACCACAAGAATCACACCATGTGCCTCAGAGCCCTGTCCAAACTCCTGTAGGGCAGGCTTGGTGCTGTGACACTGCCCTGGGGAGCTGTTCCAGTGCCCAACCACACTCTGGGTGAAAAACCTTTTCCTGATATCCAGCCAAACCTCCCCCCTTCCCCCCCCAACAGAGCTTCAGAGCTGTTCTACTGGGTCCCGTCATCACAGAGAAGAGATTGGTGCCTGCCCCTCTGCTTCCCCTCCTAAAGAAACTGCAGACCATGATGAGGTCTCCCTTCAGTCTCCTTCTCTCCAGGCTGAACAGACCAAGCGACCTCAGCCACTCCCCAACAAAGGACTTCCCAACTTTCACTCTGACATATCCAGCTTAGGGCTGCTAGGAAGAAACCTTCTCACAAAGGTAATGAACAGTAATCTCTGGTATAAAACTCTTTATTTCAACCTCTGCTCCTGCAAAGCATTTCCCTGGATGCTTAAATTTAACTACTAAACAACCCGACTACTCCCACTGGCACCCATTTTTGTAAGTGCTGTGCTAATTAGGGCCTAATTGCCCAGTTCTACAGGATCTCAAGAGACAAAGACACCAAACCCACATCTCCACCTCAAATGCATTCCTGTGACATCAGATAATGGGTTTCTAAGAACCAGCCAGACATCAACTGATGAAAAACTTGGCCCGAGAACATTATTTTTCTGAACAATACCACTTCTTTCTTGGAAACCCAAGCGCTGGAGGAACCTTACCAGGCCAGAAGAATTCGTGGCACATGGAGTTTATAGTGGGGATGTGATTAGGGCGAACGTAGCAGTAATCAATGGGTGCTTCTGGCTCAGCCTTCCAGTTGAGATCATTCCTGTGTGGATTCGCCCGGATTTCTGCCAGCAGCCTGAGTTTTGGGGGCTTTGTCTCATAATCACGTCTGTCAGGAATGTGAAAAGGAAACACAAAAAGAAAGTGAGCAACAAAAACTGCCACTGCAGCTAAATGGGTACTGCCCATGAAATATCTTCTGACATGCTCAACTTTAGAAAAAAAAAGTCCTCCATTCACACGGGGAAACAGATCCCAGCTCAGCAAAACCACCCTTGTGCCAGAGGCCAGGACACTTTCCAGACCCTCAGCATGTCCAGCCAGTCTTTCCTTACAGCATGAGCAAGGAAATCATGCTTCTGACCCAAGAGAAGGTGCAATTTGCATTGAATGGCTACAGCAATGGATGAATGGCTACAGCAATGCCCTCTCTGCCCTTGCCCCCTCTTGAAGATTCCCCTTCCCAACGCAATCCGTTTCACTACTCAGCTAAGCCAAACACTATCCCTTCAGGGTTACCATGGTGCACTGGGTTGTACTTTGAGGAGGAGTGAGGAGCACTGCCCAAGAAAGGTGTCCTCTCCGTGGGCTGGCGGTGCACAAGCCAAGAGCAAGCTCAGACCCTCTGTACCTGATGTAGGGTTTAAGGACACGGGAGGTGTAAGGGCTGACAATACTGTGGTCTGTCAGCAGGTCTTCTGAGCCTACCAGCCGGTACAGAAACTTGGTTGTCTGCTGGCGATATCCCTTCATGGCGGGCAGCATTGTCTGGATGCACAGAAAAATGCACAACAGTTGCAGGAAGGTCAGTCAGTGATTTAACAAGGGAATTGTATGGAGGGAGAGTAAGGGCTTTTCAGTGTGACAGGGTGGACTGGACCATGGTGGTCCCTCCACAGGACTCTGCTGGGCATTCCGAATTTGGTGCCCAAACCTAAAGTGCTGAAACTCATCTCCCTCCTACACACATGAAAGAGCACCTGCCTGTTTGGGTACTTCCAGGCCTCCATCACCAGCATTTGGGCAGGGCTGGAGCATCGACATTCGTGGTTCTGACAATGACAGACAGCAGTGCTGAACCAGCATGTCCCAAGAAGAAAGGGACTGAGGAGAGCATTGGTGGGGACACAGCCTCAAGCCAAAATGAGTCTCATTTACATAATCCTTTTCACTTTAGGAGTCAGATAACCTCAATGTGACACTGCTGGCTGCAGCAAAAGCTTTAAAATAACCAGCCAAAAGCTAACTTAGCTTTGGGAACACCCACCTGGTATCTGTCCAAGATCCTGAAGTCCTGGCTAGTAGTTCTGTATGTTGCTTGCCCTACTGGGGACCTGGAGACACCACCTTCTTTGGCTCCATAAATCCCATCAACCAGGAGCAGTGCAGCATTCACAACCTGGTCCAAGTCAAAGAGTGGGAGTCCTCTTTCCCTCTTGGCCTGCCTGACCAGCAGCTTGCGCCTCAGCCTCCGGGCCTCTGGGGTCATGCTCAAAGCATTGGGACAGGCTTCCAGTCTCTTCAGCAGCAGTTTTTCCTCATAGATGCTAACTGAGGTGTGCTTGGGAACTCCGGGTTTAGCACCCTTCTCCAGCTGTGACTTGCCCTTGTCTCGTCCTCTCACCTGCAAGGGTGCATTCGACTCTTCAGGATCTTCACTGTCACCTTCCATCCGTTCTGTTTTTTCTTCTTCACTCTCCACCTCTTGCTTGATCTGCTCAGCTGTCTTCACCTTTTTTCTGCTTGCTATCATGGTGCCATCACCAGCTGTCCCACTGGGAGGGGGCACATACTCTATTCCTGGGTCTATGACTCCATCTCCTTCCATCTCCTCATCATCTGTGGAACAGATCAAAATAATCCAGGGGGAAAGAAAAAATGATTCAACCATCTAAGTCCCACTTCAAAAATGCTCGTCACAGCATTTTTCTGCTAAGGAACAATAATGTGGGTTTACCCAAAACACTTCATTTTCTATGTAGTCCCATATCTCCTGAGTTTAGACAGGAGATGCTGAAATTAGTCCAATTTCAGGACACAGAATCAATCTTGTTCCTAAAGGGTCTTGTAGTTTGGCACCTGGAAAAAGGTGCCCCTCTTGAGCTGCAAGTTCACGTTCTTTGAGGAATGTTAAGCTGCTGAAAATTCCCAAAGACTGGGGATCAAAAAGTCAAGCTGGTGAGCTGTATCTTCAGCCAGCATACCCTGGAGAGGTTCTGTCCTCTGCAAAACCTCACTATTTTCCTGTCACCCAGAAGACTGGCTCCTTAAGGAACTAAGAGAATTCACCCTGCATCACTGCTTTCAATCTCACCGAAATTTAGCATCCATTAATCAGCACAATCAAACTTATAAAATACTGGGACATTACCAGGGGAATAAAATTTATCCCGTGAAAAATATTTGAGACAAAACTAGAGCTGCTACGTAACAGTGTAATCTGTGTTGCAGTGAAACGCTTATGCTGAGTGGTCCAGCAGTTGCTGTGTGAAGTCTACCCACTGTTTATTCAGGATCTCTCAGAAAATGATAATGAGGGTTTCTTCTAGCCTTAGAAGCTGGTGATGAAACTTTGGAAAACCAGTCAATTCTCACACTCAACTAAGACAACAGAATATTGCCAGTTACTTTCCATCCTATCCTGAAAGGATCCTGCAGCTCATTAGAAGCTTCTTTTTAAAAAATTATTCATGGAAAACCACACATGGTTCGTCACTAAAGGAAACCAATGGTGGCCCTTACCATGGAACAGCGCCTGTGGTGGCATGACATCTGGGATGAGATCTGCTTCCGAGAGCAGGCTGGGAGTGGCCGAGTGTGAGGCGGGAGTGCCGGGAGCAGAGAAGTCCAGGGAGGGGGACGGAGAGGGGCTGGTCAGAGGCGTGCGGTCGGATGAGCTCAGGGAGGAGAAGTCGATGACCTCTCCTTTCTCCAGGACGATGTCGGGCCGGCGGCAACGGCTGCTGAACTTCACGGGTGTGGAGGAAGTGCTGCGGTCCAGAAACCCGGCTGCCTCCTTCTGGGCTCTCCGAATGTCCTTGGCTTCCTGAGTGCGGGACCTCTTCTCCTTCAGCTCCATGGCTGACTCGACTGGATTGCGGCTCACTCGCTTCCGAAGGCCTTCCACAGTTATGATGGGATCCAGCGTGGGCTTGGAAGCTGCTAAAGAAGGAGTGTGCTTTCTCTGAGCCACCACACAGTCAAAAGCACACTGACTACAAAGCTTAAAAAGGTGGGGTTTTCAAGGTGTACAAGAAATTCACTCCGGGACATGTAGCATTAAGCCAGTGTATGACTAAAGTCTCATTAAAGCCCAGATTTTGTTCCTCCACACAGAGGACAATTTGCATCTAGTGATACAAGATAAAAGACATTCCCCAGGGTAAAGAGAAGAGGGAAAATAATGGATTTCAGCTAAAAAAACCCCAACCAAAAACACTCTGCACAAGCCTCAAAACCGTATAAATCAGTACAATGGAAAAATGTAGTGTGAGGTTTCTCACACTACAGTATATGCACCATAGCTCTCTTCAGTCAACCATTACAGCAGAACAAAACTAAGGAACTCTCCATGCACACTAACTGGTTTTAATTGAACTTTTCTCACATCTCGCAGCTCTGGCCCAGCGAGGAACCTACACAATATTGGGGACAGAGTTACCTTTTGCCTTCAGTGCAGATGCTGACAGCTTCTCTCCTTCAGGTTTCAGTGTTGGGGGTTTGTTATGAACCAGCTTCCACCATCCCGGCTCTCCAAATTCCTGTGCCCCCGAGCGGAAAAACAAGGGGCTCCCCACAGAGAGACAGCCAGCAACTGTGCTCCACCATGTTGAGGTCTTTTTCCTGTGGTGGGAGAGAGGAAAACGGGGGTTAGATCCCCACTCACCAGCTGTGTTTCCATCCTAGACAGACTTTCTGACAGTGGCACTAACACACACCCACTGAACTACTCCTGAAGCACTTTCTTGGCCCCTTGGAGGCAGGGAGCTGCATTTAAGTCTTTGCCTCTGCCAGGCAGTGCACTCTTACTGGGCACCTGAGCATTTTTTGTTCCTTTAGGAACTGGTTACAGGGCTAACAAAGATGTCACTTAGGGAAGAGGTGAGAAGAAATACTGAAAAATTGCTCTTGTAGCCAATAACTGAGGTACTTCCTCGGACTCTGGAGGGTCAGGTTCATGGTGCAGTCTAACCTCAGCTGCCCAGAATCTTAGGATTTCTTCTTGCCTTTGCACACCCTCACAGGCAGAAACTTCTGTACTTGCCAAGACTTGGCTGAGTTGGTGTTCACCGCTGCCCAGGTGCTGCCCTCACGCACCTTGGAAGGTGCGAACCCCAAAGGTGGGGGATCAGCTGCCACAGCTCAGAGTCTGGAGTGTTACAGTAAATCTGGATAAGCTGCACTTCAATAGGCCAAGGAAGGAAATCATTGCATGGCTTGTACTGCTAAACACACGATTCAGCTGTCTCTGTTCCATCAGTGGCTTGTCCACGCAAGTGGGAAGGCTGTGTCTGAGACCAGGAATCCCTCCCTCTATTTTAATCAGAGCAAGGAGTGCCTAGTTCCCAGAGCAAGTCTCAAAAGGCAGCAGCAAACCCTGGGAGGCATCGGCTCCCTGAGTGAGGGACAATGGGCCACCAGCTGCCCTCCTGTGAGTGTCCCTGTGGCTTCCAGGGAGGACAAATGCTAACATTTCTGAAAAGAGAGCAAGGAGGAACAGAGAAGCACTAAAAGCAAAGCCAAATACCAAATCTGGTTAGGAAGAAAGGCCAGATCTTAAAACAGAGAAATCCCTGGGGAAGAAAAGAAGCTATGAAGTCAATCAAATCTAAAACTTCCAAGGATTGTTCAGTTCTTTTCCTGCCTCCACAGCACACGCATTAACAGTGAGGCTTGGGTTTGACAGCTTCAGCACGCTCAGAAAAAATGTTCACCTGGAAAATGAAGGCTGCTCTTAATGAGAGGGGCTCCTGCTCCTACTCCAACAGTGTCTTTACACACACTGAAAAATGTTTCAATTGTTTTAACACCTACTATTTAAAAGCCATTTCCTTAAGATCCAAAATAATCTAAAAGGTGAGGCTCAGTTCTTCTTGAAGAACTTGGTCCTTGCAAGCTTTATAGCCGAGGAACTTTGCTGGGTCACATTTTTGTCCCTGAAGTTTGGCAATACCAGGATTAGCCCATCTATTGTGACTGTTTAGAAAAACTCAGTCTTTGCAGGTTCACACACTGCCTAAAGGAAGATAAGAAATAATCCAAAGTACATGAATTTGCATTGCTTTTGTGTGACATTCCTGGGGTTGTTTTTCCCAATAAGAAATGCTGATTCTTTCTCAAGTGTACCCCTCACACCTGAGTTCAGATCTCAATATTAAATCCTCCCTTTTTATCACTTGTAAGGCTCAACAGAAATGTCACCAAACTAACCAGGATTCTTGTCCATCTGTATAACAGGTTTTTTTATTCCTTTGGCTCACCAACCAGACCCTCAGAAAAATATCATGTCTTTACCTGTTCCCTAATAAGAAAGTCCAGTGTTTCTCAATAAAAGCACAAATGTCTTCTTTCCATCTGAAGTACCCCTGGCGGCCTGTTCCTTCCAGAGACAAGTTGTACATTGCCAACATTACAACCTGGAACAGAAAGTGTTGGACACAAATGAATCCCTTCTGCTTTTTCTGCTGAACAGACCCCCACAGCTGCCACACAGACACAAATCTTTGCTCCCTCATAAATATCTTATTTTTGCAACAACTCATAGGCAACTTCTGCAATCCATCTTCTTCCTGGTTTCATGCTGCCCATTCTTGTCTTTCTATTGTTAGGTGCACATTCTTCCAGAGATTTCTCCATCCCAGGGGAATAACAAGCTGCCTAGTTATGGCGGTTTGTGCTGAGATACAAGAATTGGGCAACTGTTGTATAAATGAATTACAGTACAGCTGGGGTCTGAATGTAATGTGGAGGTAGGGAAACAGTCTTTCAAATAAAAAAAATTTTTTTAAGCCACAAGTAATCCCGGTATCCAATACATAAGAAACACTGTGACAAAGGTCTTTCACACATTTCACAACCGAATTCACTCAGACCTGTTACATACCCAAACTAAACGGCAGGTTTGAAAAATATCTCACCTCCTTCAAGTAAATCCTAAAATTTATTCATTAATTTTAATTAATTTATTAGAACAAAACTAAAGTCAGCTAGGCTGGGATCATCTTTCAGCAATCACACAGCCTCGGTTTGGCACTACTTCCAATAACAACTTGCATTTCACCCTCAGAGAAATCTGTAATCTGCTTTTCTTAGGGAGATGGGTCTCCTCACTTGACCTTGGCTTTCTGGGATGCATTGTCAAAGATATCAAAATGAGGAAATACAGACAGCCCTAATGTCTCCTTCACCCTATTTCTACCTCACAACCCCTCTCAGTTTGATAACTAGGATTTTGTGGGTTTTAAATTCATGTGGGACAAGGTCTCAGGATGTCAAAAATATTTCTCTTTTCAACTGGCTAAAGATATGGATCTGCTGAGGCCACATACTCTGAAACAAATCCAGAAATCACTGTCCCTATTCTTCCTGGTTCAGTTAAGTTAGTTTGATCACTTCTCTCAATTCCACTTACTCAGAAGCAGCAGCAGCTCTGGCTGCTGGAAGCCCGGGAAGGTTGTCACAGCTTTCTTCCTCAGCCATTTTCATTTTGTCTGCCCCTTCCCCATGGCACTCTGAACTTGGGCAATGCCAGCAGCCTTTGCTTTCTCAGTCTGGAACTTGGTGAAACTCTGTCAGTCTGCCAGCACAGACTTACCAACACCAACCTTTTTCCCTGCACTGGCCACCGTGAGAAAGCAGTGCAGGAGTTACAATCAGTGTTTCAAATCACCTTACATGACAATAAGGGTGAGTGCCTATGGGTAAGAACTAAGGAAAAGCCAACAAGACTGATATTTTCAACAATCTGACAGCTTGTCCTCAGGACAAGTGGCCTCCTGAGCTGGTAGATGGAGACAGGGAGCAGGATATTATGTTATTCAGGAGGAAGCAGCTGGGACCTGCTGAGCCTCTTAGATGCTCACAAGTGTGTGGGACGAGATGGGATTCATCCTAGGGTGCCGAGAGAGCTGATGGAAGAGCTCCCCAAGCTGCTCCCCATTATTTATTATCAGTCCTGGCTCACCAGGGAGGTACCTGATGGCTGAAGGTTGGCCAGTGCGACACCCATCCATAAGAAGGGCTGGAAGGAGGATCCAGGGAGCTCCAGGCCTGTCGGCCTGACCTCAATGCTTGGCAAAGCTATGGAACAGATCATCCTGAGTGCCATCACTTGGCACCTACAGCATGGATTTAGGAGGGGCAGCTCCTGCCTGACCAGCCTGATCTCCTTTTATGACCAGGAGACCTGCCTGGTGGATCCAGGGAAGGCTGTGGATTTTACCTACCTGGACTTCAGCAAAGCCTTTGACACAATCTAGAGGGGCCTGGAGAGGCTGGATCCATGGACCAAATCCAACAATAGGAGGTTTAACAAGACCAGGTGCTGAGTCTTGCACTTTGGCCACAACAACCCCCTGCAGCACTATAGGTTAAGGACAGAGCAGATGGAGAAAGGCCAGGCAGAAAGGGACCTGGGGGTACTGACTGATGGCAGACTGATTATGAGTCAGCAGTGTGTCCAGGTGGCCAAGAAGGCCAATGGCATCCTGGCTTGGATCAGAAATAGTGGCCAGCAGGACCAGGGCAGTGATTCTCCCCCTGTACTTGGCACTGGTGAGGCCACACCTCAAGCCTTGTGTCCAGTTCTGGGCCCTTCAATTTAGGAAGGATGTTGAGGTGCTGGGGCACGTCCGGAGAAGGGCAACAAGGCTGGTGAAGGATCTGGAGAGCAGATCCTATGAGGAATAACTGAGGGAGCTGGGGCTGTTTAGGTTGGAGAGGAGGAGGCTCAGAGAAGACCTTATCACCCTCTACAACTCCCTGAGAGGAAGGTGCCGCCAGGTGGGAGTTAGCCTCTTCCCCCAGGCAACAAGTGACAGGAGGACACACCTTAAGCTGCAGCAGGGCAGGTTTAGGCTGGACACTAGGAAGCAATTGTTCACAGAAAGAGTGACTGGGCATTGAAATGGGCTGCCCAGGGAGGTGGTGGAGTTACCAACCCCGGAGGTGTTTAAGGAACACCTGGATGTGGCACTCAGCGCCATGGTCTGGTTGATCACAAGGTGTTAGATCATGGGTTGGACTCGATTTCAAAGGTCTTTTCCATCCTAGCTGATCCTGTGATATTCTATGAGACAACATACCATTACAGGCCCAAAGGATGCAAACGTTACTTTGATTGCTCAGGTGTGCAAATGATTGGAACAGTGAATTCCAGCAAGGACTGATGCTAGAGCATAGGCAGCCAGGTGGAAGCTTTGTACCCAGAGCGCTGGCAAGTTTTCTGTTTCCATATTGCCACCTCACCGGTTTTACATTTTCTTAGATACAAAAAATTGTTCATGCCTAGAAGCCAAATTGCATTTATTTTGCTTTTCCAAACCTGCTGGAAGCCATGAGTTCATGAGCAACATAAGGGGAAGGGGGAAAAAAAACCAAAAAAAGAAAAGGAATGTGGTTTGTATGATTCTCTTTCAATTTCCCTGCCAAATGCTGAAGTTCTCATGTGCAGGCAATCCTCAACTAATTAATTTCTGAAGTTCATGCAAATGCTCCTTTGTTACCAATACCTGATCCTCCTTTTCCAGGCAGCATATACACAAAAATCAACAATTTCAGAAAGTCCCACAGTTGTTCTACTGGCACAACCAGTAGAACTGTGTCACTTACTTGCTGCCATGTTAATCTCAGACGTTCAAATTGTTCCTTCCCATCTTCTGAGCAATCAGAGCAAGTAAATCTGAAAAAGTTATCTCCTTTGAGGTAGCTGAGCTGTTCTCTCAGTTGACCTAAAACGAAAAGGTAAAAATCAATCTTTTTGTCTTTTTATAGAAAAAAGTGCTGCAAAGGAAATTTGGATTTCTTCCAGGATCAGGTTTGCCTGAACAAAAATGACAAAACCACCTGTAAACCACCATGCACCCAAAGTTACAGGCTCTAATTCTGTTTCAGCAGAGGAAAAAGGATCATATGAATCAGGGCTTCTAAACTAACCAGGAGTTAATTTATACAGATATGAACAATTGAAAAATGACATCTGAGAACAGAGAAACTGTAAAGACTAGGGTATTTCTGGAAGCTGACACTCAAAAGATGTTTCTCTACAAGGATGTCATCTCTTTCACTGTATAATGACACCATATCAAGCTTTTTTAACATATGGATATCCTGCTTCCATAATTAATTGCAGAATTCAAGTTGCAACTGGGTCTGATGGGGGGAAAGCCCCCCACACTTGGAAGATTAAGAGAATTTCTAAATGACAATTCAATGTAAAAAAGTGATTATTTGCCTGAGCACGTTGGCCATTTTCACAAGTGACAGCTGAACTCCCTAGCACTGAATGATTAGGAAAAAGCACAGTATCTCCCTTTGACAGATCGCTTACTCTGCACATTCGTATGTGGCTACTGTTGCTTTGCAACTGGCTTTTTCTGCTCCTTGGATTTGTTCCACAGCGACTGCAGAGGGGAACACATTTGTAAAATAAAACGAGTGTTAAATCAAGTGTTCCAGCATGAGATAGCTCATGCTACCTTTAACTCTCCTTCATTTTTATTTTTTTTAATTAATACATTTCAAGTTAATATTTCCCTTTACTTTTTAATAGTCTGGTGCTGGTTTCATCGCATAAACAGCTAAACATTCACTAACACGCCTTGGGAGGAGATTTTTACACTATAAATTTTGGCAAATTCTAAGAAGGCAAAAAGGGCAGCTCTGATATATCTGCAAGGTAGATGCCTCCTAAACAGTTAATTTCTAACCACAAACAAACAAACAAACAAACCCCCACAAAATCCTCAAATCAAACAAAACAAACAAAACCCCACCAGAACCAAAGCCAACCACTGTTTAGCAACATCTGGCTTTTGGATGTAGTAACAGATCAGATAATCCAGAATTTAGAAAGTAAAGTTGTCTATTACACTAACATATGGTAACAGTATATATCTTATATCAAGTGCCAGAGGAGAGGCATCAAATTCTGCAGCTTGCTCCTAACACCCCCCCAGAGCTGGCTGCTGAAGGCTGAGCATGTTTCTAAGCCAACTTAAATTTACATTATTGGGAAAACATTAAGGTTGAAATTTAGCCATTTGTT